>OX393576.1:48021165-48621165 GCA_947652605.1 Elmis aenea
ATAATGGTACTATGCGTTGGATGGGTCTCTGACGGGCAGGCAATGGCAATAACTTTGGTATGTACTACCCCTTAGATAAAAGTATTTTACATATCCCCTGCAATTTTTATGAAAGAATCTTCTCTCGTTATCGAGAAATTTATGAATTATTTTTACTTTTTCACTTGTAATGTATATTACCTTTTTTATTTCGCCACGGAGAGACGTCTGACGGACAGACATTGGCCTTTGCATACACTACCCTCTACTCTAGATAAAGGTATTGTACATATCCCTTGCAGATTTCATAATAAAATCTCTTTTCGTTATCGAGGAAACGATTAATAACTTTCCATGTAACTTATTTGTTCGGGCCGTGCGTACACTTAGCAAAGACACAAACCCATGCTAGGAACCCCATGCTATCTTCACACAAATTAAATTGCTTCGGATAGGAACGAAACCAGAACCAGTCAAATATTACGAACTGTGAAACGGAACCAAATAGATTTTTTTGAGCGTCGCGTAGCGCTGATTTTTAGGTTACTACAAAAAGCGAAGTTCTATATTTTTAAAAATAGAATGTTTCAATTTAAGATATTTTATTTATACTGAAAGTAACATATTTAAATCCTTAATGATATAAATATTTTTGAAATAGCCGACGGACAGTGTTAGCCTCATTCCTTCTAGATGTACCGGTCCTTGACCTCGACATACAAATGACGGACGAGTATGTATATTTTAGGTTCATCAACATTATCGTTACTTGTAGGATGTTTTACCTTAATTTAGCATAAATATATACAATCCTTCCGCCATACCGACGCATTTTCACGGCGCATATATGGCCCTTAATTGTTGAATCACGGCGATAAACGTTTCGCAGATCGATTCGCAAAATTTCTGTTGTGCTAAGCGGAAATCGGCAAACGATTGAATATAAAACAGATACTTTCTAAAACGTGTGTAAACCAAAAGTTTTCTTAAATTTTGATTTAAAGTAGGACAAGACGATCACGAACTACTAATTGGATTCGTGTTTAATTTGTGTCTTCAATTACTGTTACCGTTTTTAATAATTCTGTTAAGCTTCGTGATTAGTGTCCAACACTTGAATAATCAGAAAAATCTTGCAAATTTAATTTAAATTATAAAAGAATTCGATACTATCATTGCACATTTGTGTTTCAAAACTGGAGTAGCTCGACAGATTCTCGTGGGATACTGCAGTTGTGGTTTATTTTAATTATATATTGTATCGTGATATTGTGCAATAATTTTAGTAAAAGTAGTGAGACAAATAATAATATTAATTAAGGAATGCTCCTAATTACACAATTTTGGATTGCATTTTAATGTTTATACAAAAGTAAAGCAACATTTCATTGTGCAAAGTTTGAATAATTGAAGTATTGCAACAATCTATTTAAATATATGTTGAGCATTTTATTTTTCACTAAGAATCGTTTGTGTAAGTCAGCTGTTTATACAGGGTGAATATTATGTTCCAGGCCGATGTTGTTTTTGAATAACCCGGAAATGAATCACATTTTTTTAAATTTGGATTTTTTTATTCAACAGTAGGCTTATGACAATTATGTATGGAATATGACATCGCTCAAGTGACCACCTCTGGCAGCGTTACAAATGCCTGTTCTTTTAATCATATTTTTCATGACATTCTCGCACGTTTCGCGTGTTATTTCCGCAATTTCATGTCGAATATTGTCCTGAAGCATTGGAATTGTTGTTGGTTTATTAGCGTAGACTTTTCCTTTCAGGTACCCCCACAGAAAATAGTCGGGTGACGTTAAATCTGGTGATCGCGGGGGCCAGTCTACTATACGTTGAATCGTTGACTTGCATGGCACATGATGAAGTCCAAAAAAATCACGCAGTTTTCTTCGCGTATTCACAATTGAACGATTATTTAGATAAAATGTTTTAATGACTTCAACACGTTGTTGAGGCGTCAGATGCTCCATAATAAATTGTAATTGACTACTCTTTAACACTGCCAATTACTAAATGTCAAATGGCCCCCGCGATCACCCGACTTAACGTCACCCGACTATTTTCTGTGGGGGTACCTGAAAGGAAAAGTCTACGCTAATAAACCAACAACAATTCCAATGCTTCAGGACAATATTCGACTTGAAATTGCGGAAATAACACGCGAAACGTGCGAGAATGTCATGAAAAATATGATTAAAAGAACAGGCATTTGTAACGCTGCCAGGGCACTGAGCGTTGTCACTTGATCGTCATATTCATACATATTGTCATAAGCCTACTGTTGAATAAAAAAATCCAAATTTAAAAAAATGTGATTCATTTCCGGGTTATTCAAAAACAACATCGGCCTGGAACATAATATTCACCCTGTTTTTACTGTTAGTATAAAACACAAAAGTAAAGTGAACTTACTTAAAACATCTCTTGCTTTATTTGTGAAAAGAATCTGTTTATAAAGACTATATCATCTAGAGACTCTAGACTACTTTGAGACTCTCGTCTCATCTATTATGATTTATTTAACTAATAAATCTATAGACTAAGAGATGGGAGTCTAAAAACTAGTCTATACAGAGTGACAATAATCTACATGTGTTGTATGGTGTATGGGTAACTTTGTTATGAGAGTTACATGGTCGGTTAAATTAGCAAAGTTGGGCAGAATCTCAAGATGAATTAAATGCTATTTTGAAATTTTACCTATACTTTGTATCCACAAGCCACAAAGTTGTAATAAACGTTAAACATTGTCAATACTATCGTGGTTTCCTTTTTAGACACAGTTTTCCAAACACATTTTTTTAACTATGACTCTAGGTTACATTTGGTATTTAACTGCATTTTCTTGTATTAAGAGATTGTATTTACGGTTGTCTTGTTCGGAGATAAATAACAAAGGCAATGTCGTTTGTTTGCAACACTTATTTTGTTTTAAGTTTACTTCGAACCTAACTGTAGTTCCAAGTATTATTTACATGTGACACTCTCTGTATTTGCTTTGGTAAAACCGGGTTACTTTGTTTTGAAAACGTTTAATTTGCCGTTAAATACAATATCCGCCTACTTTTGATATTTGCTTGAATTTTAAAACCGTCTCTCGATTAAGTACAGAATATGTTGGGATAATTATTTATTAATAATTTTGCTTATTCTGTTTTTATTTTATAAAGTTTTGTAATAAAAGAAAAGATCTTTACTGGTTTTAAACAGGAAACAGGTCTTTTAATTTTAAAACATTTGTACATGTTTTTGTTGATTTAATCAGGGATAACAAATTATTTTACAGACAGATTCAATTTTTGTTAAAAGTTAAATACAATATCTGAATACTTTTTATATTTGCATGAATTTTTAAAACAGTTTCTAAATAAATATAATGATTTGTATATTTCATTGTTACAAGAGCTAATAAAAATGTGGAACAAGTTTTAAGCGGACCATAAAACTATACAGTTGTTATTATTACGTTGAAATTTAAAAAATTTAGGGCTTTGTGGTAAAATTTTTGAATGTTAAACCTTTTAGGTAATGCTTTAATACACAAAGGTTCACTATTACCACACAAGTGAAAACTGTATCTTGTTTTTATAAAATGGCAATGAATCTGTCCTCGTAACAAGCTTAGAATAATAGGACGATTAATTTTTTTTTTAATAAACTGTATTACTTTACACTTCGTCACTTCGTCTAACTTTTATAATTGAATTAATGGAATTGCTGAATCATTAAACTTTCAATATTTTTCTAGATTGTAGTCGCGTAATTATTTACGCTTCAAATGCAAATAATAACTGTAAAGAATAAATAAAGAATACATAATGTTGCTCAGTTGTTATACATTACACACTTAATTAATTGTAGTGATACTGAACGATTATGATCTTAAATATTTTCTTGAAGTAAATGATCTATGTGATTATATTATTTTATGCATTTGTGTGGCCTAGTTGGAAATATTTCAGTGACTATATCGTGTTATTTAATTTTAGGAAATAAAATTTTTCGGGATTACAGATTATATGAGTGATTAATTCATTTATATAAATAAGTTTAGTTAAAAATTACTTATCTTTTCTTTATAAGGAAGCTTGTAGAAATTCTAGACTAGACAATTTCTGACACTTCTCTTTGATAGTGGTATTTTATTAAATGGATATATTAATTAGATTGATTCTGGCAAAAAATGAGAGTCTTGAACTTAAACAACTTTTTTTTTACGATGCGATTCCTAATTAAAAAAGTGACTTTGAATTAAACGTATTTATATTCAACAAATGAATTGCTAGATATATTTGAGGAATTAGAATTTTTTAAGTTGATAATAAATTACACTGTTACATAGTTAATAGAATTTTATTATTAATCAGCAGTGCAAAAATATTAATATGTTAGATGGGAAAACTTTTGTAAAAAAACTGCAAAATGTCATTAGACGACTCCATAGGTAAAGGTACGCTGTTTATTTGCTTCCAAACTTTTGTTTGGTCATTTATTCGTTGTGACAATATTGTGTCCGTCATGGTAGATGTGTATACAAAAGAAGAAAAATTGGACATGATTTTTATTTATGTAGAATGTCAACAAATAACTGATCTACATGGAGTCGTCTGATAACATTTTAGAGTTTTTTTTTCAAAACTTTCCCTTTGTAGCATATTAAAACTTTTGCACTACTGTATTAAGAATAAAATTCTCTTTAAAATGATGTACTACATAACCCATGGTGATATTCGAAAAAATTTAAGATTGCGGCGCAACAAAAAAACAAGTGAATAAATACATGTCGCAGTAGTGTCAAAAGATGTTAAATTGTTTTAATATAAGCCTCAATTTTCATTATTCTAAGTTAAATGGGTTAGTACTTATAGGGGTAGGAACAACAAACTGGGACATACGGTATATCAATTACCAACAAATTTAAAATGCTTTTAATTATTATGTTTAAGTAATTTATCAATTGCGTAATTGCTTGGTATTATCATTAGCTAATGTGCAATTTTTTCGTCATTAAATGAAACAAAGTGATGTATATCATTAGTAAACAAAGTTTGCCCATTCAGTTTGTGTGTAGAACGATAATATCATTGTAATGAATGATTTACTCCAATGCGTTAACCGCGTGAGAATGAGATTACGTATGACACAACACGAAATTCTTTCCGATTCATTTTCTTTTGCTATTCCCAAGCAGCAAACCTGTAATACATATACATAAGACAGGTGGAAAAGTTGTTTTTTTACTATGCGGATCATTGAACTTGGTATTTGACCATATAATGCTAATCACGTCTAAAATTTTCATTCCGTTAGGAGTGGAATTCAATATAACCAGTGGGATGTTAATTGTAATATACGGTACATGAAAAAAATTTGTGTTTAACAATCGTTTTCGATACTGACCTTCTGCAAAGTTCGGCTGCTTTTTCCCATGAATGCCTAATATTAAAATATTTGTAACAATTAAGTCCTCTAAGCTCCCAACCTGAAAAGAATAAAAAAGTATTAGTGTTTTATACAATTCCATAAATGTACATAATGTTAGAAGAACAATTTCCGCTAACGATTTTTTTAATTAGTTGAATTCCTCTCGGAACATGTTACATTGCGCATAGAAAGTTTTACAAATTAAACTTCCACTTTCTTAGAATCAAACTTGTAAAATAACTTACGACATCAAAATATATACAATTTGCAGAAATCGCACGATTTTTTTAATTAATACACTCGGCTAGTGTGTATAGATGTTTCCTTATAAAACTAGGTTTCAAAATCTTTAACCGGAACCACAATAAAATGATAAAATTACTTGACAAACCGTCGCTGCTAAGTGATATACAAGGTGATTCGGTTTGACAGTCGCTCCCCTATAACTTTGTTATTTTAAAAAGGAGCCTCTATAAACTTCATATTTTCGTAAATCGTGGAAAATTCTCTTTCAAATAACGTTCAAATGTGTTTCTATGATGAAATATGTCAGACTGGCGGTAGTAATTTTTTTAAAAAAATTATATGGTAGTATATTTTTTTTATAGATTCTGATAGAAAATTAAATTCTAAAAAATTAAAAAAATAACCATACTTCGGAAAATTTTTGACAAAAATGAGTTTAAAAGGTATTTATTATTTTTCACAAAATCGTTGTATTTGGCTAAACAAAACACGATCGCTGTAGTAATTGACAGTTTATAACTTGTGACAATGTGTTATTATTATTTTTTGATGAAAAATCATTATTTCGATATTTTTTCATTTTTTTTTTGCCATGCTGAGACAATTACTGTTATCAAACTTGGCCACTATTTAATTCTTATTTTAAAAAAATATTTATAGTCAAAAATTGTCGCCAGATTATGTATCATTTTTTTAATTGCATTACCCTCTAAGTAACTGTTTTTGGCAAAAAAATGTTTGTTAAATTTTTTTGTTCTCTTTACTCTCTCAAGTACAAAACAAGAAATTAACAATTTATTGAGTAAATTGTCATACGAAATTTATTATAAAGTCATTATACGAGGATCAAGCTGAATTTCTTAAGAATTACAACCCTTGATCGGGTGCGCCTCTTATTTTCACGCGACCGTGCGCGTGGAGTACTTTGTCCATAGCATCTTTTGAAACAAATAACTCTAGTGTTTGATAGTATGGTTGGTTTATTTTTTATCAATAAATATGATCTTTTATGTTTTACAAATACAACTCACAATGATATTTGTTCATCACAAATTATTTTACAATATCATATAAATTAAATTTCCAACAATATTGTTATAGTTCAAACCACAAACCTAAATAACAAATGTAAAATTCTCTTTATTTATCTGATTTACATTTTTCAGCAATACATGTTTGATAACTATAGGTGGTTTTGCCATGATTTTTACAAAAAGAAAAACGGTTGTAAGAATCACATTTAATTGTGGTGTCCATATTATTTCCTACAGAATTGAAGTAATAAAGTTTTATTATTACCTAAATACAGATCTTTGAGTTACGATAAGGTACTTTGGAAATCAAAATGACACTTAATGAATACCCAGAGTATTAAATCAAGAAATAGAGTTACCTTATTAAATTTAATAACATTGGCGTACTTTATACTGCAGCGCGTCCGCTTGAGGGTTAATAATTTTAATGTTTATTTTAAATATATTCAAAGCAATTATTTTCTTCAGCATTCGTTTCACCATTCTTACTTTCCAAAATTTGAAAGTTTTCAACCAATCTTTTTTAGAATATTAGCAAAATATCGCGAACGAAAGCATCAATCTCCTTCTCAGTTAAGAAGATTTTACTCCACAAATTTCGTTTCGTCTCACATTGCCTTATCAACTAAGTAGGTACGGTGGATTTGAATATTTCATCACAATTTTTTACACGCTCTGCTTTTTGGAACTTGGAGAGCTGATGCGATTAACAGCTTTGTTTAAACGCAGGTGATCATGGGGAAGTATCCAATCTTAAGTTTATACTTTATTATTTTCATTGTCAGCTTCAATCATAGTTTAACAGCAGCAACAGTCATGAGAGTACCTCCTGCAGGTTTTCCATGTTAAACAGACCTCCTTTTGCGTTTAAAATATTTATCCAAGCGGTAAATTGTAGCTGTTATAATCGTAATAAATCTAATTCGAATATACTGTAGGGGTAGGGGCTAACTCCATTTTTTCAATTTCCACTATTTTAATAAATAATTAAACTGGGTTTTAACCAACTTAACATTAACGATTAAACCCCTAACAATAGGTAGAATTTGATTAAGGTTGTGTTTATTGCATCAAGAACATCAAAACTAAATGTTTTGCAGAGTTATACGTGCCACTGGCCATTTTTTTCCGGAAAAATAGGAAAAAACTGAAAAGTTGAATAATAAAAGTAATTTTTGCAATCGCGTTGGCCATGAAACCATCAGAGACAAATTCTAAATTTTTCTATTTACCAGTGCGCGCATATTTTGCAAATAAATGGTGCAAAGTTTTTGAAAAAATCTTAAACGGTTTCGGAGAAAAACGCGAAAAACGAGGCCTTTGTAAAAACTGTTTTCCTTATGTTAAACGCCTATGCAAGTCGCATAGATATAGTTATACAGATATACCACAACTTCTCAAATCATAGCGCTTATGCAGGGGTTTCGTTTTTGACGTTTTTCTCCGGAACGGTTGAAGATATTTTCAAAAACTTTGCACCATTTTACTTGCAAAGGATGTGCGCATTGGTAAATAGAAAAATTTAAATTTTGTCCCTGGCGGTTTCTTGGCCAACGCGATCGCAAAAATGACCTTTTTATAACAATTTTTCCCCTATTTTTTCGAAGGAAATGGCCAGTGGCACGTATAACTCTGGAAAACATTTAGTTTTGAGGTCCTTGATGCAATAAACACAGCCTTAATCAAATTCTAGCGACTAAGTATCGTGACCATCCCTTGTCAACTTGAGCCCCGTGCTTCAATATTTTTCTGCTTATACAAAAGTATAACACTTTTTCTGCACAAGTGCGTACCGATTTTCAACACCATTTAACAAGCATGCGTTCGCAGTTTGACTGTACCACAAATACTTTCCCGTATGTTAACAGATATAATGCTATAAAAGTATCGCTGCTTCACTCATTCGGATTTCGCTTGTCCATGAAATATCTTAGAAATTGCCCGCATGAATCCTGCGTTTATCAACTTTCTCCGTGTGTTTGTTTCGCTAATTGGCCAAGCGTTGCGTTAGATATCGATCAATGAAAAATTTCTTTTTCAACTTTTCAGTCTAGTAAATGAAGGTTATTCCAATGTAACAGAAATTGCAGTATAAATTTTCTTCGGTTTCATGAATTTAATTGTTACATAACTTGATATAAAAGTAAATAGCATGTAATTATTTATGCGAATATTGTTTGTAAATTTTGAAGTGTTTATAGTAACTGTGGTTTCTTTAAATATTTACCAATACTTTTGAAGGATTTATTTTACACAAAACTCACTTAAAAAAGCGTGAACTAGATTATATCATACGAGATGAATTCCGAGTTTATTTGAATTAAATTGACCGTTAATTGTAATATGTTTATTAATGAGCAGTGATTAAATTTTGTGTACGGCTTAAATAACACTGGCGGCTTTTAAACAAACTTGATCTATTAAAAAACAAGTTAGTGAATGACATATAAAATGTTAATATGGACCAAAAATACTGTAACTTTTTAACTTTCAAACAAGAATCGAAAATCTAGAAGAATGGGTCCAGTTCAAGAAAAATTGGGGAGAAATGGCTTTAGTTGTGGGGCGGTTTCGTATTTTGTATAAAAAAAAACAATGCTGCAAACTTTAAAAAATCGGTTCAGTTCCGATTCACAGTTCATAATATTTAACCGGTTCGACGCTTTCGACGTTTCAGGGCGAAGGGCTCGGTTAAAGATTTATTTAGAATAAATTCGGTTTTTATTTTGGATTGCAGTCTTGAATAAAACCTGGATTGTTGCAAGTACTAGCAGGATTTCTGCGACATTGTATAAAATATGATGTAAGTTTTAGTCATCCCAAAAATCTGGGTTTCTCCATAAATTCATGCTTTTACAAAACACGTTGTAACGTATGGAATTATTACGGTTTTTAATCTGTGAAATGTTGTGTCAGTTATAGCTTGGATTTGGTTTATTGAATAAAGAATTAGTTCGAATTCAGGTGTACAGGGTGGTCCAAATTCGATGGGATTGCATGGGTATCTCGGTTAATATTTAAGATAGAGAAACGGTTAAATTACCAAAAATGTGCAGTTTTTTGAGACAAACTCAGAACCGTTTTCAAAAATATTCTATCATTTCCGGTTTTCGAGTTATCGAATAAAAAGTGTTTTTTTGTCATATTAATAATGTGTCATATCTCCGTTATTGTTGTAAATATCGAAAATATTTATTAAGATTATTTTTAGATATTTTTATGTTTAATTTAATTATACTGAAAAAAAATAATTTTACGCTCGCTGTTAAAAAGTTATGACACAAAATTACCTTTTTTTAAATGGAAGCGATAGTTGGCTATGACATTTAAATTCCTTATTTTTTTCTCATTCCAAATATATAAGGGTCGATGTATTTATTTTTAATAATACGCAAGTTATGAAGGTTTTTTAGGTTTTTTTTCTAAGAAAATCATAGTAGGCTATGAAAACAAAAACCAAACAAGGTGTAAAACCTTACAAAACATGTGGTACAAGTTACCAAGGTTTTTTAATTTGTTGTGGAGATAAACATTGTAAATATTTGAAAATAAGAAAACAACGATATAGTCGGTATCAGCAGTAATGTAGGATATTGTTGTTTATCTTACCTATGTTCAAAAAATTTCGTATTTATCTCAATAACAAATTAAAAAACCTTGGTAAGTTGTACCACATGAGTTTTATAAGGTTTTACACTTTGTTTATTTATGATTTTCTTTAAAAAAAAAACTAAAAAACCTTCATAACTTGCGTATTGTTGAAAATAAATACATCAACCCTTATATATTTGAAATGAGAAAAAAATGAGGAATTTAAATAGGTCATAGCCAACTATCGTTTCCATTTAAAAAAAGGTAAGTTTGTGTCATAACTTTTTAACGGCGAGCGTAAAATTTTTTTTTTTAGTATAATCAAATTAAACATAAAAATATACAAAAATAATCTTTGTAAATATTTTTGATATTTACAACAATAACGGAGATATGACACATTATTAATATGACAAAAAAACACTTTTTATTCGATAACTCGAAAACCGGAAATGATATTTGAAAACGGTTCTGAGTTTGTCTCAAAAAACTGTACATTTTTGGTAATTTAACCGTTTCTCTATCTTAAATATTAACCGAGATACCCATGCAATCCCACCGAATTTGGACCACCCTGTACGGGTTCAAAAAAATTAATTAAAGTGAATTTCATAATGTTGAACTTTTCTCAGTTTGGACGTAACGTTTCTCAAAGGATTATTTCATTTTATTAGGCACGTTATTTTTATTTTGCACTAAATGTTATTAAGGCGAATATTTACCTTTTTTAAATAATATAACGTCATTTGGTTTACATATATAGCAAATAGCATTAAAACTTTTTGTACCTCATGAACTCCTGATAACAACAATGAAAGTAGAAAATGTAAAAGTAGATGTTTGTAAATTATTTTAGCAATATCATTGAATTATCAAGAAAAAAGAATTTTACATTAATCCGTAGCTAAACAAAAATTTTCTTAACATTAGGAGTCTGTTTTCGGTGCGTGATAAGTTCAGATTTATTTTTAATTGCCATTATAAAATATTTAAACTCAATGATCTGGAAATTTCTTTTTCCCAATTGAATGTTGAACAATTTGAATGTCCACTGTTGATGACTTCATTTTTTTCTCTCTTTAATTTTTACCACTAGTGAGAACATTTTTACAAGTGCGTCTGCCACAAATGTTTATAAAAATGTTTGTGATTCTATCTAATGCATTTTGATGCGTCGTGACTAGACAAGGTGCCACGCACAAGATCACAAAAAAACGGACTTGATTATAATTTATATAAACTAATTCAGTCTCACGACTTTTACAACGATTCTTATGTAGCCTGAAACACCACAAGACTTTCATTCTCACTAGTCACGATATTTAAACTGATATGTCACAACTAATTTAGTACTCCTCAACCACTAACAAAAAATATTAAAATGTCAAGAATATTATTATCCCAACAATTATTATTGTTTAGATTTTCATTGGTAAAATATCAACAGCTTGTTTTATAGCCACAAGAGAAATATGATATTTTTCCTTAATTAACGGATTGGAATTTCTGTAATTAAACAAATTTTTAAATGGTGTAAATAAAGCATTCTAGATTATTATGTAACTATGAATAGTATTTAGTTTATTAGCGACAGTTAGACATTTTTAAAATTTCGCTAAATGTTTCCTTGTAATGGTTATTAGCGTTCATGACAGTGAAGATAAAAATTCCAATACCATAATATAAGCATATTTTTGTGGATAATCACAATGGAAGATGTACACAGCCTTGGTTTTTATGCAAATAGTTTGCCATAGGCAAAATTATCTAACTTGTTTCGGTAAAAAGTATGAATGATGCTTGTTTTTCTTTAATAAATAATCACCTAATGAAAAATTTATTAGCTCAGTCGAAATATAAATTACAATAGCTACGAATTTGCAATATTCTGTTAGTTCTTTTAAACTTGTGCATATACTATAAGTTATTATTGCAATTTGCCCTGTGTTTTAAATAATAAACTGTTAACATCGACACTTTAATTGCAGTGAAATTAGTAAATGTTCAGTAGTTTTTATTGTTCACGGCCATGAAATATTAACACAGTCTGTAAAATACAAATCGTTAATTTCCTACTTAGAAAGTAATTGGTTGCTAAAATTATTTAACAGTGAATATAATCTAGTATTTCACGCTAACGGAAGATTATGATTAATAACCACGGTATTTATGCCATAGTCATAGTACCTACTTAGCCCGCATTAGGTTTAGTGTTTAGTTAAGTGCTAACCTAGTTTTTCCAACATTTCAGGAAATTATTTTGAGTAAAGCACACATGAAACATAACTTAAGTATCCTTAGTTGAAAATAACAATTTATGTATTCATTTTTTAGCATACAGATTAACATTAGTAATAAATATCGGTCTTCTTTTGCCCATTTTGAAATTTTATAATATGTTTGTTATATTACAGTACAGGGTGGACAAATTCGAATATTTTACGGAGTATCTTGATCAGTGGCGTACGCAAGGGGGGCATTAGGGGATAAATCACCCCCGAACGTTTGAAAAGAACTAAAATTATAATTACCACATTTCAAAATTTCGCGACAGGTTGCTTTTCCATACATACATATAAAATATAACATGTTTGTATATTTTACTCATACCTAAATGCTATTTTTGGGTACGTTTGACCTTATTTCTTTTTAAATGCCTATTTCGCTGTTACCCGGGGGGCTGCTGCCCCCTGGACCCCCCGCAACTCTTTCTTGCGACTCACTTTTTGTGTCTAGCCCCCATAGATCATTTTTTAATTGCACCATTACCATGTCCCATTTGAAATTAGTCAGTATTATTTTTGCAAGGGTAAACTACCTATATCCCTCCTGAAATATTTTTCTGCGTACGCCACTGATCTTGATTACCGTAATAGTTAGCGAAAATCTGATATCGGTCTCCTGAGATATTTTTTTTGAGAAAAGAACGCCTAGGTAGATTTTTTATATGTATTGCTTTCCATTTAGGCACTACAGACGAAAAATTAAATAGCTTCATTTTTTTTACTATAACTTCTTTATCTATTAAAATAAAACAAAATTTTATTAAGGTTTTCTATACACATTTTTCAGCTAAATTAAAAAATAAAATAAAATTAGTTTTAGCGACCTTGACTTTTGAGATATGAAATGAACTTATATATTTTTTAAGAGAAACCCTAGTTTGCCATGATTTTATATGAAAGAGAATTTGTTTCGCTTTTTAAAAATATATAGTTTTATATAGTTTTGCAAAAAATAACCGAAATATGTCTAATTTTATAAAATTTATTTTATCAAAGTTTGCCATGATTTCGTAAACAGGTGATGTTTGCAATTATTAAACAACTAAACGTCATTTCCAAAATTTCCCTAAATTTAAAAGAAAATTATCTTCACCATTGAAATATTTTGCATTGTGACAAAGTTGAAGTTCTGCATGTAACAACACGCTAAATAAACTGCATTTTATATTGAAAAAATGTTGTTGATTTAAGTTTCACATGGCTCTACACTTGACTGCATGCCAAAGATGTGACGTAAACAATTTTTAATAACAGCTTGAATTAGATTTGCATCAATAATAGCGGTTGAGCGGAAGCCGGTTTCTGTATAACGGGCACATGCTTGTTCCTATGAACCTTGTGACACACAACCTGCTTTCAGTAACTTTAAGTAAGCAAATCAGAATAGTATGTAATTTATAATAGTGTAACATACTTTGTTTTTTAACATATGCCGCGGGTTTTGTATGTTATTAAAAAGTTATTTAAAAAAATATATGTTAAACTGCCCTTGAACATATTCTAAAAACTGCAACACATACATTTTTACAGATTTACTGAAATGAAAACGCCTTTTGCAAGTATAGTATTTTTAAATAGTAACCAAAATAGCATATTTCTTGGTATATCAAAATTAAATTGTGAGAGCCAGTGGTCTTATGTTTCTTGCTGTATCATTTTTTTTTAAACAAAATTTCTGTCGTAAGTAGGGTGACCAACTTTGAGTTAAGCTTAACCCGGAAAAGTCTAGGATTAAAATATAGTAACTTAATATGACCGAGAGACGTTCTTCTTAAGCCAGTTTGTTAACACTTCAACTGAAAAAATGAAGTTGGATGTAAATTAAGAATACATATTTAATAGAAATATAAACATATTAGTGTGCAAAAAAACGCCCTCGGTAGGATAAATTGGGGCGGAATGGGGTATTTTACGTTTAAGGATTTTATATTTTATATCAAATAAAGCAATATTGTCGATTTTGTGATAATAATGCCTTTGTTATCAAAAAAACAACTGCAACAGATTTTTGGATCATAATTTAGTAATAATACAAGTTGAAAAAAATACATAGGTGGGGCAAAATGGGGTACTTTTGATATTTAGTAATATGTTATGAAATGTTACTTTTTCACTTTTTCTCCAATAGAAAATATTTTTTTACAATTAACATGAACGTATAGCTACAGCATCGTCTTCATCACTTTCAAGTCTCGCACAAGAGCTGTGAGCCCATTTTAGGCAAGAGAAACATCTAATTTATCCTTTTTTAGAATAAGCATGACAATATTGGCATTCATCTTTTTTATCAATTTCTTTTCTGGAACGATTTGGACGGTTAGGTTTACAGGTTAGGTTAGGTTTTTGGAAGGCATAGGTACAAACGGGGCATAACAGCGTAGTGCCCCGTTTTGCCCGACCCCGTTCTGCCCCGTGGTTTTATTCTTAGCTTAGGTATAGGTACAGTCGTAACGGAAAAATTCTGATATAAAACAACAATGACAAAAACGGAATTAGAACCTAATGAAATATTCCAATATCACAGTATACTAATATATTAACTAAATGTAGCTCAGTTTTACCTACATGCAATGGAAGACGTACCCAGTATTGTCAAATCACCACAAAATATAACATTACACATAAATATTTGAGGAATGGCAGCCAATTGTTGTACCCTGTATCAACATAGCTCTAAATAGTTTCGGAAAATTGCGCCACTTCCGGAAAAAATGAAGGCTGTTTCCCGTTATGCCCCGCTATCCCGTTATGTGAGTTTTTAGTTGTTTTTAAAATAATGTTGGGAGGTCGTTTTTAGGGATAAAATTAATTAATTTTTATTGTGACCCACCGAAAACTAGGAATGCGGGTTGGATTTTGGAATTGTTTCGTCCAATCAGGGGCTGTTGGCAACCTGTGGGCGTTGTTCGTTGAGTTGATTGTAAGTACATTTGCACACGAATTACCCACAAAACAGAAAATAGTACATTTTACCTACCTATATAATTTTGTTTGGTTACTGTTATGAAATGAATGCAACAATCTGGAGAGCTTATGGTGAAACCTGGAGCCCGGATACAAGGTGCGAATACCAGAAGAATTTGCTCGTAAGGAATAATGTGTTTCTAATCAACTTATATCACTATAATATTATCCAAAAAAACTTAATATGATTTATAATTCACTGATAGATTCTATTCAAATGCTTGTATTAACTGGAGATTTGATTTATAGATCAAGCAAAGAACCTGATTTCTTAATTATGATTTGTATTGTACATTTTAAATTTCCTGTAGGTACTTAAAGTAAAAACTATCCTACTATAAAGATTTTTTTGTGTAACTTATGATTATGGTTATCAGAACTAATTATTTACCTCGAAATAGGGTCGTTGAATAAAATTTACAAACATTTGCTGTTGTATTAGGTATAATTTTATTTTTAAAATGCCGCTTGCAAAAAAAAATATAATTTTGATTAGATACCAATATTCGTGTATAAACAAAAGTAAATTTTACAAACAAAATGCGTATATTACATGAAAACATCATTGATGGGTCAATCAACGAATACTACTTAAGTAATTATTCGTTTTTGAAATTGTTATGTATCCGTATACTTATAAAACTTTTAAAAAAATTACAACAGTCTGCTTCACACAGTCTTGTGATTGTAAACAACTCTAGGAAATTTGCAACAAATATCAGAAACTTATCTTTACAGAATCAAACGGAAAACATTAAAAGAGAAAATTTTCCAACGAAAGTAGTCTTAGAACAACTTGATTTTAAAAGGTAATAGAAACTAGTGAAAGTGCAAATTAAAAACATTTTATTAAAAAAAAATTATTGAACATTCAAGTTCAAAACTCATAATTTTGTGTACAAACAAAAGATACTTAACCTCCAAGTTTTCTTTTGCGGTTTGGCGCCTTACTTAGTTACGTTATGGAACAAAGAAATTTTTTGTGGTTTATGTAAAGTATAAAGAGTAATATTACCTACAAATCAGTTACGATAATGACGATATTGTCTAATCGAATTATGAACGTGGTAATTTAAATTCAACATGAAATAATCGGGACTATAGAAAGAAATTTGATGAAGCAAAATAGATAACTCGACTTTTATAAACTTTTTGCCATAATATTGGGTAATAATTAGGCTGGGAAATAGTTTTTTCTTAAAAAATTGGACCAAATCAAAACTTTAAAAAAATTTACATTTCCTTGGCCGGATGTGAGAGCAATCTGCATAGATGCAGAACATTGAATAAAAAGATAAAGGAATGAGCGTTACAGCGTTACTAAGGCGTCCAGGTTAGCCTCTCAATATGGCGGATGCATGTTTCCGCTTCTCAGTGGCGTATCTAACATTTTTAAATATGTATTGAATAATGTAAATATTTGCTTTCTTTTGAATTGAACCTGTTATTTACTTATTTATTTCTTGTTTCGTGGTTGAGGGAATTAAAAAAATGACAGCATATTTCAATATTTGGATTGTTTATTATGAGAGTTAAAAAATATGCTGTACACAAATGCACGCCACTGATATGACATACCATTTTGACAGACCACATCAAATTTTCAATACATGATTACACTACAAAATATTAATGTCTACTTACCTATGAAACGTAATCTTTTTATCTTTAACATTTTTGGACCTACTACAACTACAAGATTTACAACTAACCATTGTAGTACACGAAACTAAAATATCTCCGACTGTTTGAACTGTCAACACCGGCCGCCATAAGAGGCTATCTATGTCGTCATTTCCGTCGCCGCTGAAACGCTGCAGTATAGTATTAAAAGCTCCTTCCTTTATCTTTTAATTCAATGATGCAGAAAGCGTTTCAAGGTATTATACAAATATTCATATATTTATATGCATTGTAGGTACATTCTAACACAGTCCGAGAAAAGTGTATATTTTTAATGCAATAACTATAAAAATTGTTACGTAAAGACTATATTTATTTATAAGCATTTCAGATTTACATAAATCATTTAGTACGGCTTTAAGTCGAGTCAGTGTTTTATTGTTTAATGTTTACAGAATTAAAACTTATGTTTTGTTTTAGCAAAATTAATTTCAATGTTAAAGTATTATAAGTATATTGTATATGTATCCAAAGATTAATACTAGCTTAATTATTTGGTTTATTTAAAAAAATAATCTTTAATAAACCTCATACCTACTTCTAATTACTATGTGTTTTCTTCGGTTCATTTTGTTGAATTTTAAACATGACTAAGCCAAACACTCTAAATTTGATATGTTAGAATTTTACAAATTCTCTAGAAAAAAGTGTTAAAATATAAACATCTACAGGAAATATAAGATCTTTATCTGGTTGTTTAGAAAACCTGCTATGGTGCAACTTAAAAAAGAAGTTAAATACCGTTTTTTTTAAATACACAATTTAAATGCTATTTTATGTAAAATTTCCTAATTGATTAGAACATAATGAAAATATTTGATAAATATAAGCAAGAAAATTGACCTTATAATGATTTTAAAAACACCCTGTTTATGAGTTTTAAAAAATAGTTTAATGCAGTATACATTTGTGCTATAATTTTGTTTTTTTAAGGAATAAAAAAACATTTAGTCGTTGTTACTGAATTATTTTAAGTTTCAAGCTAAATTAATGAAATACCTATCTTTGAGTGTATTTCTATATTTATGTGCCAATATTATTAGTTTTTAGGCGAGAATTGGTTTAAAAACTGTATTTAAATAAAATTATTTCCCCCAACTTTTTTGAGAAACATTTTAACATAATTGTTTTTCTTATTTGTCGCTATTATAAGGAAATTATTACGCTGTATTCCTGTTCTCTTTGCATATTTACTGATTGTAATTATTTGATACGATCTAATGTTGTAATATCTAGGAACGTTGTTTCCTTTTGACATTTACGTATTAAAATAAAAAGAGATGTACACGCAGATGTCAGAAAGCTTCACAACAACTTTACGTTAAGAATATTACCTGTTTTTGTATAAGTTTGTCGTAATGTCTATTACAAGTAGTTACTTAGAATTATTGAGTTCAAAAACATTGTACATAACTTATTGTTTTTAAATCGCTTTGCTTTTCGTAACACTTACAAAAGTAGATTATGAAACAAATTCGAGAGATACTAATTATTGGTGGAGTGATTATGATCAGTGACGGTAGCTGTTTTGGATTTTTACTAATAACCCCAAAGGGATCAATATAATTATCATTGTGCTTTGGAAACATATAAGTTAGTGTTTATTTTTAAATATTTTATTCTTGAGTCAATATTGTCGCGGAATGTTGATGTAAAAGGTCAGAAATCCACGGACACTGACTTTCACTACGCGAATTCCTTAGATGTATTTTACAAATGCACTCATTGGAGGAGTTTCATAACCAGCTGTTCAAACGGTTATTAATGACTAGTTGTGCGCGTTATTTTACAGTGGGTATGTTTACTTATAAAGTACAGCTTAATTACTGGAAACGAATTATTATTAACGTTCTAACATGGTTAAATTAGATTCCAGCGTTAATTTAGTAAACTATTGTTAAGTGCAGATTTTTGTTATGATATTTAAGCACCCAAGTTGTTAAAAACTAAAAATGTACTAATGAAAGATGCTAACTAATTAAAGGTTTTTATTACATAATAATATGTTACCGTTAAGCTGTAGATCGTTTCAGTTATTTTTTTAAAGTTTGATTAGTAAATTTGTTGTATGTTATACAAAACAAAATCTTGCGACTTCATGAACAATTTAAAAAAATCTTGATTTATTGAAGTAAAAGTGGTAATTGTAATTATACTGCAATAAAAACTATAACAATTATATAAATTTAATATAGATAAGTTAAGTATTTGTATATTTTTATCAGGGCTCGAAACCGAAAAAAAGTTTGGTTAACGGTTAACCGAAATCGAGAACTTTATTTTTATAACGGTTTTTGTTGAAAAGCCGGTTTTATTCGTAAAAAAACCGGTTTAGAAAAAAACGGTTAAATTAACCGGTTTTTTAAATTATTTAGATCAGGAATGCAAAGTATGAAAAGATATTATTTATAATTTTATAATAAATGTACAATCAAGAGTTCAGTAATGACTTTTGGTAAACTAATCGCATTTACTACAGATTTTGTATTTTTCATCGTAATTTTTATTAAAAAAAAGACGTTAAAAAAACGGTTTTTTATTATTTTGGTTAAAGGTTACCGTTTTTTGCCTTTAAAAATAACGGTTTCGGTTTCGGTTAAAAATCACTTTTTCTGACAAAAAATAACGGTTAACCGGTTTTTCAAACCGGTTTAAAAAAACCGGTTTCATGCCCTGATTTTTATACAAGGTGTCCCAATTCGAGGTAGAACATAAAATTTATCTTAAAAGCAATGAAGTTTGTTTCATAAATTGTTTATATTTAAGTAATTTATTGTTAGTATAAATAAGTTTTACTAAAAGTAACTTTTTTTTGTGTTTCTATTTAAATACAAAACTAATTATAAGACTCCAGTCTTCATATCAGCTGCAGTGCTATTTATTCATCTAATTACACTATTTGTTATTTATTTGGATATATAAATACCTAATAGAGATAGGAGTCTATAAACTGGTTTTGCATTTACTTAGACAGGAAATGCTTAAAAAAAATAGTAATTTTAATAATTTTCATTTATATTATGACGTTAGTTGTACTCAAACAAAGTGACCTAATTTGATGCTTAGTAAAAATCTGAAAAAAATTACCAAATTCTTCTGATATACGACAATAAGAAAAGGCTAAAAATTGCATTTTTTTGTTTAATTTTCTTTATTTTACAGTGGTCAAAAACTGTAAACACTTTCTCAAGGCAATTTTTTATTCGGTACATCAGTGATTCTCAAACTTTGGGGCGCGACCTCTAAGGCGACACGACATTATCTAAATGGGGGTGCAAAGTAAAATGTAAATCGAGAAAAAATTACTTATTAAAACAACGAAAAAACAATAGCATAAAATACATTCTGAACATGACTGTAGTCGCACATATGATGTTTTAGTGAGCTTCATAATAAGTGTTCGGGTTTTAACGTTTTTTTAAGTTTACATTAGCAAAATAAGGTACTAACAAACGTACACATTTTAAAAGTAATATACACAGTTAAAAGACGGTTGAAAAATTAAACAAACAGAGCGTTTTAGTAGAATAAAACGATTAGAAGGAGGGCGTAATAAAGATTGATACGCAAAGGGGGGGCTCAATAAAATTTGATATGGAAATCTTTCATGTTACAGTTCTTTATTTGTGTATTAAAAGTGCAAAAGTAATAGCAAATCTTTTTTTGCAGACAAGTTTATTACAGTGGCAATATTTTCTGGAATTAAACAAAATTTTGAGTGATTATGGTGATTTTAGTGGAGTTTAACCAAAAATATAAGTAAAATTAATAAACTCTATGAGATCACACTCTTTTATTTTATCTACAAAAAACTGGTTTGATGCAATAATTGCGTGAAAGAGTAAATAAGTTTATATCAAAGTGCTAATATTTAGGTAAAATATTGAGAAAAATGTAAACTCTTAATTTTTTTTATTAAGATTAAGTATAAATTTCTTAATCAAACACATACGTACGTGGGTATGGAAACGAAATATTTTGAAACATGCATTTCATTAGTGCGAACATCATAATTACTACCTATCTATGAAAACGGTTAATTCTCTTTAATAATCATTCCTCATTATTGCAATAGCTGTACACGTTACGCAACATAATTTATATGCAATATTCAATGTACTATTACATTTTGATTCAGTAATAGCAAACGATTACACGAAGTTTCCTTATCTTTATAAGATGTGAGTTAAATTTGCATCTAATTTTAGTACGTCAAATGAATGGTGGGTATATTATACAGTTTTATAAAAAAAAATATGAATGCAAATAGTAAAAATTGTTGTCTCAACCTTGGCATTTTTTGCGTAGGCACTTTTAAAGCTACCTGGATGATTTAGAAATGCAAATTTGAAGGTGATTGTTGACAGACTTAGTAACATGGACCACACAGCTTAATTTAAATTACTGTTTTTAAAGTAAGTGGTTTGAACTGATACATAAATGTTTGTTGCTAATTTTAGTTTTAATGAAAATTCCACGATATTATAAAATAAACCGGAAAATATGGGAATGTAAGCATAATTAAATTTTACACAAAATAGAGTTTGATTATATTTTAGTGAGGGCCTTGTATAGTCTATAAATTTAAAGTTGAAATTACAAGCATTTTAAAGAGGCTTCTTCGAGAGACTCAAAGTAGTCGAGTCAGAGATCAATACCACTCCCAAATACCTTTCTGCAAAGTATCTACATCGCGCACAATAGCAATGTAAGTGAATAATTTATAACTGGAATTCATTCACTCACAATAAAAGGTGTAGCGATAAAGAGTATTTTAAGGAGTTCCGAGTTTTGTGGAATGATCACAGAATCTAAAGCAGACCTAACATACTCATGCATCTACCGTGTGCTAGAATTGATACAACACTTGTTAATAAATATGTTATAAATGAGTTTTAAATTAATTGTCAACAAATTCAAAATTTTTGTTTCATGGTTTCTAAGACATCTTGTTTACTTAGATTCATGATAGTTTATTTTGCGTTAAGTAATTTAAACCGATTGTAACTGAAATCAGGCTCACCCCCTTTTTTTCTTTAGTTTTAAGCATTATGCGTTTTAATGTACAAGTTTGTTAAAATTAAACCTTGAGCAGAGTATATTTGCTTTTGACAAATTGAGTTTTATCGCACTTACATTGTTTAAAATCTATTTATTTAGAACAAATCCTAAAAAATTGGAAGAAAAGTGCCAAGCTATGGGTGATGAAAGCTGGGTGATGAAGCTATCGGAGATGAAAAGATATATAGCTTGCATTTTTCTAATCACTGAGTAAGATGAGTAAGATGAGATATATAAAGAATACATACTATGTAAGCTCAATGAAGAATATAATAAGTGGGGGCTGACAGTTAATACATCTAGTTCTTATCTGGTAGTTGAAGAAACGGTACAACATTTACAGGTGATGGACACAGAAATTAAAAACACAAGTAAGACACTTAGGAGTAAAACTATCAGATGACGGCAGCAATGAACAAGAAATATGTAGTAGAATTGCATTAAGTCGCGACCGTATCGCGACTACATGGTATACTCTGGAATAGGAGCATAACTGGAAACACAAAAATAAGAATGTATAAGACTATTGTAGAAAGTATTGCTATTTATGGATCCGAGCTATGCATAATTAATAAAAAGGACTCTTCTAAAATACAGGCGATGGAAATGAACTATTGGGAAGAAGTTGCAGACAGACTTAGGAATGATAGGGTAAAAATACTGAAATTGGAGAAAAAATGGGGACATATTGATATAATAGAGATCATTAGAGCCAAACGATTAAATTGTTACGGACATGCCCGGAGAATGGATGAAACACGAGGGCCAAGTAAAATATTAAAGTGGCATCCACCAAATTGTAGAAAGAAAGAAAGACCAAGAAGAACATGGAAAAATAAAGTGGAAAAAGCAATGGAAAGTAAAAACCTCACAACAGATGACTGGATGGACCGCAAGAAATGGAAACTAGGCTACGAAAAACGGCAATTGCTGCAATAAGTTCGCATCTCTGTATAAGTGTCATAAAGACAAGTTAACCACATTATCTTAAATTTATATGTGAACGAATGTGGAGAAATTTAAGTCAAATTTAAATAACACATGTTTAAAAATCAATAAAAAATAATAAGACAAGAATTTATTACCGAAGAAAGTTGCTTGCTATTGTTGGTTATTGCTACTGAAAAGTGTATAAAAAGTTTCTAGACCGTCGTCTTTTTATGATTTTTTGTCTTTCTTGTTAAATAAATGCGTTGGATGATGATGCTTGGATGAATGGAGTCAATAAGTTACAATGATCGTGGAAATTTTTCTGTATCAGTTATACCTCCAGGGCATCTCGTGGAGCTGCACGATGAATCTCAATTTATGACTTTGATGCAGTAACAGTGATACAATTTCCTGCAAAGTGCAATTTGCATAGTTAAAGCTGTGATTCGACACATACATCATACATCGCTACACGCATCCGCACGTACGGTCCGTTTAACATTTAGACATCATAATGAATCACTGATGATGATGGGTCACACCCGTTAAGACCGAATGACCGAACGAATAGAAAATAGTTTATACACAAGTTTATTAGCATTTTCTAGATCGAGAAACAAGTTCTGCCTTACATTCTTGAAGTGCTTTCGAAGCCTTTCATTAATTGTAGAGTTTTGTCTTTATTTGTTTCGTTTAAAAACGTAAATACCTAATTTGATAACGAAACATATTTATTAAATTCATACATTTAATTAATTATTAGGTCATTAATAAGATGTATATATTTTGAAAATATTTAAAGTTCTAAGTGGACAAGATCCTAAATTAAATTATTTGTATTTTAATAACTTCTAAACGTATATGAAAGATAAGGAATAAAACACAAAATGTTCCAAAAACCATCATCATATCGACTATTTCGGGTTCTTTTTGAATTATAATCTTATATGTAAATTAACTGTGAAGAAAAGTTATACAGGGTTGACCAAAAGTCAGGAAAGAGCGCTTGGTTTTAACACCAAGTTGTACCAAAGTGTTACACCAACATTTTTCGTAAGCTGTTAGTTAAGTTTTGGTGCTTCAAGTTTTATCTGCTAACCATGCAAAACTGACACGCGAACTTTTTTTTTTTTAAATAGCAATCTACATTTCTTGACGATGTGATTGATAGAGTTTTGTTACCTCCTTTTAAGTATATATTTTTTTGTATTAGGTATATAAAAACAATTAAAAAAATTAATTATTTCGTGGGTTAAAGTTAAAAGTGTAATTTAGACACTTCAAATTTAAATTAACATCTTCCAGAATTGAACAAACAAAAACTGTAAAAATCAAAATTGTAATAATTATTGACAAAAAATGATTGTCACATGGATAAATTGACTTGTATGTTTTTATTTAATTTTTGGCTAAAATTTTTTGTCGTTTGAAAAGATAAAAAAGTCATTTAAGTTAAGTGCGAAAATTAAGTTACTTTTTAAAACAAAATGACGATCAGATGTTAGTTTCAAATGTTAAACTGAAAAAATGGAAGTACGTTAAAATATAGTTAATAATTTACCAAACAATTCTTATGTAATACTTTTTTTTATAAAAATTATTTTAACATTTATAGGAGTGATTCCAAAATTTTTACAGAGAATGTTTTCAAAATTTTTACGTACTTTTAGTCAAAATCAGATAATTAAATGTTTTTAATTTTTCTGAGCATGTTGATATTTTAAACTAATATTAAAGGATTTAAATTGACAGTTCAATCAAGTAATATTGGAATTTATGAGGAAAGCAATTTGTGTCCATAAATCAAAGTTAAAAAGGTTTAAAAACCAAATAACGTAGCTTATTAGAATCAACTTTCAAAACCAAAAATGCTGTTATTGACGCATAGATTGATTCTTTATTTGGAAAATTTTAGTAATATGCGTTACAATATTACAATGTTTACAAAATCTACAAACCGTAATATTCATCAGGTGATTTTGACCTAAACAAACCAGTTTAATACGAAAAAAAAAGTTGGTAACATACTTTTTTAAATCCATCAAAGTTTTGGTTACATTTTTTGTCACTATTTATTTTTTTTGGGTATTTTAAAATAAAGCATAGGAACATATGAAGCGATTTGTTACTAATAATTTTTTTCGTCTTTATAACAGCTTTAAGATTTTTTATAGAACTATCTTATTATCAGATATTTTTGTAGGGAAATGGGAAGTATAGACCTGTAAAAACAATATAATTTTACAATTATTTTGTTAGGTTCTTTAACTTTATCTCTTTTTTTAAAGTAAAATTTCAAAGCTAGCGACAAAAAATGTAGTAAGTAGAATAAGCGCAACGAATACATCTCGCAAATTTAATTAAGATGATTCAGCCTAACCTTTAGCTGTACCGTTAATAAGTACGGTTATGTTCGTCAGCAATGGTGTTAATAAAAGAATGGCAATGTAATACCAGCAATTCACCTAAAGATGTATCATAAGCGCGCTTCTGATTGCATATTTACTTTTTGAAGATTACAAGCTATGATCATCACATGATGGAACCGAGATTTAAAACAAAGGAGATGCGTTATTCAGATTTAGTTCTAAAAATAAAAACCTGTTGTGTTGTAGGTAAAATAAGTAGGTTAGATGACTGTAAAAGAATTTTATCATAGGAATTTTTATTGAAATGATACTTGTTTCTGAGTTAAAATACGTTGTTTATATTATAATTTTCAGGAGCGTATCTAAGTGGGTCGTGGTGAATGTTGAGGCGCCACCCTTAAACGATATTTTTTCTCAAAGAAAAAAAAACATCGTAAACTAAGAAAGACATGTAAAAATAGATTTTAATATAATTTTTTCTTTCATTTTTTGTAAAACTTGGTATGTATTACTAGTTGGCCGTTACTTTTAGTAGGTACTCTGCTTTGATAGTTGTGATAAATACAAGGAATATTTTAAGATGTTAATCGTCCAAAACATATTTTTACTTACTAAAAAAATCACAAATGCGCGACTCTTAAAATTGATTGCAATTTCTGTATTTATTGCTCGGTATTATAACTATTATTTAAATTAATTCCCGATCAGTTAAAACACCTAAATTTCTTTAACAAGCATTAAAAAATACTAATGATTAGTCGTTGAGTATTGGATGTGATATGTAAAACTTGTAATTTTTTTTTTAAAAATGTAAGTCATTTAAAAACTTGTTTAACATGACTAGCGGTAAAATATTGCATTTTTTACGATGTGTACAGGGTGGGCAAATTTCGATATTTTCATAGGGAATCTCGATAACTATAAGAGGTATCAAAAAACGGACCGCGCATCTTCGATCTCTTTTTTCGAGAAAAAGTAAAAGTTGAAAACTAAAATTGGTTATAGTCTTTTGTTTTCGAGTTATCGCCGATAACTCGATTTTTCGACTTTTCGTTTTACGACTATATTTCGCTTGTTTATGAAAATAAACAAAAATAATTTTGACGTTCTACAGGCACTTTTTTGATAAGAATGCAGTGGCGTAGACTATTTTTCAAAAAAGATTCCGAAATCCGAGTTGTGACATAAAGTTGTATTTTTTTTAAATAGAACCCATAGTTGGCCATGACTTATTTAAATTCCTTATTTTTTTGTCATTCCAAATATATAAGGGTTGATGTATTTATTTTCAATAATACGCAAGTTACGAAGGTTTTTTAGTTTTTTTTTTAAACAAAATTATAGTAGGCTTTGAAAACAAAAACAAAACAAGGTGTAAAACCTTTTTAAACTTATTTGGTACAAGTTACCAAGGTTTTTAAATTTGTTGTTTAGATAAACATTACAAATATTTGAACATAAGATAAACTACAATAAACTACATTACTGCAGATTCCGACTTTATCGTTGTTTCCTTATTTTTATATATTTATAATGTTTATCACAACAACAAATTACAATACCTTCGTAACTTGTACCAAATGAGTTTTAAAAGGTTTTACACCTTGTTTTGTTTTTGTTTTCACAGCCTACTATAATTTTGTTAAAAAAAAAAAACTAAAAAACCTTCGTAACTTGCGTATTATTGAAAATAAATACATCAACCCTTATATATTTGGAATGAAAAAAAAATAAGGAATTTAAGTAAGTCATAGCCAACTATGGGTTCTATTTAAAAAAATACAACTTTATGTCACAACTCGGATTTCGGAATCTTTTTTGAAAAATAGTCTACGCCACTACATTCTTATCAAAAAAGTGCCTGTAGAACGTCAAAATTATTTTTGTTTATTTTCATAAACAAATGAGATATGGTCATATCGGCGATAACTCGAAAACAAAAGACGATAACCAGTTTTAGTTTTCACCATTAACTTTTTCTCGAAAAAAGAGATCGAGGATGCGCGGTCCGTTTTTTGATACCTCTTATAGTTACCGAGATTCCCTATGAAAACATCGAAATTTGCCCACCCTGTACACATTCAGCGTTCATGTTAACCAAATTTTGATTTTTGTTTTGTATGGAACTGTGTTTTATTATTATGTACTTAAGCTAAAAATGTTTGTGTGGTGTTGAATAATCTAAATAACTTATAGAGATGTACTTCAAAGTCATTCAACAGCCATATAAATTTAAAATTTACAGTATTACAGTGTGTTAAATGTGGCGAAAAGTCTTAAATGGGTTATACTTTTCTTACTTCATTGAGGTGGAAATATTTACACCTTCATTTTTAAAATTCTATGAATGACCTAACACAAATACTATGCTCTTAAATCATTAAAACTGTAATGGATACAGATACAGATATCGTTAGTCATTTATTTATTTCATAAGTTAAAGATTACATCACCTAGTTTCGTATTTGGAGGTTAAACCCAACATTATTTACTTTTATCCATCTAAAAATGTCCTTTAGAAACGACCTGTGGGTATTCAATACAATAAATAGCTAACTTCTATAAGATCATTAATCTTTGTATAGTTAACTTCATCATTTTTTAAAGAATAACCAAGTTATGTAGTAATTTATAGTTTAAATACCTAAAATGGCAATAACGTCAATAAAGAAAAAGTTAAATTACACTTACCATTTGGGCATGTAAATAAATTATTTGATTCCTGCAACACAAAAAAAAAGAAATTAATAAAAAGCAATTATTTAAAAAGTTATTATTTCTATAAATAATATTGTGATTGCTTAAAAAATACCGACAATTACTAGAGACATTTTTAATGTTATTTTATTGCTGTTCTGTGGTGCACTAAATAATAGTAAAAGACAAACAAATTGTATTTTTACCACAAAACAGTAATAACAACTAATAAAAATGAGCCAACACTAATTACTTAATAATGTAAAAGTCTAATTAACATTTGGTTTAATTTCATCACGAAAAGCTGCCTCGCTAAATACATTTGTACTACATAACACTTTTTAACAGATCTATCAAGATTATGAACCTACAGTTAAAATTTACATAAAAATAACTTGTAGTAGTGCAAGATCGTATATCAAGTTTTTTTAAAACATTTTTGTTTTAAACTTAATTGCTTAAATAGATTTTTCGTAACCGATTTAATATTATTTACAACTTTTGTTCTCGATTTATAATAATTTTTAAATGTCAGCTAGTGTTTGCGTAATAGAAAGAAGCATTGTTAACCAAACGGCGTCTTAAGTGTTTTATAAAAATCACGTCTGTGACCTCACGTTTTAGTTTAATTTCGATTATGTCGGTATAATATTAAAAAGTGACAGTTAAAGTAGTTTGAACTTTAAGGGATGAACATACCTAATAGATATGTTAGGTTTGTTCCAGCAGACCAAAATTTACTAGATCATGGACTAATACATGAATTGGTTAATGCACACGCATCAACTATGGACTAATAAATATCTCCAGTAGCATAAAATATTGGGCCAACATTGGCTAAAAATTGATATTCAATAGTGGGAAAATATAGGGATGTCAAAATTTTTTAATATTGGTGAAATATTTTAAATTAATATTAATCCAATAACATTTTTTTATAAAGGATCAATATTATTAAATAATATTAGATTAATATACCTTATCGATATTGGTGAAATGTATACAATACACAATTAAAAATATATTCAACCAATATTATTCACCCTGATTGGTACAATGTTATAAATATGCATAAATCTCCTTCATATGTTTTTATGGTTTAGAAATGTTAATATCCAATAATAGTCCAATAAGGCTCTATAAATGGTTTATTCAAACTAAAAATATAAAAAAATTACAGAAAACCAAGCATAATTTTCTTACAAGTCTGTATTTGGCCGACAATTTCATGCCATAAGCATAAGCCATAACTGTAATACTTCGAGACTAATCTGAAAGTTTTCCAACAACAACTAGAAGCATGATAATATCTTCCTTCCACTTGATAAGTGTTTTTCACTATTGATATCCGACTAAACCACATTTCGATGTCCGGCTCAGGACTTCCATCGAAATTTGGTATAAAAGCCGCCACTTTTTTTTTCAAATCTTAAACTACACTTTCAATGGATAATTGGCGCCATTTCTGACATCCCCTATGCAAAATAATTCCGTAATAACCCTAGTAATTCATAATATAAGCGCGGAAACTAATGATCCTCCAGCTCCTGATATTGATGCAGACGACAACAGCAGCCAAAGTAGCGATAATGAAGAATTTCTAAGATTGACATGTGTTGTTTATGCAAACAAACGCCTCATTATTGGCAACGGGGCAAGTGCCAAGGGCGCAAGAGATGGCGCTGAAAATCCCTCTTACAGATAATGACAAATTTATTTATGTTGTTAAATATAATACTTGCAATAAAAATTATTTTATTTTTCTCTTTCTAATTTGTTTTGTTTACCGGGGCGGCGAAACTGTACGTTAGCACGCGGGCGGCACTGGACATGCTAATGCTTTCGTGTTCACTCATTTTTAAAATTGAAAACACGTGGTAAAACTTAACCTCAAAAATGTGTTTTACGTTTACAGTGCGAATGTTTAAATATTATAAAATAACCTGTTAATCCAACACTATAAACTAATCACTTCATCAGTTCCTGATCCCTCTTCTGAACACTGTGGTGATAGCTCACATAAATCCACATAAATTATTCTAAACTTTCTAATAGGGCAGACATAAAACGAGCGGTAACAGGAACAACATTTATTCGCACTCTCATTCTGCCAACTACAATACAATTCCGCCAACGGTAACCTAACATACGCTGTACACTAACTCCATCTACATCCTGGAGCGCCAAATTCAAATTTTAAACTTATAATCTACTACAAACCAATATAAACATATTGGACCAATAACATATTAACATTGAGTTTTCTGATATTGGTTGTTCATTAAAAAACTTGAAAAGGCCTATATTGGCTAAATGATGCCAGACAATATAGGGTAAATATATTTTGTTTATGTCTAGCCGATAAAAATAAACTGGAAATAATCATCAAACAATATAAACATATTGGACCAATAACATATTAACATTGAGTTGTCTGATATTGGCGATTCATTAAAAAACTAGAAAAAGCCTATATTGGCTGAATGTTGCCAATATTGGGCCCGCGTAACAATATTTGGCCAATATTATTGTGCTACTTGGGATATTGATCGCTGCTGGAACGCTTTAACGACATCCCTGAATATAAATGACATTTGTACGTATAGAGTTCATAGAAATTTGCGCATTTTTTTGACCATCCGCAAACTAGCCCAAAAGTAGTTTTGTACAGCGAGAACTGTCGACTAATCGTCCGGTGAACTATCAGAAACACGATATCGATACTGCGCAGAATCCTGATAGTAAATAGCGCTGCTGGAACAAACCTATTATGTTTTGTTTAATGTTAATGCATCTGATTTGGTCTTGCGAAAAATCAATTCAAAAACTTTTATCATTTATTTATATTACGAACTAGAATACAGATCGAAATAAAATCAAAAACGGCACTTGAAAGAAAAAAGTACAAATATTTTTTAAAATTAAATTGGAACCGACATTTCTAAAATTATCTAGATAAGCAGAAACATACAATTTAAATAAACAAAACTCCGTCATTGCAATGCTTTTTGCGAACGACCAAGTCGTAATAACCAACAACGAAGACCCTATTACACATTATTAAAATTTAGCCAAACACTAAGGAATATAATATGAATATTTTAGCAAATAAGCCAAAAGTGATGATTTAAAGGACACGAGCAATTTAGATCCAAATTATACTGAACGACCAAACTTTACAACAAGTGAGCTCGTTTAATTTTCTAGGCTGCCAATTATCAATAAACGAGAAAAAAAAATTTGAAACAACATAGAAAAGTTTAACTATATTAACGGAACAATCAGACGAATATTAGAGAACAAAGCTAGCCAAATCACAAAAGTGAAGTTCTTTAAAACTGTGTCAATACCAACTATAACCTCCGGCAACGAGACTTGAACAATAACAAAAAGAAATGAACGGATACACGGTGCAGAAATGAAATTCCTTTGAGCAGTTAGAGGATACAATAATATAGAGATACAGCAAAACAGAAATAAGTAACGAACAAGACATTTAAGGCTTAAACGACGAAATTAAGAAACATAGAACAGCAATGAAAAATATCTTAAATGAAAGGATAACTCCCGCACTCCGAAGCAAATATACAAAAACAAATCTAGAGGAAAAAGACACCTACGCAGAACAAGCAAATGTTGAAAAGACCAGTAAAATGAATTTTTTTTGTGGATAATACCAGTGAATCCGATATTTTCTTTATATCTTAGTACGAAAATTTGTTTCAATAAAATGAATGAAACCGCTCACATTAAAATTTGAGTACATTTAACATCTTTAAATGCCTAGATTTCAAGCTTGCAAAAACGAATAATTTTTTTTTATCGTTTACACATACATGTAAATATTTCGTGTAATTGCATAAAATTATTTTACATCAATTCTTTTACACGGCTGAATTCCTAAAACGTTAATGCGAGTTTGTTGGTAATTAACTTGTATATCTTTAGAAAATATAAAAACAGTTAAGAAAGTCATCGTTACCATATCTTAAAAATATTTGTAATAACTGTAGTTGGTTGTCTTGTAAAAAAAATACTTAGAAATAAGAATAAAATTAACATTATCGTTAACCTGTATTTTAAGGCGCTTGTTTTTCAGTGTATATTGTTACTATGAAAGCCCAAAAATTGGTAAATCTTAGGTTTCAATACTAAATCCTAGCATTTACCATAGTGAGTAGGACTTCCAAAATTACCGAAATTTTCTTTTGCCGGAAAATATTTTGAGTAAAAACCAGCTAACCGGTACATTTTTTAAATTGAAAATTTCTTGTGATAGTAGATACTACTATTTATTTATAATTATAATTATTAGCAAGCAATATTTTTATAGTATGTGCAAAAGGGTATATTTAAAGAGATAATAATTGACAATAAATTAATTTGTAATAAACTCTTTCAAAGAGATAGTTAAAACCATAACAAATATGAAATATGAAATAAGTTTAGTACACTAACAAAACAATAATCAACTCTTAATGTAGCAGACCAGACTGGGCAAAACACTTTTTTAAATATTCGGTTCCCGTTCTTTCTGACAATGAAACAATTAAAATGTGCACCCAGTACACAAATCGTATCTAATGTCTTATCATTCAGCTTGTTCGAATTTTTGTACATATTGTTCCTCCAGAAGAAAAAGCTCTTGCTGCCTTGACACTCGTGGGTTTCACTGTGAGAAGGTGGTTGTAAACTACCGAAATCAACGGTATTTGTAGTCAAAATTTACCGATGAAATCGATTAACCGTTTATCGGTAATGGAACCCCCAATAATGAGGTAGGAAAAGTCCGGAAAAAGCGTGTAAACGCTTCCATTTCGGCCTTATAGGTTTCCTTTCATAAAAAAAGCTTTAACTAACGTTTAACCTGACTCTCGTTTATTTTATCAGTAATCGAAGGTCGGTTTAAACGTCGGTTAAAACTTTATTTGAAATAAATATTAAAAACGAAAAATTTATACGAGAATATTAATTTAAGAACGAATAGTTTATAATGCTCACGTAATATTTACAACACGTGAAGCTTTGAAAAAGACAATAATAGTGAATGCTCACATCGTAATGCATTTGATCACAATCGTGTAAAACTTTTTAGGCCAATACGCTGTTAAAATTTTCAGCGAACATTTTACCTCTCACATTCAATTGAAGATGCTACATCAGCACTTTCTCCTTTATTACGATAACATCAATTGATTTAAATACGTTATGTTAATTACGTAAATTTTCGATGCTTATTTTTGTAATTGCCAATTACTTTTCGTGCTTGTTTACGATTTGATACGTGTTTAATAGTGCAGGTAACGTCCGACATACATATTTTGATGTAACCAGTAAACACCGGCATAGTTTCTATTTTAAAACTTACAAAATGCTATTATTATTGCTTCAAAAGGTGTTTATTATAACGTTTACTGTAATTAACCTATTCTAAGTGTAATACATTTTAATAAACGGTTATCGTTATTGTGCACAGAAGGTATAACTGTTTTATTGTTGCGCTACTGTAACGAGAAAATTCCTTTCATGTATTTTACAAAGTTGCGTGATTATGTTGGCAATATGTTTAGCTTTATAGTTAGAATAATTACTTTTACATTTTTACGTTTTTGATAATAGGATGGTATTAAAGTTGCTATAGGAGAGTTTAAAAAGGTATTGATGTTAGAAGTACAAAAATGTATTGTAATTGTGTATTGTTCAACATGATGTATGTATTAAAAAATTATAGAAAAATGTAAATCAACCTACATATACATATAATGAAAGGTAGGCAGACATTTGAAAGGATGTTTTCCTGTCATTATTTAAATTTGAATAGCACTTGGTTCACAAAAACTGCTTTTTGCTTTGTTACAGTATTTTGCCGTCCTACGTTCTTAGCATATTTTTATGTCTCATACTCTTTTCTTTGCGGACATGTTTCTATATAGGATGGATATCCGGTAAAGAATAATTTAAATGAAATTTAAAAAATGTGTTTCAAGAACTCAAAATATTAAATTGCCTTGCCCTTATTTTAGTTTAATTTTAAAAAATTCACTTAAGGGTGAAAGGAGTAACAAAGAAAGAAAGAATCAAAAATGTGCAAATAAGAGAAGAACTAAAGATAGAGTCCATAGAAGAGTTCATAAAACAAAGACAACTTGGGTGGTGGGGACACCTACAAAGGTTGGACAGCTCAATAGATACCAGTCAAAAAATTATGGGAAAGTAAAATGCCAGGCAAAAGAAGGAGAGGTAGACCAAACGTAACGTGGGACAACATAATCGGAAAAATCCTAAAGGAAAAAGGGAAAACGTGGGGAGAGGCAAAGAATATAGCGAAGAACAGAAAATAATGGAAGAATTTTATTAGGAAAAAATTGTAGATTATGAAACATAAACTACACCCTTACACCCTATGGGTAAAAAAAGGGAATGGATTATATATACAGGGTGAGTCACGACGGACGCGTCGGAGTTTTATAGCGAAACACTTTATATTTTCCAATTTCTGTCGCTGTTAGATTATGTAAGTCAATAAGGGCTACATTTTAAAAATATTTTCAAACATACAGGGTGCTCCAAAAAAGAGTGGCATATCAAAGTTATACTTTTTCTTATGGAACACCCTGTATATTTTTGCATTTTTGGATTCCTCTTTAAATTTAATTAAAAAAATGTATAAGGTCATATGGGTCTAAAGTTAACCGTTCTCGTGAAAATCGCATTTTCATGAAAATACAGTATTTTCAAAAATTTTCAACATTTAAAAACTTTGAGAAGTCTGAAGAAATTCGCTTGGAGATAAGATTGACAATAGATTATGTAACACTTTGCACCACCTACATTTTTAAAATATTATACAGGGCGTTTTTTACGCTTGGTCAAACTTGTGAAACTTTAAACATCGATAACTCATTTTTTTTAAATACAACCCCTTATATTTTTTTACACCGTCTTATAGAAAATTAAATTCTCTTTCGAAAACATTAATACTGTTTTATACCTAAAATTGATATTTTCCGAGATATCGCGATTTTATTGTTAATTATTAGGGCAATGTAATATTTTCGAGTAGGCTACAAAGGTAGACAGCGGTAATTTGAAACAATTGAACGAAAAAACAAGAAAGGTTTAGTTTTATCTTTTGCCTACGCATTTTTAACATTTTTTTATAGTGAAGAGCAATCTCACGTTTAAATCGAGATTTCTTACAATTATTTATGCATTTATTTATTGGACCAGTATGATAAGATGATTAGTAAATCATATAAACTATTTTTTTTGTATGATACGACTCTCGGTTCTACCAAAATGTCTTTGCTTAACTTCTGGTTTCACGCATTTTGCAAACATTGTGTTTTATACAGTGTGCACAATGTTTAATGAAGGTAAGTGTTTATGGTGTGTTATGTAAAATATAAATACATAATACACAGAAAATATTTCAAATTGGGACCGTAGTAACTTTAATTGTACATTTATAAAAATATTTCCAGTGATAACTAAAATGTATGTAATAATAATTCAAAAACTTTTGAGACAATCACTCCTAATATGTTGCGTAATGTAAGGCGTTCACTTGAAAAGAGGATCACAATGTGTATTCAAGAGGATGGTCGTCATGTTGAACATTTATTGTAATCGGCTGTTAAATTTTGTTTTTGAATTATTATTACATTTTAGTTATCACTAGAAATATTTTTATAAATGTTCAATTAAAGTTACTACGTTCCCAATTTGAAATATTTTCTGTATTTATATTTTAGTTAACACACCATAAACACTTACTTATATTAAACATTGTGCACACTGTATAAAACACAATGTTTGCAAAATGCGTGGAACCAGAATTTAAGCAAAGACATTTTGGTAGAACAGAGTGTCGTATTATAAATATACAAAAAAATTGTTTATAGGATTTAGTAATCATCTTATCATACTGGTCCAATAAATAAATGCATAAATAATTTTAAGAAAACTCGATTTAAACGTGAGATTGCTCTTCATTATAAAAAAATGTCAAAAATGCGTAGGCAAAAGATAAAACTAAACCTTTCTTGTTCTTTCTTTCAATTGTTTCAAATTACCGCTGTCTACTTTCATAGCCTACTCGAAAATACTACTTTGACCTAATAATTAACAATAAAATCGCGATATCTCGGAAAATATCAATTTTAGGTATAAAACAGTATTAATGTTTTCGAAAGAGAATTAAATTTTCTATAAGACGGTGTAAAAAAATATAATGAGTTGTATTTAAAAAAAATGAGTTATCGATGTTTAAAGTTTCACAAGTTTGACCAAGCGTAAAAAACGCCCTGTATAATATTTTAAAAATGTAGGTGGTGCAAAGTGTTACATAATCTATTGTCAATCTTATCTCCAAGCGAATTTCTTCAGACTTCTCAAAGTTTTTAAATGTTAAAATTTTTTGAAAATACTGAATTTTCATGAAAATGCGATTATCACGAGAACGGTTGACTTTAGACCCATATGACCTTATACATTTTTTAAATTAAATTTAAAGAGGAATCCAAAAATGTAAAAATATACAGGGTGTTCCATAAGAAAAAGTATAACTTTGATATGCCACTCTTTTTTGGAGCACCCTGTATGTTTGAAAATATTTTTAAAATGTAGCCCTTATTGACTTACATAATCTAACAGCGACAGAAATTGGAAAATATAAAGCGTTTTGCCATAAAACTCCGACGCGTCCGTCGTGACTCACCCTGTATATTTAAAAAATTCAACAATCGACTTTTACTTTTTTTTTAATAATCTTTTGTTTTCCCAACTTTGGGATCTTGATCAAGTATTTTAGTATTGGTGTAGAGTAGGTTAGTAAAAAGATGTAGATTTCCTTACATACACATAAAACCACGGCTTCGAACCGTAATTTTTTTCGTTTCGGTTCAATTAAAAAAATATATATCGGTTCGGTTCCGGTTTTCGTTCAGGAAAAAATAACGGTTTCTTTCGGTTTTCGGTTCAGCTCCGAGTGATTACTTTTTATTTTTTTTAATGTCTTTATTTGGTATGATAATAAAGGTATAATAATTGGAAATAGAACAATAGAAGTATATAACATATGATAATATAATTTATTAAACGAAACATAATTATATAAACAAAACACGCGAGTTTTTGAACATATACCCAACCGTAATAAGCCGATATTTGTTTTTCGGTTCAGTTCCGGTTTTCGTTCCGACAAAAATAACGGTTTTTTCCGGTTTTCGGTTCAGTTCCGGTTCGAAGCCCTGCATAAAACAACTGTTTTTGAAAATTTTGCTGTATTAGACGAAGACGAAGGAATTTTTGCTGTTGGATTAGCTGATGTTATAATAATTCCATCATCTGTGGATGAATTAACGGTTAAAGAACACCTGTACGACGATGAAATGAAACACTATGGAAGTAGCTGGATCTTCAGATGTTGAAGTTATTTGTTTTGGGAATAATGATATTATCTGGATATAATACTTAACCAGCTATGAAATTATATTGTTTAAAAAAACAAGAGAGTTTTAAGTGTTTTATTTTTTACTGCATAATTTTTACTCCATTAAAATATCGTGTGTGTTCAAATACATTATAAAGACGGTTACGAATCGTTATAAAAATAAAAAGAAAAAGAATGATTAGAGGTTTTAATTTAACCCAATAAAATAAGATTCAAATTAGGAAGATCTATAACGGTTAAAAAAGCGATTCTTAACATAAATGTTGATGCTAATTATCCGGATTTTAGAAGTATACCTACAATAAATATTTATGCTATTAAAATTAGCTGGACACTCTAAGTTGCAACTAATAGAAGTGATATTAATATCCAGTTTATAAGTAAAATAATAAAAATACTCAAATTTCAGGATAATTAAGATAAGAGATGTAGCCTATAACATTATAATAGTAAAGTACTTCAGCTACACAAACAAACTGGCAAATTATCATAAAATCGCACTCAAAATAAATGGCAAGTTCCATACAGTCATCGCTGAAAAAGGAATGTTAAACATTTTTAGTATCGGCAGTAACTTATAAAAGAAGTTTATTAAAAGGGTACCGTAATGATGAGTCACACATATTCGCAACTTGTTTTTGAGTCAATGTTAACACATATATTTGCATAATACAATTAAATATGATGTCAAGAAGTATTTATATTTGGAAATATTGAGGTGATAAGTTTTATTTTCGTCATTTATTTCTTAGCTGATCTCAATAATGAATCACGACAAATAGGGGTTCGTTTAGACATTTATACTAGGAATTTTAGATCTGTTTTTTACGAGAAGCAAAACGTACACAAAGTTGAATGCAAAGTGTTTAAAGGAATGTTTAAAACGGGTCTTACATTCGGTTTCTTCGCTTAGAATGATGTCAAAATTAATTAGTAACGGTGCTGAAAATTATGTTTAAATGAATGTAGCTCTTCGCATATTTGATTGCACTCACGACGCTTGAATTTTTTATTATATTTGACACAATTTTTAGGGGTTAAATAGGCATTTTACTGCACAAAGCAAAAGTAAATAGGACAATGTTTAAAAACTAGAAAACTTAATGAGTCAGAATCAATTAAATACACTAAAAACTGCTTTTTTTAAAAATATATTATGTTTGCTAGGATATGTTAAGATAAAAATGGAAGGAATAATAATATGTTTTGGTTTAAAATAAGAAAAAGTTCATGTTCATATTTTTGTTAGATTGAATCCCATCTAATTAATTTTCTTGAAGTATAAGATAATTTCACCAAATACGTTAATTTTGTGTTTAAAAATCATGTAACAATGATCATATTTTGCCTTTTATTTGTTATAATAGCAACTTCAAAGTTACCAAAAATCATTAAGTGAAACATGTAATTAAGACAATCACTAATTTGACAACGAATGTAGCAATCAAAGCGATTTTATATATGATATAAATCGATTGTCATTACTAATCAAAAATGGCAAGCATTTATTTCGTGGATAATATTGTCAAATGTTTCTTAAAAATAGTCTTGGTAAAAAACCCTGCAAAATGGTTTTGGCAATTGACGTTATCATTACATTTTACAACTGGTATTTAGTATTTTCAGTTTCTATCACTCTCATTACCTCTATAATTAAAATTAAACGTTGCCTTAGTTTTAACAATATGTATGTTACGCAAAACTGTAACGCAACAAAAAAATGTTCTCAAGTTAACATTGTCAATGGAAATTACCAGATTACTTAATGTAATTGGTAAATGTGCAATTAAGTAATTTAAAAGCGGTTCATGTGGCCTAATCATGTAGATTTTGGATGCGAAAAACCTCATCAAAATAGAATTTAAATTGACTCAATAAAACTGACGTAAGACACCGAAGTGATGTGACGCATGTTCTAAAGGTGATGGAACGTTTGCTTAATTTTGAATTGACGAAACTTGCTCCAAACTGATGTGTTCGGAGGTACACATCGTTTTTATTATTTAAGGGCGTTATTATAACGACTATTAAACACTATTACTTCAGAATTTCAGCTCTGTCAAAGAGGAATAGTGCGGAGATTAAAACGAGTTAAACCACTTGACAAGTGCAAACCTAAAGTGCAAGTGCAGTGTTATTACCAGTGGGTGAGACAATGTACATAACCCTAGCAGTGGTCGGCAAACTCATTAGTCAACAGAGCCAAATATCAACAGTACAACGATTGAAATTTGTTTTGAGAGCCAAATTTTGTAGACCCGAATAAGGAAAGAACAGCAAACGCTAGTTTTTTCAGCTGATTATATGAGTCAGGAATAATATTCCAGGTGTTAAAAAGCAACATATCTTCCTTCTCCAGGTCTTTCAAAGCAGTCAAACCAGTCATCACGAAGTTTCAATCGCACTATACGTGCGCGCCCGCACTTGGAAGAGCCACACTCAAGGGGCCAAAGAGCCGCATGTGGCTCGCGAGCCGCGGTTTGCCGACCACTGCCCTAGATGAAGCTAATCGTTATAGTCTATAAGACTAGTTTTAGTTAAGAGTGATGCTGTAGTGCTGCACTATAAGCATTCTATTATTTAAAAAAAGCTAGATATTACCTTCATTAGATTATATATTATATATGAAGATGAAGTAACTATTTATTACGTTTTTAAGTGATATCAATGAAGATTTCATCAATAAATTAATATATGTATGTAAGGACAACGTTTGCTAAATCATTTTCAAGTGGTGTTAATGCCATATAAATAAATAGAATGTACTGTTAGAATTTAAGAGTGTTGGAAATCTTCATTAGCTTAGGCAATTGATAGTCGTGCAAATATTAACATTTGAAACATATAGTGAGCTGCTCATTAAAACAAGCTGTCGAGTTCTTCTGTGAAACATTTTGGAATATTAAAGTGTGCTGTTTACTTTATGTTTAACTAATGCTGCTAAGATGTATTAACACATCTGTTTAAGAGCATCGCCATCTTTTCAAGAGCAAATCAATTATTCTTTTAAATAGGTAATGTTTAATTCTTAAAGATGGTAATTACCTTCTTCATCATTTTTGATCTTCTTTGTTAAATTAAAACTACTATTGTAACTTTCGTGTGTGAAAAAAGTAGGTACAGTAAAACAATGTACATTGCATAACTAGTCTCACGTGTGCGGAAACGTTGTTTTAATCGTTGGCTAAATAATATACACGTGATGATAACAAGTGATATACCTTTATAAGCAGCTTATCAAACAATATAATTTTAAAATTATGGTTTAATTATTGATATAATTAGAAAATGAAAAATGTGGAGAAAGAGAATATGTTGTAAATATATAATTAGATGAAAGCAGCATATAGCAAGTACAACAATTCTGCTGTCTGGGCAGTATAATCACACAAGGACACTCCAAACTGATAGAAGAAACAAGAGTTTAGCTGGCTAAACAAACAGTATATGAAAAAAAAATATTTTTTTTACTGCTAAGACAGTATGTTGGAATTAAAAAAGAGACTCTTAAAAAGGTATGTGTCGAGCATGGCTTTACACGAATAAGAAACTCTTACCTTGGTATCACAAAAAAGATAGAGAATAGAATCGTTAGAGAGCTGATGCTATAGAAGAGTTCTTAAAGTATTATATTAGTAATAAATCAATTCTAAGGAGAGCTATAATAAAATCAATGAAGAAAAGAAGAGATCAACTAATTGTATATATTTTAAGACATGGAGGGGTTAACGCTCACTGCGATAGAGAGCAAAATAAAAGGACAAAATTCTAAGAAAAGATAGAGATTAAGCTATAAAAAACAAATCATGCAAGAACTTAGATTTATCACCTACATATACAGAAAGGAGAAAACTGGCCCAAAATTACTACGGAAAGTTGCTACAAAGCAATCCAAGGATTAATTACCCCAAGCCCTAAGAAAATTGGTGGTCGACAGTTTATTTCTGTTGCCGGAGAATATTTTGTATTTGCCTGTATAAAAGAATTAGATTGTAACAGATAGTTTTTACATAGTTTATTCTAAAAATAAACGCACGTACACAAAGATGTGATTTAAGATAATTTAAGTAGTTGAAATTCATACAATTTTGAAATCGTATAATATAATGTGAGATGCATAATTTGTTCCACATAGATCATACGAAGTAGCTTCATAGTGATTATTTAACTATAAAAAAAATATTTTTTAAACGAAAATTTATTACACCAAGATTTTACAATGATAAGGACATCATAATAAGGGTATACCACTTCTCTTTTAAAAAGAGTTACACTTAACAATGCCCGACCATGAATAAACGCTAAAACATTTTTGTTAATTATAAAATTTAGTTATTGCTAATTTGTTTTCGTCTAAACATGTTTGATACATCTTACGTTAGAATTCCTTATTCTTAACCTTGAATGAATTTATATAACCGTACTTTCCCATAATTACATATAAAAGAAATAAACATACTTAAACAAACGATAGACATGTAATTTTCATGGTTCTTGTCCAGTATAAAAATAAAAACATAATTTTAGTCAGCCAAAGAATGTTTAACAATATTAGATAATAAATCTAGGTTCATTGTAAAAGTTTAAGGTTGACGTACTCCAGATTTTAATTTGATTTGCTCTAACTAGCACAGAAACACTAACAGTAGGCTGATTGCTCGGTTCAACTAATTATTTTGCTTGAATAAATATCTGATGCAAAAAGTTTTTGTAAATATAAGATGCTTACCTGAGTTGAGGTTACCCTAATACAGCCCAAAATGACGACCGCTAGGGCCGTCTTCAATCGTATCAACATTATCCTGAAAAACAAATAGAAAATTAGTAAGCAAATAGCAGATAACACAAATATTTTGAAAAGAAAACGAGACAAATTATAGGTTACGCCTCTTTCGACATATCCTGATTTATAATACACGTTTAAATCTTTATCTCGCTAAATTCCAAAAGCAATTTTTCTACTTTCTATCAGTCAGCGGCACAGGTGTTTGTCCCACACACCATAATAGGCAAGACGAAATTTTTGGTATATCAATCAATCAATCCATTAAATAAGTTTACAAAGTGCATGGTAAATTCGAAGCTGTGAGACTGTTACGGATTAAAATTTTAGCAAAATACAATGAATACGATAAATTGATATTAGTTCAGGACAATCGTGCGGTAGCTAATAAATTATTACTTGAATTTTTGTAGTAGTTGTAGTTTGTTGTTTGATACAGTAGGTACAGTAAAACCTGATTTTAGTAAAGCGCACTTAAACGCATTTCACTCACAACGCAGAGAATTTAGCGGTCTTATGTCGGGCTTGGGACTTTCCTAAGTTACATGCGTACATTGTCTGCTTTGTCCGAATTATAACTAAACCGCCGGCTGTTTTGTTGTTGTTGCATTTGCTAGTAAAACATCGTTGCAAGGTCAGATTAGATTTTTATTTTTGATGGTAATGCAGTTTAAACTTGTTTCGAAGTTTCGTTTTTATCGATATATGTTGTTAAATGCATGAATCATTAAATTTTAAATATAAAGAAAAAAGTGTAAATCATAAATTTAAAAAATTATACAATGCTTTGTAAAATATATGTTTGCAAATATTTTCTGAATTACATTTTAACCTTAGTTCATGTTGTATGTATATGTATAAATATAAACAAAGATTTGGAATGATTTATTTAATAAAAAGAAAACTACATGGTATTAGTTGAGTGTTTGCTAACTTGGTTATGATAGTTTGAAAAGTTACTTCATAATAGTAAGTTTTGCAAACGCCAGAACATTTTTGTGTTCAGAGAAATTACTTATTGGTATGTACATGATATTTCATAACATAATATTGCAAAAAAATCTCCATACAAAAATTAATAACTTACCTATATAAGATGAAACCCGTTGGGCCAAAGTTTAAGTTTAACAAAAGACTTCAAATTATTTTTAAATAAATTTTTAGCTTTATATGGTAATCACATGTAACATACAAGACGTCTTTCAACTGTTTAGAATATGTTTTGTAAACTTAATTGTCGTGACGGGCGGATAAGTAATAATTTAATATAAACTTTCTTCATATTGTGGCTTTAAACCTTGAATGTTAGATTGCCTAATTATTAAGTGGGCCCGTTTGTAACATTACACAATGGCAACAACCCACCTTGATATGTCGATTATCCATATTATATGTTAGTTAAATGGGCAAGTCCGTACTGAGACATGGGTATCAACAGTGGTCAGTCAACGTGGAACTGCATGTGCCTACATACATTTATCTACAAACTATACATTATAAATGCTATAAAAACGAATAATTACCACATCAGATTTACATATCGTATTTGCTTGTTGCATTTCTGTCATTCCTTTGTAAGCAATTACAAAATTTCGGTTCAGAACATGGCCACGTGTTGCTAAATGTGTTAGTCAATTAATAATAAATTTCTTATATTTTTTATTTACAATCTCGGTAGTTTGGCGCGCTGTTACGCAATAAAACGTTTTGTTTTTTAAACACACGCCCATTAAAATTATAGGGATATTAGTTTTGCAATTGGTGTCACTTCCGTGCCGCTTTTAAGTGTCTAGTTATTAGTACCTATAATCAACAGCTATTTACTCTTTAAAGTAAATGAGTTTCATGCAGTTGTATTCAAAAATCGCTTAATTTAATGTCTACCAAATATTTAGTGGCCAGCAGGGGTTGACAACTCTAGGCGGACCAATTTTTTCTTGAAATTATACCGATACATACGTTAAACGTATAGAAGAAACATGAACTTCAAAAGATGAAGCATTTTGTGTAAAAACTACATAGTTAACACAATTTTTTTCTTAAATTTTTTTTAGTAAGTAAGTACATAAATTTTTCGTTCAGGAATTAACACTTTTGATCTAATTGTAAGAAATATGTTGTATTTAGTGGTCTTTTTCTTCGGAATAACTTTGTAAAAACTATTTTGTATTTTACAGAGCAAATGATTTTACCTATGTTATCTTTGCGTTTAAAGACAAAAAGAATTTTACATCACTAAGTTATAAAAATTACTAATTTGACAATTTTTACCGCAAAACTAAGTAGGTTTGAGATTATACAAGGATGTATTATTTACGTAAATAGTTTTTAACAGTTTCTTATAAAAATAATTAATTTAATGTAGTGATATCTTTTTAAAAGCAGAAAATAAGTTCTAGCTGACTATAAGAACCAAACGAAATATCGCTAAAGCTAAATGGAAAACAAAAACATGCTATGACGATATTCTTACAAACATTAAAATCTTACAGTAAAAAAGTTCATGTTTAGATTTTTTCAATTTTGGTGATAAATTTCTAGAATTTTTTATTATAATACTGATCAGCATAAAATATAGTAGCTTTTTAAACACAAACCTATGTTCTAGCCTTAATAATAAGCGAGTTATCTGCGTAAGAATTCTAGACTGTATAGAAGGGGTTCGTCGGCTATTCTACTATTGAAGTCTTTCTTGCTTTGTGCATACGTTAAACAACATTAATTGCATATTGATTACATAGGGAGCTGCTACTTAAATTTACCCAAACATCTGAAATATGTTTGGAAGTTCTCAATCAGCATAAAATTTAGCAAATTTGCCAAATTTAAACCTATTCTCTAGCTTTTATAATAAGTGAGATACCTACAAAAGAATAATAATTAATATATGTATCTCACATATGTTAGTTTTTCATACAGAAACAGATCAACATGTTTGAAATAGTACCTTATTGTTGAATTATGCCAATATTAAATATTACATGGAATCCTAATTTTAAACAAATTTCGACACAATAAATTAAATTTTCCGGTAATCAGAATGATTTCAATTTAATGAAAATACTACTATGTCAGGGATAAAGGATTGAATATTCAAATATATACGTAGGTACCTACATATGTATTGGTTTAACAAAACTGTTTTAACCATAAAAATCAATCTTTACAATATACAGCGAAATTCAAAAAGTCTGCAAAAAATGGGAAAGCTTTTAATTATCGATTTCTCAAACATTTTATGGTAAAAGTTGGCGCATGGCCTAAAACTAATTTTAAGTTAAATAAAAGTTCGATAAAAATTCGTATGACACTAGATTTTAACGATTTTCGAAATATTCGTGGGAGTATATTGCCCTTATTTTAAGAGTTTAAAAAAAGTGCAAGAAAAAAAGTTGTTTAGAATTCAAAAAGTAATACTAATATAAAATTTAACTCTCCTTTGTTTTTTTTTTGTAAATCCTAAAATAAGGGCACTTCTGCGAATATTTTTAAATCTGCTGTAATCTAGTGTCCTATGAATTTTTACAAAAAAAATTTAAATCCTAAATTAGTTTTAGGTCATGCTTCAACTTTTACCAAGAATGAAATTTTCTGAGAAATCGATAATAAATGTTTTATCCATTTGTTGAAGACTTTCAACTGACGCTGTATACGATATACTTAAATTTAAAACCAATACTGTGACTATAATTATTACTTCATAATTAATGTAATTATCAAAATATACACTTTTTTAAAATGCAGTACCTAATTTTCAAAAATAGGTCTTTTGATTGTCCCACACGTCTCTTTAAATTTAGTAAATCTTTATTAATTACTCCATTATATCTTCATTATAATATAAAACTTAATAAGTTTTTTTTAATGAATTATATTACCTTTAATGTGATGAGGAAGCACTTTAACAATATTTTTAAAATGACTATTTTGTGCTATTAACCCAAAATCCAAAAACGTTTAATAATACAATAAAATATATCTATTAATTAACACGTTTGCTTTCTAAGTAGGCAAATATCACAACCAAGAAAAGATTAGTAAGAGGAAGCGGAAAAAAATGTCATTTTGTTATAAAAGAAGTTCTTAATTTATGCGAAATGACGCGAAAGTTTAAATCCATATTTGCAAATTTATGTTGCAAATATCTTTTCTTTTAACTCACCCAGTTTCGATTAACAATCCAAATTAATAATATTAAGTAGTACAATGAGAAATTAATTTACAAATGTATAAAAACAATTAATTTACAACACGTTTTTATAATAACAGCATTTAAGTGAAGGGAAATTCAGTCAGTTTGGTTTAAGCCACTATGTGACATTGGTTTAGTAAACATGTTCTTAGAACTGAAATTGAAATATGTAAAAAAAGTTTGTAGAAACCGCAAAAAACTTTTAACATATATTAATTTTAAAATGTCTTTACAAAAAGTGAAGAAAAAGTGAAGTTTGTTTCAAAGTTTAGTATGATTTATACAATTTTTTGGGTATTGGATCTAATACTAAAATTTAGTTCAGGTTTATAATTTTTATGATCTTGTCCAATTTGTTCTTTTGGAATTTGTTACTAGTACCTATCGTTTTAAGTCAAAATTAAATAGTGCCTGTTTTTATCTTCTCCATTAATTATTACTTTCTTACTTTTAATAACTATTTTCGAGAAAATTGCGATTATCAATAGGTAAGAAAAAAGACCCACATATAAATGTTAGAAATGAAATATTTTAAATCTGAGGTCTGGAATTTTTTCTACCTTATTTATCTTTCATAACATGTGACCACTAATTCTCATTTATGCACTTACTTACATTGTTTTCTTTAAATTACCCTACAGATTTAAAAATTGTTCTTAAAATAGATTAAAATGTTTAGAGATCATTTGAATTGAATTTAAGACATTACTAAGGCCAATTCGAAAAACAATCGCAACCATTTTAGAATGATGACTTATTGTGATTTAAAAAAGGATTTAGTAGCAAGGAAAGTTTAGAATGAGCTTTCAGAACAAAAGTGCCGTCCTTGGCTACAATAAACCGCTGGTATTAAGAATTTAAAGTTGAAAGGAGTTTTGTTTAGCATCAAAAAGAGACAGGAACGGAAAGATATATCACTGCTGTTAAAAATATAATTGGAGAACTAAGATTGGATCCTCAGTTGTTTACAATATTTTATACCACCTGCATTTAAAAATAGTGGCCAATAGTGATCAAACAGCAGCCAGTAATAAAAAAAATTACGTACTTATACAGTTTTGTTCGGAATTTTGGACCTAATCAATGCAACTTAGCTAGATTACAGTGAAATGGTTCACAGACAAAAAATGTTTGCCCGAAATACTCAATTCTAGAGAAGGGGATTATATTCCATAACGATAAAATTTAATCTAGTTTACGAAATGTAAATAAACCAGATTGTTCTGTTGGAAACTGAAATGAAATACATAGTTAATTGTTTCATGAAAATATATTTACATCGAATATACAATATTACCGCACATCTAGGGAATTTATTTGGTTCACATATAACTTTATTATTATTTAATGAGAAAAATTAGCGTAAGTTATGAAAGCCAGGTAATATTTACAACAACCAATTTATGATGTAAGATTATGAACCGCAACACTTTCTATAGTGTAAAAATTATCACGCTCCATTTTACGATTTAATCTCACGGTCGCTATTATGTTTGTCGCCTTGCAAATCAGCAAAGATCAGTTAATAAATAACTGTATCGACAATATGTTACCGCTTTATGCATAACATTTGCTTACACGAATGCAAGTTTCTCGTTTGATGTACAGCTATAACTTGAACGAGAAATTAATTACCTGTGGTTAAATACAGTTACATTTTACGCTTAACAATTTAATTTTACTATTACGTTCACTAAAAGATTATACAGGGTGTGCAAAAATTGGCGGAAGGGCTACACGGAGCGATGTTCTTCGTAAAATGTCCAAACGCAAATGAATGTATGTAATGTTGCCAATTTTTTTTTCTTTAAATGGTTCCTGAGGCCATAGGAAACATGGTACAACATTTGCGTATTAAGATTTTCGACTTAGAATTTTACGAAGAACATCGCCCCGTGTAGCCCTTCCGCCAATTTTTACACACCCTGTATAAGTAGGTTAGGACAAAGTCCTGGAACGGTTGATTATCTTAGTTATTTTCAGATATTTTTTAATTGAAATATGGATTAAACACATATATTGTAAAAAATAATTAATTTATTGATGAAAATTTTATACATCAAAACGAACTCTGTTCATTTTTAAGTTTTTAGACTAAAAAAATTGTTTCAGTAGAAAAATGTGAAATGTGTTTCTCTCCTGGTTCAAAAATCTATACAAGAATGGTTTTACACAAAAAATGATTTAAACTCGAATTTTTCATGTTTTTACTGAAACTTATCAATCGTAATTACCTTAAAATTTTTATGCAAATTGCTAATAATACATATAAGAATTTTAAATTAGTAGAAACGATGCGTTAACAATCAAAAATAAAATAAAATAGCTTTATAGTAGCCCATTTTGTATATATTTTTTAAATAACAGCTTACGTATTTGATTTAAATATAAAGAAATATAAGAATGAAATCTGCAAATTTTTGGTTAATATTTGAAAATTTTATCAATAACTTCAAAAATGTTGTGCATTATTATACTTGATTGAAACGTAAAAAAGGACAGCGAAACAATAATGTTTTTATGGCATTAATATTCATTAAAATCAGTCGCAAACATAAGGAAATTAAATAATTAAAAGCATACAGAATTCTTACTGGAAGAATCATCTTTAAAAAGGTCAAAGTTAGTGCTAATATGTAAAAATCAACAATGAAATCATGCAGATTTTATACCCATTAGCTAACGTCTTTTTTGCATATGATGATCTTACCACAAGAACGTTTAGAGTGGTGATGCGTGTTGAAAATAAAAAATACCTACACATTTTACATTGCTAACACATTGTAGCCTCTGACTCATAATTACAAAGGTAAGAATAATTATTTTTTCTTTGGAGGCTGAAAAATATGGTTGACTTTAGGTTATGTAAAAATATTTATCAGATTCATGACTATATAATAAACGAACTTATAAATAATTACAAATTAAGAATTGTATCAATTATTGTTAAAGGTGCCTATCACGCAGTTTTTAAATTATTATATTTTGTTCCTTATGACTTCATTTTCCTAACTAATTGTAATAAATAACTCATAAAAATAATAGGGAATACCAACGGCATACCAACAAACGGTAAATGATAATTAATTTGCAAAATATTTAAAGAAATTTGTACGCCTTGACCAAACATAAATTAAACATTTCAGTTGGCTTCATATTTTACAAATATCTGTTATTAAAAAATTAGATAAGTATCTTGACTTTGTGTTCTAGTCTAATTTAGATTTTTAAAAAAACATAATATAGTAGGAAATATGTTGTGGCGCCATACAACTGGATACAGTAGTAAAAAAAACTTACCAAAACAACCTACTTTTCTGTATAAGTATACAAAATTACTCATTCTCAACCGATTTGAAGTTCATGGTTACAAAATCTGATTTGATACTTTTATATTCCATTTTAAAAGTTGTTTTAAACAACTTTTTATTATTTATTTATTATCGTTACATCTGTTTTTATATTTTTAGTTGCTTATAACATTTTATTAAAGAAATTAAAAAATTGATTAAAAATACATATTACGAATGTAGAGGGTTGCTTTAGATTAGAGCAGCGGTTACCAACCGGTGGTTCGCGAACCCCTGGGGGTTCAATCTAAATATTCTGCAATGGCGTCGAAACGAATGTTTCAACAATTTCAAAGTGTGCTTAAGATGTAGTTAAAATTATTAACTTTATAAAGTTAGGACCAACAAATTTCAAACTATTTACTTCTTTGTGCAAAGAATTGGTTAGTGAGCATGTAACCCTCTTAGCATACATCGATGTTGAATGACTGTCACATGGCAATGTACCTAATTACACGTTTTTTTGAATTAATAATCTGTTTCCTTTGTGAAACATGATTTTTATCTCAGTGAATGTATTTATAACATACCAAACATGGCTTCGCTGTTAAGCTAATTGTCAGATATTTTTTTGAAGATAAACGAACTCAACTTTCCATCACAAGGTGCAAATACATTGATTTTCACTGTTTAAGATCGAGTGGAAAGCATGATAAAAAAAATTTTTGGACGACCCTATTAGTAACAGACTAACAGCACAAAGCTTTTTAACACTGTACCCTTTTTTTAAGCCGAAAATTATCTGACTTTGAACCAAGCTGTTAAACAAAATATTAAAGAACATCTCAAGTTTCTACCGACTACTTTTGGAGAATATTATTAAAAAATGTGAACTGAATACTTGATCCATTTGATGAGTATTTTATGGCAATGGCTGATGATCTAACACCGACTGAAAAAGAAACACTTTTCGACATATCAATTTTGAACTTCAAACATTGTTCAAAAATAATAATATTCAAATTTTTTAGACTGGATTGCTTAGGCAAAAAGAATTGAAAATCCTTTTGCACTTTTTCAACTACCTAAGACAGCTTTCTCGACATACACACTGTTGAAGTTGATATCGGAACAAACCTGATACAGAACCAGATTTAAGACTTTATGCAGAATCATACTAATAACCATTTGTTCGTTTACAAAATGTGAGATATTAATTAAAAACTAGAAATATTGTTTATCTTCACAGTCAAATATCTCCGAAACATATAAATAGATTTTTTGGGTAATTTGATGTCTACTTTACCCTCTTAAAGTTTCCACTATGAGTTTTGTTACACCCTGTATGATTTCTGACAGGGAATTCGCGGTACCAGATATGTTGGGAGGAGTCCTCGAGTCAAAAAAGGTTGGGAACCGCTGGATTAGAGAAATCTATTTGAGGTCAACAAGATAAAATTTTGCATCCAACTGCAACGTAAGAATAAATGCCAACGTTAGAAACAGTAAATAAATATTACTGTGCAAAATTATGTAAATAGCTACTTACTGCAATACATAAAGGTACTTAACTTTGTCCTAATTTTGTACTAGCTTGGCCATCATAAAATGCAGGCTTTTTTTTACCGTCATACGGTAAGTACCGTAAATTTCCGGCGTGAAAATTGCAGTACACTAAAAGTATTTCAGTGGGTTTTAATGTAACACCGCTAGTACATTTTCAAAATTGTATGCATTGTTTTAACAAGAGAAAGTTTAATATGTTAATTGCCCTAACGCACACACAAACAAAAATTAACAAGTTTGCTTGGATTGGCCTCTTAATTTTGTAGTCGGACGTTAATTCACTTCCGGACAGGCGTGGTTAGTGAAAACATAATCGACAAAATAACTGATTTCGGCTCAAGCAGGTTCTTTTTCTCACACTAAAACGTTTGCATAATGGATCTTTGTTTATTTTTAATTGATTCTCAAGATGTAATCTCGTAGGTAAGCTTACATAAGTTTTATAAGAAAATGATCACTCTTACTGGCAAATATTTTTCGTGTGAATAAGTACGTCGATTGTTTACGCAAATAATTAAAAAAAAAATACCTATGTACATACGGAAAATTAAGTTTTATATGGTGCAACAACAAACTCAACATCCATCTCCGCAATTTGTAGGTTGGTTTGTTTAGTAGGTTTGTTTAAAAAGATTTAAGTTTCATCACGAGAATATGAATGTATGCACATAATATATTTCGGTGTGTAGAAATTATGTAACAGTTTATTTACCCACCAACAAGGAAACTACAAGAGGTGCATATAATTATTTCTCGTACGTCCTTTAATTAAAATAACTAGGCTTATTAAGACTTTCAATCAATTTGAGTATAATGTTATTTTTAAAGTTTTGTCACTCGATGAAGTATTTAATATTCTTGTTGCGATTAAATAATAACTATGATACATTTAAAAATACAAATTTAATACTGTACGTATGTGTTTGCGATCGTTCACCTTAGTTTCATTCCTAGTTAATAAATTTTTAATTTACGGTATTCTTCCTGTTTAATTATCATAAAAAAAACACCTCAATATGTAGCGGTTTCGATTTCTGCTTTGGTTTTTACGTTCAGTTTTTTTTTTTAAAGTAGGTATATTGCTTTTTAGATGTATTATATGTTATAATGTAAGTTCTCGCGGATGGAGATATGTGCAACACAAGGCTCTCGGGTATTCTGCGTCTTCTTAGCGACATTTCGTCAAGTTCACTTTTGCAATTTTCAAGGATAGACTGCAACTTTGTTACAGCAATCACTGTTTTTCGCAGCCAACTTTCCATTACTTGCGGTTCATCCAGTCATTTATTGTGAGGCCTTTACTTTTCATTGCTTCTTCTACCTCGTTTTTCGATGTTCTTCTTCGTCTTCCATTATCTCTGGGATTTGGTGTAAATACTTGGCGTGTTTCATTCGTTTTCTGGACATGTCCGTACGATTTGAACCTTTTTCTTACCCTATCATTCCTAAAGAGTCGACAAAATCTTCGCCAATAGTTCATTTCCATCGCCTGAATTTTATAAACGTATTTTTTTTTATATTAATAATCCATAGCTCGGGTCCATAAATAGCAATCCTTTCTACAATTAACAATAGTTTGAACATTATAATTTTTGTGTTTCTGGTTATATTCTTATCCCAGTGTATGACCGTATGGCCGCATTACCTTGTACAATTCTGCAACATATTTCTTGTTAATTGCGGCCTTCATCTAATGTTTTTTTCTTTCTGTGTCCATCAGCTGTACATTTTGTCCCGTTTCTCCAACTACCAGATATTCAGTTAAAGATGTGTTCTGTATGTAAACTGTCAGCCCCCACTTATTATATTCTTCATTATGCTTGCGTATCATTTATTGTATATCTATCTCATCTTCCCCCAAGATAACTTGGTCATCAGCAAAATGCAAGCTATATACAGAGTGTGCATAAATTGGCGGAAGCGCTACACGTGACGATGTTCTTCGTAAAATTCTAAGTCGAAAATCTTGATACAAAAATGTTGTACCATGCTTCCTATGGCCTCAGGAACCATTTAAAGAAAAAACATATTGGCAACATTGATTTGCGTTTGGACATTATTTATCAGCAATTTTTACTTAGGTATTTACAATTTTTGTTCGAACTGAAAGCCTTCAGTTCGTAAACATAGCTGCAAACTTTTGGGTATCGTAAAACACAAACTAGAAATAATTACGAGAAAAACAGAGATGACAGCTAATGACAATGTTGCCATATGTATTATTTTCATTCAAATCAGTGATTAACATATTTTCAACACCAATTTTTCAAAAGAGGAACACAATATCTGGAAAAAATACTATTCGAAATTTATTTTTATTCCAAATTGCAGCTTTTTCATTTGCAAGTATTAAATAATAACGCTTATTAAAGGACTAAATGTCAAAACTTTGAGGACCTCTTGCAGACACAGCGAGCATGGTACAACATTTTCGTATTAAGATTTTCGACTTGGAATTTTACGAAGAACATCGCCACGTGTAGCGCTTCCGCCAATTATTACACACCCTGTATATTTAATTCGTTGTTGTGATAAACATTCTAAATATCTGAACATAAACTTATGTTTATCACAACAAATTAATAAACCTTCGTAACTTGTACCAAACGAGTTTTAAAATGTTTTTTTTTGTTTTTACAGCTGCTGTTTTTTTTAAAAAAAAAAAACCTTCACAACTTGCGTGTTATTGTATATAACTACATCAACCCCAATATATTTGGAATAAGGAATTAGCCAACTATAGCTTCTATTTAAAAAAAGGTAAGTTTGTGTAATAACTTTTTAACGGCGAGATTTAAAATTATTTTTTTAGTGTAATCGAGTTTTACATAAAAATATCTAAAAATCACCTCCAAATATTTTTTTTGACATTTACCATAATAATAACGAGGATATCACACCTTACTAATATAGCAAAAAAAAAAACTTTTTTTCTAATAACTCATAAACATGAAATGATGTAAAAGCGTTTCTGAGTTTGTCTCAAAAAACTGCACATTTTTGGTAATTTAGCCTTTCCCCTATCTTGAATATTAAGCGCGAACCCCATGTAATCCCATCGAATTTGGCTCACCCTGTACAGCATCGTGAAAGTTATCATTGTCCTCATTGGCATATCAATATCACTGTAAACTGTACGCTTAGAATCGCTGGTGTAAATAAGTCATCTCTGTTGGAAGTTTAACACTAATTTACTAGGCATTTCTTTTAAACTGAACATTGCACTTTATGTAAGGTGCGATCCTTATTTGTTCCACTGCCTCCAATTTCACTTGTGTCAACAATATCACCTATGGATGTATTATTCGAGACTGTTACTAGAAGTCATGCAAAGCCGCGAGTTATAACATCATTCACTTCATGTATTATACATATCGTGTTTAATCTGTAGCCAAAATCTTACACGGCTTTCACCTTGCTTTAATTAGTTAAGTCGATTATTAAAAAAAATACTGAAATTATAGTAACATGCACCACATACCAATATTAAAAAAAAATATTAACGTTTGCTACAAGAAACTAGGGTTTGCACATTTAACAAATTTAGTTACATAAAATTTACAGATTTCATGTTTCAAATCTAATTTCTTTCGCCTCTATTTTATAAATTAAAAAATAAATCTAACTAATTTACATAATGGGAGTCGAAAGTTAGCAAACGGACGTTAATAATTTTTTTGTCTAAAGAAGCTTTAAAATAATAAATAATTTTTTAAATAATTGTCTACCATAATTTACCTTTCTTTCGAACGGCGGCAATCTAAGATTAATACAAGAGGAAATAACTATGATGTGGTCAAGAATTTTACATAAAAAAGAAACGATAATTTTTGTCGCCAATAAATAGTTAATAATTAACTTTTAGTTTAAAAATGCAGCTAAGTGCATTTCTTAATAATTAATAAACGAGCCAATTAACATCACTGATTAGTCGCGTTAGATCAAGTAATACTTGCCATGATTATCTTTTAATCAAAGATTAACCTGTATATTATACTGCTTAATTATTAAGGAAATCTAAAAGTTTTCGGTAAACATTTAAAATATCCTTCAATCGTTTTGAGCAGTGTATCTGGCAAATTATTTGTAAAATGGACATCAACACTTTAAAATTTGAATAAAAACTTCCCGCAAATTCTATCTAGTAGGTACGAGTCGGCGTTTTTAAGTACCTAATCCCTCTAAAATCGATGTTAAAAAGATTCTAAACTGAATTGCCAAATTCGCTTCTCTAAGCAAGTTAGTAGTCATAATAGTAACTTAAAATAAGGGTAAAAATATACGGACTACAGTACTTCCATTAGAGAAAATAATATAAGAGAAACATCTATTCATGGTTTACTAAATTCGAAGAACTAAAATGTAGAAGTGAAGTCAAGTCAAGTGGTTAGATGATAGTTGTTGATTGTTGCTACAAATAAAACACACATTCATGCAAAAATGCCTATTAATCTTGTTCGTATTAATTATTTATCAAGGAGAATTCCGTTATTAAGTCATGTACACCAGTTAGTGTAGAATTAGTATACATATATAGCAAGGTCATTTCCTTGTTTCTAAGTTTCTCTAGCCTCCAGAGAGACAGGTAGAGAAATGGCAACACATCGTGTCTTATTTTCATTTAAAAACCTGTTTAAGTAAACGATTTTTTGAAAAATCGATTATTAGTACAAAACAATTTCATAACTAAATTAGTTACTGATGTAATACTTTTATAATATAATTTGTTAGCAAAATAGTGGCCATATTTTTAAATTTTAAAGCTAAATGGAGTAGTTTATCACGATTAAATTTTATATTTAACAATTTTTATTGCTAATTAATAATTATACAACCAGATCGACTTCATGGCTCTCTGATACTTGATTTTCTTAGAAAAATTACGACAGTATAAGAATATTTACATGGTCGAGAAGCTTTAAGTTTTTTCAAATTTCAAGTAAATTAATTAATAGAGATGGTAGCGATCTCTAAAACAATCTCTTTGTGCAAAAAAATCCTGTACATGGTTACAGTGAAAACAATGTACATAGACTAGTTTTTCATCGGTTTTTAATTTTAATTATATTGATACAGTGTTATTTGCTAACTTTCTAAACATCTATTTTTTATCTAGTGTTATGTGTTATTAGTTAAACAATTAATATTTCAGCTGCTGTTTATACATCAATAGTTTCTCAGTAGCTCATGAAATTCAAATGTATTTATTTCACGACTCAAAAAACCGAGCGTATTAAATAAAATCTTTTTCTTGGAAATTTTTGGAGTAAAACAAATAAATTATAATTTATGTTATAGAAATAAAGCACAGTTCCTTTGGTATTCATTTAGATTTAGTCGTGTTCATGTACGCGTTAATTTATTAATTTTTTAATGCATGCTTGGGTTAAAAGCCATGTTAAAATAAAATTTATTGCAGCAATGTAAGTTACATAAATTAGCAAATTGCTTGCTGCTATTAACCAAACGTTTTTATTGAGATTTCATCACATGTTGATTTCATTGCTGACCACAGGATAGCGAATAGCGAGAGAACAGATCCGGTTACATTCTGCAAGCTGCAAGTCATATGACCTACTAACGCTCGCGGGTTCGTTATACGAGTGTGAGTCAAGCAGGCGTTGTCCTCGTAGCCCACCAGGAATTACTTAAGAATTTAAGTATCTTTTAATTAGATATAGGTGTTAAAAGTTACATCGGTCATAGATTGATGACACCACAGCAATTGTATATGTTATTGCTCGATCGTTAATAATTTCTTTTACTAGTCATCTTAAAATTATCTAGTAATACATTTAGTGCCCTAAAAATTTCCTTAAAAAAATTTGTGTTTCATTCCTTTAAAGTTTAACTAAGAACTTACCTTTAAAACACTAGTATTTAAACCACAGAGCACAGACCTAGCACAGCTTGCATTATGTAAGTATTAAAATGAAATAACGAAGAAAACAGTTGTAAACTAAGTGTTTATAAGCAAGTTATAAGTTTTTTCGTTAAAATAAAGTAAGCAAACTATTAACAACTTTTATTTTCAAAAACAGGCAATTAAAAAAAATCTATATGCGGCTGCATAACCAAAAGGAATAGTCCTTCAAAATTGATCATTTTCGATTACAATAAATCTGAATATGTAAAATTAAAAGTAAATTAAATATTGGCTGAAATTAAAACTGTATCATGCTAGAAATGTGTCCTTGTAATTATGCTTTACAAAACATAAGAAATGTAATACCAACACGTTGAGCTAACGGCTCCACCTAGTGCGACCTTATAAATTTTAGTATTTTATCAAGTTAGGTATGTTTGCAATTCAAAAACAACACCCAAGTCAGTACAAAAAGTTTAAGTATGATTATAATTTGCCAATAAACTTAAACATTTTGTCATTAAGACGATGTTGTTATAATGTTTAAAATAGGTTGTTTACAGCTACATTGAATTATGATCAATTTAACATGGTTAAAGCTATTTTATTTATGAATGATTTTAAACCGACAACGATATTCTTAAGCTTTCGACGGTTAATAGTTCCTTTTAGTTACAATAAATTTATGTATTTATTTATATGTTGATTTATAACTCATTTGTTGTACTTTTAAAGCAGACGGCAACCTTCTTACAAATAAAGTCTTAACCACACAAGAACTCATAATTTATATGCTATTATAATTATTACGTCTAGCCACACGGTCAGTTGTATTTTGAGCTCACTTATAAACGACAATAAAACACTAGCTTATAGTAAAAATTTGAATTTTACAAAAGCTCTAATATATTTGTAGCATAAAAAATTTGAACTAAGTATAGCAGACAACAACAACATTATCCGGGAGTCATTTTTTGATTGTTTTTGCGACTAAAATAGATATTTCTGGAATAACTTTCAATTATAAAAGGGTACACTTTGCACTTTTAGTGTTCAAAATGCATTGTTTCCATTAATATGTGTGGTGATGTACTAAAACAATTTTGCTTTTTGAAATGTCCATGGTAAGAGTGATGAGTCCTACACGTCTGTGCGTCCTCGTATAAGCCATTTTAGGCGTTTATGCATTTCAAAACATTAAAGCCTGCAGAATTAATTATTGAACATTAAATGAAGGAAGCTTTAGGTTTTTGCTGGAGTCATTACACTTTAATGGAATATGTTAACGTTCGATGAATTAAAAACCAGAATAATAATAGATTATGTTATGATAATGTAATATGACCATAATGCATCATACTTAAGGTTTACTGATTTAATATTATATTTTAAAAAATTTTTCTTCTCATTTTTGAAATTATGGTCATATAATAGAAAGAAAAATCCAATCGTAATACAATCGTAATTCTCATGGAATGCCAGAATTTAATTTTCTGTTTCTATGCAAAAGAAAATTGGATAGGGACAATTTTCGTCATATTAGCCGGTTAATTCATAAATTATTTAAAAATTCTTTAAAAGTTTGATTTTAATGAGATATAATATAAAGAGGGGGTGTTTTAATAGGCGCTGGCCAATTACTTGAAACTGGAATGTTCATTTATTTTCTCTTTACGTTACACTAACTTAGTAAAGCATTGAAATGTGAAATTTCGTTGTCGTAATTAAATACAATTTCGTGTTTTAGGTGTAAATTGTGGAGCAAACAACGGTGTTTTGTCATATCGTCTTATTATGCCATGCGACGTATACATGCAATTAAAGTAAATATCTTTACTTCATACTTTACAACTAGTACATGTCCATTTGGCTGCTTGTAGTGGGTTACCTTAGCACTTTACACAAATAGAACAGTGCAATTGAACTCTATATGAATTCCCCGTTACATTTAAAATTACAACGTGACTAAGAGTCATGACACTGACCTAATGATGCCCTAACACATATTAACAATGCAAAATCACCACTTATACAGCAGTTAACTGCGATACTTACAAATAGTACTTATGTAATAACTGTAACAAATTTTTTAGCAAGCATTAATTAGAATTAGTAGTTGGAAGCGCCTTACAAAACTTTGTTTGGTATTAAATATATTGTAATGGCACGGAATAATTAAAGTTTAAAGTGGTAGCTGTATATTAGAATATTTGCTTTAAATGTTCATAGCACCATGAAGGACTACAAGAACTAGCGTTCAAGAGTATTAATAAAACAAAAAACGCAGGAAATGTATATGATATTTATACAGAAAGGTTCCCACCGTACAAAAGTGTTTTGTTCTTGAATCAAAGTTTATAATTTGATGCCATTCCGTTTTCAAATCATGTTGAGATGTTTATTATACCACAATAAAACATTCAGCTTTACTCGACTTTTAAAAACAAATTTTTCTCAAAAAAAATTATTTTGAGAAATTGTGCGAATGCCACAATCAGATGATAACATTCATAGTTTAGTCAAATGACTTGCGGTTTAGTTTAATGCGAATATTTTGTGTAATGGATGCGATTTTGACTCTCTGCTCAAATATTTATTTAAATGTTTAATAATTACTACCGGACGTTTAATGATATGACTGAACACATTTAGGCATTAAGATAAATAAATATTTTTATTAACTCTTGGTTGTTAATTGATCATTTTAGCGTCCCTTCTTATTAGACCAAGCTATGAACATTGCACCGCATACATCACTATTTAACGATTGCCACCGCGTTTTACATAGCGCAAAAAAATTAACTCTTAACCTTCAATTGACCTTGACTTAAAGAGGGTGCCATTAGTGATATGTGTAATGGCAATGACTAAAACTTGGTCCAATTATAAGGGACGCTTATACGAAATAAGAATATCAATTTTTCCTATAATTGTTACGTCTTTAATGTGAGTTGCAACTTTCCTCCAAATCTATTAAAAGAGCTTCCGAAATTTTTGATACAAGCTCACATCAAAAGTTTGTCAGTGCAATCAACATTCTCCAATTAATTTCGATTTTTAATAACAACTTTGTAAACCAATGTAAATGTGTACCAATTGCCAAGAAATATTTGCTTAGGACCTTTATAAAAGTTAGCGAACATATACATAAATTTACCCAGAATACTGATCGACCTTGCATTTAGAAATTGCAAATATCAAGAACGTTCATGCAGTTGTATCTTGGTCAATGTTCGAGCATGATTAATTGACGGACTATCCATGCTAGCAAACACAACCGTTTTGTTAAGTTATTAAAATTCGTGCAATGTATTAATATACTGAGCCACAGGAAGTATGGCCTTTCCTTAGAGTTCTTCGCCAGACACGTAATCATACGATGACCGATGTCCTTAAAAGTGTTTCCGGTCTTCTACATGGAGGATTTTAAAACCCCGTTGTAATATTGAAGGAAGTGCAATGCCCCTTCAAGCAAAATGATTATTATTCATCCGATTCTAGTTACTAAGTAAGCACGAACCAAACCTAATGATATGGCGAAAGAATATACGTATATTTTCTTTAAACTGCTGCAAATAAGTAAGCCTATTGCTATTACTCTGGCTTACAACAATTTTCAGTACCTACAGATATTTTGTGTGGGTTTAAAAAATAAAGCACCAACAAGTTTGCGAATATTTCTATCCGAGTTTGTGTGTATTTATATGGCGTTAATGGCCTATGGCGTCACCATATTATTTAACAACCTCGTAACTTAAAATTTGAAGGTGGCCATTTAATTGCAAAGTTCAAGGTACTACAATTAAAATAGAGCTACCGTTAATACTAACGGTTGAATGTACGACTATTTATTTTATTTATTTAAATGTATTATTATGATGTACTTGCAGTCGTAAAGAAATATACTGTTTTACTAATTTAGAGTGGATTAAAGCTTGGAATACAGTTGCAAAATTTTATATCCTTGAAAGTTTTGTGAATAAACATTTCAGTACTAAATCTTTTACTGTTGACTTGCAATTCATCTTTTGAAGACGTCGATGATTTCTGAATAACGAACAGATCACGTTTTAACTTTCTAAACGAGAAATTCTAATAACAACATGTGCAATTTAACATCTTCGTACAATATAAATTTTAATATTGCAGGCACTAGTTCATTTAAATGCATAAAAATATTCACATCTGTTGGCTACTGTAACTATTTTGCATGGTGTTGTTACTTTATGAAATAAAAAAGAGGATAGAATGCATTACAAAAACCAAGTTTACTTAAGTAACTATAATACAATGGAGCGGATAATCTACTACACGGATAATTGACCCCACAAAAATCGACACTCTTGTTATATTACCCATGGGCTATGATTGATAGTATTCGTGCGTTCCACTACCATTAAAAACCATGTTTTGGTCAATTTATGTTAACTTTCCTTACTAATCATTACGATTCCTATTACTAATATTCACCTATTACCAATATAACCGTTGAAGAACAGGTGATAATATGATAAACTTAAATTTTAAACGTCAATAAAAAAATTCAATATACAGGGTGGTCCACTTTTTTGTAGCAGAACTTTAACAGTCGATACAAACATTTATTTTAAAGCGAATATTACATATCAACATTGGTCCTTAAACGCTTCATTTTAAAGATAAAGGGTGTTGAAATTTTCGAAAACATATCGATAATTTTTAACCGTTTCCCAACCAGCAGATATATTTAAACAAAATTTGTTATACTCTTTAAAATGAAGCGTTTATGGACCAATGTTGATATGGAATATTAGCCTTAAAATAAATTTTTGTATCAACTGTTAAAGTCCTGCTACAAAAAAGTGGACCACCCTGTATACACAAACACATAGCTTAATACTACTTTTTTATTCAAAACTTTTGCCTATTTTATATTGAATACGTTGTGAAATACTTCTTTTGCCAGGCAAATATATCTCTGATGAATGTATGTTTTACAATACGATGCTTCGGTACATTTTAATCACATTCAATTAACTTTACTTATGCCACTTTTTATAAGGAGAGAAATCTGAATTTAAAGAAGTAAACTACAATCATTGTGTTACGTAAACTCTTCATGTAAAGATCTTAAAATAAATACTAAATGTGATTGTAATGTTTTATAACACGTGCAATACAGATAATAGTAAATTGTTACAAATAAATCTTGTGCAGATATTTTTTATTGTACAGTGAGTTCTAAAAGTTAAAAACCTTGTTATTTAACTCAACGTCATTGACTGAAGAGTTGATAACCTCATAGTTAAAGGTTTGTAATATTGCTTTAACATAACGTTATTAGTAAAGCGAGGAAAGGTCAGGGAGATGATAAGAAAATCATCCTTACCACTATTGAATGGTCCCGCCTCCAAACCTATACGGAGAGCTGCGTTGCCATGCAGGCAAGGCATGATCTTGTATATTATCCTTTTCAATACTTAGGGACATACTGTCCCGAAGAGGTTTTGATATGCAGTAAATGTTTGTTATAGAACTGTGGGACATTTATATATTTTTCTTAATTAGAACGAATAGACCGTCTTCGGACAACGCACTTTATTTACATATTTTATTACATCTACAATTTGCAAAAATATATAAAACTTTCGAATGTATCAAGTATACTAATATAATATTTATACAACAAAACAGTGTTGGGCCCTACAAGTCCCAATTATTGTTTTGGTTATTATTAAAAACTTAATATAAGTATTTATAAATTTTAATTTTTTCAATATTCTTAAGTGGTCGTAAAACAAAATGTAGATTCAATTAACAATAAAATATTTAAATTAAAAATCGTATTAAAAGGGATAAAGCAGAAGCTCAACATCCATCGTGACGCGTTGTTGAGTCCGTTTAGCTTACATAATTGAATTATTTGCATAAATAATCATAAACTTGTCGATATTATCCGCAGTGTAAGACGTTCGCTTTGAAGTTAAAAAATCCCTGAACTGAGAAAACGTTCTCTCTACGTCCACACTGCTTAAAGGTGGGTGGTCGAAATATTCTTCAAATGTATTTTCAGTAGGATTCATAGCAATGTTTTCCAATTTTTGTAGATCGGGATTTTTTTCAAATATTGTCTCTATTTTTCTTTTGAGATTATTGCCGATCTCACCGGAAATATTTTGTAAAGTTTCAAGATATGACCGTAATTTTGTTACTCCTTCCTTCAAGCATAAATTTTTATTTTCAAAATACTTTATTGCAATTGGTAAGTCGTGGAAGTGGTGTTCTATATACTCTAAATGATGCAATAAAGTTGGCTTTTCAATAATTTTCTTGCACTCAACAATGCTGCGAGCGTCGTCTTTTAAATTTAAAATTACCTTTTTTATGTCACTAATATTTTTTGTATAAAATGAAGCAGCTTCTAGCCAGGTACCCCATCTCGTAATGACAGGTGCTGGAGGCAGAGCAAGTTGTGGACATAATTCTTTATACAAAGTTATCCTATGAGGAGATTTTAAAAATATTTTTTTCATTGTACTAATCAATGCATCTACATCTGGAAATTGTTCTCGGATAAATTCACAAACACGGTGCAAACCATGGGATAAGCAAGTAATGTGTAACATATTTTTGTATCTTTCTTTTAATAATTTGCCAGTTTTGACCATGTAAGGAGCTGCATCGCTTATAAACAAAAGTACCTTTTTGTATTTCTCCTGGATATCATTAAATATTGGATTTAAACTTTCATCAATTATTGAAAATACAATGTTGGCGTTAACTTTTTCTGTTACCTGGCATTTAATTAAATATGGCTTGTACGGAATTGTTGGATGTAATATTCCTATTACAACGTTTACAATGCAACGTCCTAACAAATCAGTTGTTTCGTCCGCCGAAATCCAAATGTAATTTTCATTGATGTTTGTTTTTATTGTATCAATTGTACGTGTGTAGCATTTAGGGATGTAACATTTACGTAATGTAGATTCATTTGGAATATGTTTATTTGTATATTTAGCCAGAAACGACTTTAACACAGGATTTTGAAGCTTTTTTAAAGGAATATTAGCCGCACTGAATGCCTGACATAACTCCATGTAGAAATCTCCTTTTATTGGACGATTTAATGCCTCTTCGTGTTTTCTAGTAGATAAATGCTGACTTAAATGAAATTTTTTATGACAAGTTATGTTTACATTACAAATGTTGCAATGTACAACACAATCTTCAATTAAGGTAAAACTGTTTCCAAAGTCGAGTATCCACGACATAACCAAATGACTGTTGGAAGAGCCAGAAGACATATTAACGTATTTAAAATAAATAAAAGAAAGGAAATAAAACGCTAGTGGAAAGCACGTAGTTAGCTAAGCAAAATTGAACTGCGGCTCTAAGAGAAGCGATACTACAAATGCAACGTTGCAGTTGATTCGTAATCCTGATGCGCATGGAAGGATTAACTATACGCTGACGTAAAAATTGGTGGGAGTCAACCTCCCTGATTTTGCCTCGCTTTGGTTATTAGCTAGCATTTGTGTTTCTGATTAAAGCCTCTATAAATAAATTTTATTTACAGCTGTCTAGCTGTGATCCAAATAATAACCATTACAAACGTTACCAAAATAAATTGATAGTATTTTATTTCATTACATTTGATTTTGCCACAAACGATATTTACCTTTAGATAATGTTGTTATTCGTTTGGACGCGAGAAGTGTAACACCTCAAAAAACTAGGCAAAATTACCAAAATTAAGTAAAAATTATCAAACTTAACACCCAAAGAAGGCAATTTTGTTGACACCTCGTTTTTTAACAGCATTTTTAGCAGTCGAAGCACACCATTTTTAGTATTTAATCATGTTTCACTATTTTAAAATAATCGTAAACTAATTTTCTCGATCAGCTAGTCTGCTATCTCAATAGATTTAAAATTTGTTTGGCTTAACAGTAAAAAAAGAAATTTAAAATCCGAAAATTAAAAACATTTTACAAGATAATAACAAAGTTCTAATGTTTTTTTAAAGCTTAATTTGGACACCGTTGCTGGCAGCATACCGACAATTCAACGACACTCATTAAGCATTCAAATATGTAGGTGTCGTACTCTATTCTCAAACAGAATTTTAAGTTAGAACATAAGTGGAAGAAACTGTTGGTTGGTGAGTTACGTTGCACAGCGTGGTACGGAACATTCTTCTATTTTTTCGGTAACATTTCAGTTATACTACGCTGTAACAAGATTATCAATAACTTTTTGCCAACCGCATTCTTGTAAATGATTAAGTGTGACAATAAAGCAGTAACTGTTGTTCTATTTTTTTTTTAAATGAGATATGCAGTTCAATGAAATTATAGATTTCAGTTTTATGGTTTAGGAAACAATCTGTGAAAAATAAGCTACTTAAGTTATATAATAAGACAATTTTAAGTAAAATATATTGTATTCATGTGTTAAAGTTATCGTCACACTAGAATATGAAGCCAAATATAATAAATAATAATACTTTGAGTTTTCATTTAGCATTATTATTTAAAGCAGTTGAAATAATTCAGATTTGTATCAAATTCTTTAAAAGTAGGGTTATAATATTCATTATTATTTATTTATATTAAACAATAAACTCGTTTTAAAAAAAATATTTAATTATACAGTGTGATTGATTTTTGCGTCCTAACACGATTATCTCGTCTATTATAGTTATAAGTAACAGTGAAGTTTTAAATTTGGCAAAGTTACTTAATTTTATTCAGATACCTGTTAACGTGGGTATCCCGCTCAGGCTACTATCTTTAATCTCTTGTTTTATACAGAATTTACTATTGAATAAAATATCCTTTAAATTACAGTTTATGTAATAACCAGCAAAAAAACATGTATAGTTGTATGTAATTGTATCAATAATTTTGTAAAATAATCGAGAATATTTGGGAGGTCAGTATCATAAACACAAATTGAGTATATTTGGTCCATAATTTAAAACTAGCTTAAGGTTCTTTGTTAGTAGCTACTTAAATTATAATTACTACAACATTAAGCTAGTATTAAATACTTAGAAAACTGCAACTGTTAAAGAGATGATAATCTTGAAACTGGCATTGTATTTGGAAAAGCTGATAAGTGGTTTTAATTAAACTTATTTATATTGCTAAAAAAATAGCACAATTTCCAAATCAATAATGTTTTTCTGGACCGGTCTAGAGTCTAGAGATAGAGTTTTTTTGTTATAAAACATTATGTAAACAACTTTGGGATTAAGAAATTTTACAAAAAGATGTTTTTATTTGAAAAGAATGAATACTCTAACAGAATAACAAATATAATGATAACTTATTTCACACATTTATTTAACTGTTAAGCTGTACAGGTTGGACCAAATTCGAATGTTTTACGGAAATTGGCGAAAATCTGATAATGGTAGGTATCTTGGGCTATTTTTTTGAGAAAAGAATGTCTATGTAATCAGATTTTTAGTATCGCTTTTCGTTTGGACACTGACGAAAAATTAAATATCATAATTTTTGAAAATACCGGGTGATTCAGTTTGACTGTCGCACCCCTATAACTTTGTAAGTATTGAGAATAACCCCAACAACCCTTATATATTTGAAATCAGCGAAAAATTCTCTATTAAATGATGTGCATTTGTTTACCTCTACGATGACGTATGTCAAATCCGCGATAGGCAACTGTTTTTTTTTTAAATTACATAGAACCTATAAATTTTTTTGTTGATTCGGATAGAGAATTTAATTCTGTATCCGACCATGTACTCAAAAAGTAGGCATACATTAAAAAAAATTCGAGAAAAATCAGCATTTTGAATACATTAAAATCTAATTTTTTATGTCGGCGTTTATTATTTGTTTTTATTTTTATCAAAAATTAATTTTTAATACATTTTCATAGATAGTTACCGTATAATTTTTAAGATTTGATCGTTTTTTGTTATATTAAATAGACTGTTTGCTATAATTTGAATAAACTTTGAACTGATTTTTCTCCAAAATTTTCTTATGTATGCCTACTTTTTGAGTACATGGTCGGATTCAGAATTAAATTCTCTATCCGAATCAACAAAAAAATTTATACTATGTAATTAAAAAAAAAAAAAACAGTTGCCTATCGCGAATTTGACATACACCATCGTAGAGGTAACAAATGCACATCATTTAATAGAGAATTTCTCGCTGATTTCAAATATATAAGGGTTGTTGGGGTTATTCTTAATACTTACAAAGTTATAGGGGTGCGACAGTCAAACTGAATCACCCGGTATACTGTAACTTCTTCATTTATTAAAATAAAACAAGATTTTATAATTTTTTAAAATAAAGATTTTTATGCTTAATTAAAAAACAAAATTAATTTATTTGGCGACCTTGACTTTCGAGATATGAAGTAAACTTATATATTTTTTAAATAGAAACTGTAGTTGGCCATGACTTCTTATAAAAGAGCAGTTTTTTAGCTTTTTAAAAATACATAGTTTTATATATTTGTTTCAATAAAAAAAAAACAAGATATGGCTAATATTGTAAAAATTTTATTATTAAAGCTTAAGGTACCTTTTGATAAGGTAATGAGAACATTTTTCAGCTGTTGTGAGAAAACTTATTTATACTGTAAAATACATCAACAAGATAGCCTTAAACGAAACAAAAGTACCTATTTTGAATAAAATTTGTGCAATTTGTAATTTTTGCAACCATATTTTAATTTTTGAACAAAGCATTATAATGCAACAAAAAGTTTTTCATATAATGGTCCCGTAAAAACGCAACAATATAAAATTCAGAAAATTTGCTAAATTTGAACCAACAGAAGCTCTTATTTATAATAAGCAATATCACCATCGAAACAGGAAATTCGATCACCCTTTTTATGTATCAATGGATTCTATTGTAGAAATATTTAGGCATTTCTGTGATAGTAAACGTTTATGGCAAAAAAAACGTATGTGAGAAGAGAAATTCTATAGTACAGGAAAAATACCTAAAGCAACGCTTTAAACTACCTCTATGTTTAGATGTAAAGGTGGGATGGGTACATTACATAAAACATGGGTATGTTGCCTTCATGTTATATAATTACTTGAATCGCCTACGGTTTAATAAATTCTGATGATTACTCGTTGATGTTATTAGCAATATCATGAACAAAACCAACATACGTAGAAAGTCAATGAACACCGGAGTATTTATGAGGATTTACCGTTATTAAGTAAGCAGTTCATTTAGCGGCAGCTAATTGAAGCAATTTGAATAATTAAATCGGCATTAACGCTAAGTGATGGTAGCAACTGGACCAGCTATACAATTTTACTGCGTTCGATAAACTTAATTAAAAGAAGATTTGATTTTATCTTGAACTGAGCGAATGATTCAGTTCAAAGGATCCATCCAGAAATAATCCTCAACGAATGTTAATCTTACGTCCGGTTGTATAAAGCTCGCTTAAAGTTAACAGACCCTACAAACCTCATTTCAGTAGCAATAATAACTAAGCAACGAGAGTTTTAAATTTTGACGCAGTGTCGTTCAACAAGAAATTAACCTTCCAATTTGTGGTTATTATATCCAGGTTGAATCCGCGATGTTTTTTAAAACAACGTTTCATTTTCATTGCAGGAAAAATCTTCAGAAATAAAGCTGTTGGATTTATGTATAGTAATACCACTATTAAGTGGCCCGTGGAAAATTAGTCCAAGAAGCTTTAGGAAAAGCGGTGCTAACTTAGAACAAAAAAACTTAAATCTAGCAATTTACAATTCAGATACAAACAAAAATTGTAAAAATATAAGACCACCTTTTTATGTTTTTGAACAGATTGCAATTAAATTAGAATCTATACTTAGAAATAAATAGACAAATATATAAGATTGCAACAGAGAGAAAGACGAGAGTCTTGACACTGTTCTGTCCTTTGAAAAACAGGTTAGCCATTATTGATTAAAATCATTTATATTTACAATAATAATAATTATCTTAATCTAAGTTTAACAAAATAAGTGAAAAATGTAGATTAATATAAGGGTAAGGGTATATCACCCGAATCCCGGTTTATTTTATAGCATTTTAGTAGTTCCCGGAAATACTTATTGTCCCAGGAAATCTGATGATGTTTGAAAAATGGTATTTTCGTTTGTTTTGTGTTAGGATCTTTGTAATGTTATTATAATTAATCAGAATAAGTATTTTAATTTATTATAAATATATTTACTAACAATAAATAATAGAAAGACTTTATTCTGATTTCAAAATAGTTTTTATGATTTATAGTAAGAAATTATGACAAAGTTAATTTTATCAAAATACGTTCAGTTTTATTTTAGTATTACCTAGTAATGCGAAGCAAAATAGCTTATAAATGAAATTTTATTGATAACAACCATGTTTCCTACTAAATGCTCTCAGGACGATTCCACCCATACCAGAAGAGACTGAGCGAGCATTTTATGTAGCAGGACTCTGTTAATAAATTATGAATAAGATTAATAAACGTGACCGAAGCATAGATCACCTTTGTTTTCTTAAATCATATTTCAAAAAATTCATTGTAAAAATAAAATTATTATGCTTACTAAAATGAAATCGCAATAGAAAGGTGATATTTCTAAATTTATATTTTTTTCACCAATATTATTTTATTATTTATAATAATCATGAAGTAAACTGTATTACATATTTGACTTGGAATTGTTTTTTAAATAATAAACCGCTCTCTTCCTTTTTCGGGTTATTTATTTTAAAATATTAATGTAAATTATTATCTGGAAATAAGACCGATGTCTACTGGAAATTCCGGGAAAAGCAAAAATGTCAAATATGAGAAACCTTATTTGTAATAATAACCTGGCGGCTATGTATAATAAGTCTTAATCCTTTTACAAGAAGTCGATTTTCCCACAAGGTTGTGGCATGTTTATTCAATATTCACAATTTTGTTTATGCCTTCTATTTTATTTTTATATACCTATACTCATGTTAAACGAAAGTAATTTGTTAGCCGCACCGGCTAAATAAGTTTTATTAATTTATACCCAGCTTACATAAGTTAACAGCTTTTATTAAACATACGCATATTCACGTAAGTCCGTCTCAATATTGATGAGCAGTTACAAATACCCTCAAGATATTCGACTACCATGCGTGAGCTTAAAGACTCAGGTCAACAGACAGGTTACTATGGAATTTTCAACGGAGCTGCGTAATCTTTTTAGTTGCGATAAAAACTCGAGGCAGCAATTTGGGGTGTGGTATACATTCCAGTGTGCAGTAAACCCAAAGAAAAGATTTGGTCTTGGCATGTTCAGGTAATATTTATGCGTAGTAGTTACTGGAATAGTGCAGTAAAAACCAAAAGAACTGGTGAATTAAAAGCTACGCTAATAACGTAATAAAAATAAGGCTATTCTATAACTTCTTAAGTCTGTTTTAGACTACACTAATTTGTAACTATTTTTTCGTTTAAGAAAATCGTATACGATTTTAAAGTACAGTGTCAATCAGAATCTTAAAATCTTGAACGAAAAATTCGTACGAAATTACTACCTGCACTAAAGGCGTCCAATTTTAGCATGCGCGCATGCGTATTCTACTGTATGCATCTGACCGCATGTCATTTGTGGGTTAGGTTAACTGAAACAATCAAACAATATCCACAGTTCGTTGTTGATTGTTTAGTGAACAACATCGTGTTATGTAGAATGCAACAAGCGTTAAATATACATTAAATTTGAAAATGATTCGCTTTCTGTTCTGTGATCAAATGAACATCTGACATGGTTACTCAAGGTGCCCTAACAAAATATGATAAAAGTCACTAAAAAGTAACCAAAATATATTGCAGTTTTCGTACGAAAAAATAGTGCCATGTAAATGGTCCATATTTTCCATGCTAAATTCTTGAACGAAAATTTTATACAAATATTCCATGCTATTTTCTTAAACGAAAAAATAGTTACAAATTAGTGTAGTCTAATACAGACTTTAAACTCAAACGTTTGATTTAATCTTCTTTTAAACAATCTTATACAATGAGGAAAAGGTGGCTGCTTACTATGAATGTATGAAAGACGATAAGAAAATATAATCAATAATGTTTTGTTGTCCTATGAGACAAATGTACAGACTTTTTGTTTAATACTGCAACTTTACTTAAGTATATGGTTTACAACTGAGGAACATAGATAATTTATGTTTTTAAAAAAGAAGTCAACACATCCTACAAATTAAGTTTTACATCCTTCAAAATCGAAAAAGGATTTATTTTTTAAGATAAACTACGTGTATTGTTGATCACACAATATACTTCAACAATATCCATCGTAAATTTGTTTATAAAACTGCCAACTTGTAGCTGTAGGATGAAGTTGTTAGAATTTTATAGCGCCAATTAGTTTATATATATAAAGATGTGTAATCCGATAGAAATGCGCGACAGGATAATGCACGTTTGAATTTTAATTTTGTTTATACTGAAAGTAAATTTTGAACGGTTTCATCGAGGCTCCATTAAGGTAAGTTAATACAACAACACGACTGTATAGTGTATATCAATAATTTTAAAGATTACGATTATTTAAATAATTTCCAGTAGTTTTGGCATAATTTACGAGCAAGAAATGCGCCAACGTTTTTTTGATATTAGTCGCCTTTATCAGACATGTACAGGGTACGGCTTTTTTCCAGTAAATGCTAAACTGTCGCAATGGTAACAGTAACTGCGCAACTACCGTACCTTGAAGATAGTCTCGATAAAAAAGGCCGAAACGTTATCAAGAGACTATCGGCGTTGTTCCAAACCGAAAATCAAATTAACGTATTGAACATGGGCAGTGGAAGCCTACTACGTAACTTAATTTTCAACTACTACAATTGGTTGCATTTAATTTTGGAGTCTCATACGAGCATAAAATTCAAATAAGTGTTTTGCTTACAAACATTTCATTTATTAGCAAGACCATGAGAACGTTTACACATCTTACTATACACAATAGCAGCAGGTTGCGTTTGATGTGATTACATTGCTTTCATGCAAGTTGATACCACAAAGCGGTCGATAACAGTAAACTACTTGAATCTCTACGTTTTGCTAATTTAGAACGAATTGTTTTACGTATGAAGGACGCGTATCAAAAACTAATTACCCTTGCAATCTAAAAAGCTTTTGATAGACTGACACTAAAGAAATAACACGCAGGTACAAAGTTATATATAAAGAATACAGAGAAAAGCTTTAAGGAAAAGCGATAGGCCACAACGTCTAGGATGCACACGCACAGCTAAGATGATTATGATTATGACACGCACATCGAATAGGAAGAAATAGGAAGCCCATAAATCTTACGAAGCAAAATTAGAGAAAACAGTCAAAGGGAACACCGAGGAAAAACTGAAATAATGAGGTAAAACCACAAAAAAAGGATTTGAGTGAGGTAGGGTTAGAGAGTTGGGAAAAGAGAGAAAGGGATAAAAAGGAACATTAAAAAAAAAACACAGTCAACATTTACAAGTAGGAACAAAAGATTCACTACTTACTAACGAAAGAGATGCAAAAGTTTTACTGGACAGAAGAATAAGAGGAGAAATGTAAATTAATTATCACAAAGAATGTTTTTCTTGTATTCGTCCTTAAACATTTGTGATGATATAAAGTTAATTCATATTAAATAAAAATTTATTACCTACAGTACGCAAAAATGGCTAATTACGATAATAATAAAAATAAACTAAAGCTATTATCCTAATTTGTTATTCATTTCATTTAATAGATTTGTATTAAAAACGTTTCCTTCAATACAAATGTGCCCTTTCTTTACTAACCTTGTCACAACCAGAGGCGTAAACATAAACTGTACTTTAAATAAATATGCATTGCTAGGTGTGCCTGTCATCTAAGAAATGGCTAATTTACAATTTTATTATAGCGATTTCTTTGTGTCAGAAAACTACATTTATTAGCATGAATTGTTCATTGTCTTCAGAGAGACGCGAATATTAAAATGAGATATTATAGCCTTATCATCCTAGTCGGTTAAACGTGCTAAGCACTACAAGGAATTGTATAAAAAATGGTAACTAATTTAACACATCCCATTCACATTGATTAATCGCATAGTTCAAAAAAGAATAATAAGCCAGTGATGTTAAGTTATGCAATATCATTTACTGATTTAAACCGTTACTTATAGGGCAAGGTAGTGGTTAATTATGACATTTTTATTTAATTTTGTGTACACTGCAAATTAGGGTTTCTCATATTTGACCATTTTGCTTGTCCCGGGATTCCGGGAAGAAATCGGCCTTTGTCCCGGGATTTCCCAGGATCCCGGGATGTAATAAATTATGTCAATATTTTTAAATAAATAACCCAAAAAATTAAGGGAGCGGTTTATTACTTAAAAACAACTCCAAGTCATATATGTAATACATTTTGCTCCATGATTATTACAAATAATTTAATAATATTGGTGAGAGAAACATACATTTGGGAATTATAACCTTTCTATTGCAATTTCATATTTATGAATACAATAATATAATTTTTACAATGAATTTTTGTAATGTGATTTAAGAAAACACAGGTGATCTGTGCTTCAGTCAATTAGTCTTTTTCTTAATTTATTAACAAAAAGTTCTGCTGCATAAAATGCTCTCTGTCTCTATTGATGTAGGTGAAATTGTCTTGAGAGCATCTAGCAGCAAAGAAACATCGTTATTATCAATAAAATTTCATTTATAAGCTATTTTGCTTTGAATTATCAGGGTACACAAAAATAAAACTGTAAAAGTATTTTAAAGATATTAACTTTGTAATGGATACCGGGCTTCTTTGCGCCATACTAGAAGAGAAAAATTATTTTGAAGTTTTTCCATAATGTACTGTTAGTAAAGCCATTTTAAGTATAAAATTCTGATAACTTATGATAGTATTACAAAGATCTTAGCACAAAATAAACTAAAACAACACTTTTAAAATTCCGGGAATTCCCGGGACAAAAAGCATTTCCCGGGAAATATAAAATAGCTTAAAATGGATCGGGATCCCGGGAAAGAAACCCTACTACAAATGTCTATGGATGATTTTTATAACACCATTCCTCGCAGCCGATTTCTTATGCTTTGTGTGTACCGAAAACTGCTAAAGTATTATTGTTTATGCTCTCAATATTAGGCTATTAAATAATTTTTGATTGCCTGATTGCATAAAACGAACATTACGTATAAAAATCAGATAACCTATGTATTTCGCCCAACCGTAACAATAAGGTGGGCATAATAGAGCTTTGTTTCGTAAATTTGTTTCCGCAATGCGAAGAAATGGATAATTACAGCCAGCTAATCAATTTTGAATGACTCCATGCCCCAAAAATACACTGCACGAAATGTTTTAATTACATTTGTTATTGCTTAGTGAGAAAAACGCGTCCTTGAAATGTGTAGACAACAAATGTAAATAGTGCAAAAAGATATTAGGTTTATATGTAGATGAGAGTTTAATAACCTGTATATGTTTTGACCTGTATCGTAAATGTAAGAATCTTGATATGTGTACTGTACTTAAGATCTTATTTTATCTAGGCGTGGAACGAGATACTGTATAATCTGATTTTCTGCTGCTAAGAGCAATTAAGTTTGCTGCTTATTTACGTATTTTATAAAAAGCTTTTAACTGCAATACAATCGAAAACAAAAAATGTTCGCTAACGTAAATGGTTTTTGTTGTATAACTGTATGATGGTTTGTGGAAGTTGTTGAGGTTTGCTATAAAAACAGGACAAGATGTACATGTAATACCTTCTTATTCTTTTTAATAATATTACTTCCACAATGCAGGGTTAGCTATCATATTAATGTATATGCTTTGAAACTCATCTTGGTGTTATGCAATATATTTAAATCATTAATGTTTAAGATGTAATACTGCAACTGTGCAACTGTAATATTAAAATTATACACGAAAGAATGAAATGTATACAGGGTGGTCCAAATTCGATGGGATTGCATGGGTATCTCGCTTAATAGGCAAGATAGAGAAACGGTTAAATTGCCAAAAAATGGACAGTTTTTTGGGGCATACTCAGAACCGTTTTCAAACATATTCTATCATTTCCGGTTTTTGAGATATTAGAGAAAAACTGTTTTTTTGCCATATGAATAATGTGTCATATCTCCGTTATTGTTGTAAATGTCGAAAAAGTTTATTAACAATAGTTTTAGATATTTTTATGTTTAGTTTGATTACACTAAAAAAAAAATTTTTGCGCTCGCCGTTAAAAAGTTATGACACAAACTTGCCTTTTTTAAATAGAAGGTATAGTTGGCTATGGCCTATTTAAATTCCTTATTTTTTTCTCATTTCAAATATATAAGGGTTCATGTATTTATTTTCAATAATACGCAAGTTACAAAGGTTTTTCAATTTTTTTAAAGATGAAAAGCAAAAAGTAGGCTGTGAAAACAAAAAAAAATCAAGAAAAACAGAAAATGATAAAATATATTTGACAATTGTTTTGAGTTTTTTTCCAAAAAACTGCACATTTTTGGTAATTTAACCGTTTCTCTATATTGCTTATTAAGCGAGATATCCATGCAATCCTATCGAATTTGGACCACCCTGTACATGGTTGACCAAATTCGAATGTTTTACGGTGTATCTCTGTTACCAAAATAGTTAGCGAAAATCTGATATTGGTCTCTTGTGTAATTTTTTTTTATAAGCACTCATGTGTTATCAGACTTTTAATATCACTTCCCATTTTGGCACTACAAACGAAAAATGGAATATCAACGTGTTGAAAATTTACTGTAGCGTCTTTATTTATATTATAAAAAAAAACTAAATTTTATATAGGTTTTTTTTATAAACATTTTTGTGCTTACTATCAGATTTTTGCTAACTGGTAACCGAGATACTCCGTAAAACATTCGGATTTTCTCCAACCTGTACAGAATCTTAATTAAACAATCATCAATTTTTAATAAATTGTTTGATTATGAAAGTGAATCGTTTAATAATAAAAAGACTTATTTTTTAAAATAATTTTTTTTAAAGAGCGTTTTGTCGAAATGTAATTCCAAGACTCTTGTCTCGTCAATAATTGCCGTCTTTTTATTTATTTGTATTTTAACAAGAAATCCCTCGGAAAAAATATCTTTAATTAAGCTTTTTCTATAGTATTATTTGCCAATTTTTAGGTTTCCTTTACGCACATGAGTTATATTGATTTGTAAATTTATCTTAGAGTGAGCTTATACGTTGTTTAAGTGACAAAAACAATGAAAAGCATGAGAAAGCCTTAAATTAATCAAACCCAGCTCAACAAAAAATACATCTTGTTCGTCTGTCCAAATACATTAATGCAATTTGTACTGGTCAATTTGGTAACTAAAAAAATTGTTGTCAACATACTGCAAAGGATGTTTTTACCATGCCTATTAAGACGGATTAATATTAAAAAACTACTGTAACAAAATTTTTAATGTAGGAATAACAATAAAAGGAGCTTAAATTTGAAAAACGTCTACTACACACCTATTGTATTTCGTTGTATGATTTGTGAAATTAAAATTTAGTTCATAATAAGGAAAATTTAAAAGCTCTTCTTGATTCTGACAAACCACTGAGTTTTTAAAAACGCTAGTGTTAAATTCTTACGTCTCATTAAGCCTTAACGTGCTCTGTAATTGTTTATTATTCTTCATTTAAAAGTTAAGGATATTTTGATAATACTTAATTTTAAAACGTTTCTTATTCCGGTAAGCCAGTAAATGTAAAATATTCTTGTATATATATCTGCTACTTCTTTGCAATTACATTCACAAACCGGTATTGCATTTACTGTTTTACTTCCAACACATTTTAGTCCTTACCTTATTATTTTCTATCTACAATTACGAAAATCCTGTACTAGCACATGAAGGCAACGTAAACAGATGACAAACTAATTGTTTTAAATACAATTCACAGTGTAAAAAACAAGTAAAGAACACACGACACCCGCGATTCCGATGGCTGTTCTTAGGGTCGGCACCACTACTCTGTACTGGTGGACTCAGGTGGAATCTTGCCGTTCAGCACAGGTAAGTGGGAGAAACAAGTTTTGTCTATTTCTGTAGTTCAAGTCACTTACAACTCAGCTTTTTATTTTGGAGCTAAGAAAACATTTCCTATGTAATTTTTATTTTACTGCAGCAAGGAAATATGGGAAATAAAAGTTGGTAAATGGGATAAGTAAGGGTTGAACGCAAGTGCAGACGAAATTTGTTAAATAATTACTGCTTTTCTGAGGTATGCGCGCTAACGGTGGGAGACTTCGATGCAGGTATACACAACGAACCTTCACCTACGTTCTGGGAAATAAGTCTTACGTCACTAAGGGGCTTACAAGCGAAGAATAAAAAATAAATAATTGTTTTCGTACAGGTATAATTCGTTGCTAGGGTAGTACAAAAAAAAATTAAATACTTTTAACGTTCAACATTCTTAAAATTTTTTGAGATAATATTAACTAACAGAACTTTAACTTTTAATTGAATTTGTGGGTCAGTAAATAATCGGTATTTCTGATGTTTGTTTTTTTTTTAAGTTGTACACAACTTGTCCTGTAAGTAATAAATCAAGTGATAACGAAAAACTTCTAAAATGTTGCTTATACAGGGTGACAATAATATACATGTGTTGTATGGGTAGTTTTGTTGTTATAAGAGTTATATAGTTGGTTAAATTAGCAAAGTTTGGCAGAATTTAAAAAAAAATTGATAGATACCATTTTGACCTTTTACCTGCACCTTCATTTAAAAAAAAAATATTTTGAAAAAAGTAAAATAGATGATTTTGTAATGGTAAATAATACCATAGCCACCCATGTTAAAACAAAATGTGAAATGATTTTTGAGGATATGTATGTTTTTGTGCGATCGTACTAGAAACAGCTGTTTGATGGACGCGTTAGCAGCCATAAAGTACTGCATTACCGGCGTTATCCTTAGCAACGGCCTAAAAAGTAACTTTTCAGGCCGTTACCCTTAGCAACGGCCTGTTCTCACAACCGTTGAAAAATGTTGTCATTACCTTATCAAAAATAGTGGACAAAACGACATTTTACTCTCTAGTGAGCAAAAGTGATTACTTTGCTCCCTAGAGAGCAAAATTTGTTGAATTGTCATAGTAACGTCATGGTGTAATAGCGTTTTTAGACAGCGAAACTATCATTCGTGTCAAATACACAACTGACATTTTAAGGTTATATTTAATGTAGACGTTTTGCTTTTAATGTTTTAATCGCATTTTTTACGGTTGTGAGAAAAATGTAATATACAACTCGTGAGCAAAGTACCTTTTCTCGCTCAAATGCCGTGCCCGCACTCGCCTAGTCTCACGAGAAAAGAAGTACTTTGCTCACTTGTTATGTAAATAACTATTTTCGGTCGCTACGGCGTAAATTTGCATTAAAGCTAACAGTATACACCGTCATCTGTCAGTGACAGAATGTCACGTAGTTTGTAACCTATGTTTTTGAAAAACACTAAAAATTGAAATTCTTTTTAATTCTATCGCACAAAAAATGTAATATGCACCTCGGCCAAAACGTACTTTTTCGGCCTTGCCTGTTTGCTGGCCGAGACGTAGTCTCGGCCAGCAAACCAGACGCGGCCGAAAAAGTTACACTTTTTGGCCTTGATACATAAATAACTATTACGTAGAATTAGAAAACATTATTTAAAAAGTCATGGCACACTCAATTTTTGATATAGGTATGCCAAAAGTAATTAAAAAGCTTATTTTTTTCTGATTTCAAAAATGTTTTGGCTTGTCATATCTATTTTCATGACTTTCCCCAAAAATTGCAAAAAAACGAAATTATTACTACATAGTCATAGAGTCCTAGGTCCAATTACATATTAGTTAAACCTGAGATTAGACCTCGTTAACGCTAAAACTAGGCAAAATCGAAACACAGTTGGTGCCGATGTTATTTAGTTTCGGGGATTAACTTGTATTTTAACAACAGTGCTTTTTTGTGCAATCGAGCCTAAAGCCCGTATGACACGAAGAAAGATTCTATATAGAAAGTTGTAAGTACCAAACATTATACACAAAATCTTATATTGTGTCATACAGGTTTCTCGTACAAAATTCTGTATAGTTTCTTGCATGTACAAGCGTTCCATGCAGTTTCTTGTATAGAAAATACAATAGGGCGTGTTCTATTTGCAAGCAAGTTTTGATACAGTATATGCGTGCTACAGATGCGCATTCAGTTCGTGAATAATGGCGACTAACAGCTGATTTTGGACATCTGCAGCTAAAGGAAATATAAACAATAGAAATTCCTGTTAACAGTTAATTCTTGGTAATCCGAAGCACGATGCTGTTATTGTTTAAAATGGCAATTACAAGGGATAAATACCTTGTTTTAAGAGGGAGTGCATATCTGTGTTTATACTGTTTAGGCGCATGTGCATGGGCAGTAACTTGTACATAAAATTGTATCCCTGTCACACACAGTTTTAAACGAATGGAATTCTGTACTGAAATCTGTACAAGAAAAACAGTACAAGATATTTTGTATTAAATTTTATACAGAAATGTACATCGTGTCACACGGGCTTAATAGTATAAGATTTGTTGGGCTTCTAAACGCAAATCAAGGTAATGATTTATGACACGTTATTGGTGCATGAGCTTTAATTTTTAAATTCACCTGCTCCTAACCTATGATTTATTTAATTATTTCAAAATGATTTGAAAATATACTCTCTGGACGACACTTGTAAAAACATTCAGGCTAAAACAATCTTGTTTTAAGTAGTATCCGAAGTGTAATTTATGAAATATAGCTCAAGTATTGGAAAAAGATTTAATTTCTTCACACCTGCACTGTTATCAATACTGAGTCAGCAGGGGTTAAGCGGCAAACTTAATCTTTCAAAAGTAATGACTTTAGTAGGCTTATAATAATCTACATAACACTTGGACTTGTCCACTTGTCAATTCATTACTAAATTTGTTGCAGGTTTGTAGAACCAGGTGTTACTGCGATAATGCTTTATGACCTAACCCACTGTAAAAGTAGCATTGGTTATTGACCATACAAATCGTTCCCATAATAATGTGCCCTTAAGGTACGAAAGCATTGTTTAAAGAGAAATTTTTACAATTAGTAGCCGAAACTGACGCACGAGCTACATTTTAGTGTGATTCAGTTTTGGTTGTAAATAAATCATCAAGGTTTTTTAAAAGCAGTTTTTCACGTTATTTTGAAATTGTAAAATTACTTGGTAAGGAAAGTTCAAATTTTCCACATTCCTCATATCAATAATTAATATTTGTTACGTGTCTCTAGGCGCACCTCGCAGAAGTATGTTTCCTGCAGAACGCGCGGTAACATTCCTGGCCCTGGCCGCAGAACGGTTTCTCGGGTCGATGTCCGCCCAATACTTGCAGCACTAAATTGCTGTGTAAATAACCCGCGTTAACAAAATGCTAATCGGGATTCGCTGGACCCGCACCTGTATCGCCGGAAAAGTGGGTAATCGTGACCTGTGTGGACACTTTTAAAATTAAAATTGTTGACAGTTGACACAATTATTTTGATATATAGATTTTGTTCAGTAATTTCAGGTATTAGTTAGTACATAATACAACAACACACTTCGTAAAAATAACTTCAATTCTAGTAGTAGAAGAACTTTTTGATTTTATTTTAAATTTCAATCAACGCTGAGACCCATAAATTTGTTTGACTAATATCCAGGTTATGTCAGATATTGTTACAGCCATAATAACCTAGTGCATGTTAAGCGGTAGCTTCAACAAACTTTTTAAAAATTATAACCAGGGCCGGTTTTACCATTAAGCGAGTCTAGGTTGCCTAGGGGCGCCAGATTTACTCATAAAAAAGGGTAAAATTCATGATATCTGTATACAAATGCATTAACGTTATTTAAATTTTTTTAAATTTCATGTTTATAATGGTGTAATATTTTTATAAACATGCCCTTGATTCATGAATATTGCGAAAAACTTCGGGAGGTAATTCCTATCAGATCGAATATTAAGATCTTTTTTTATAAAATGTTTTCCGAACACGTTTTCTTTCGGAGTTACACCCCAATGAAGGAGAATGACATTTGGTAAATGTTTTTTACTTATTAAAAGATTTCCCATTGTAATATTTTTAATCATGTCTTACCTTTACAAGAGGCTGAAAAGTGCAGCTTCTGTTGATTTTTTTATCAGAAATTTTTGTAGGGTTACATTTTTGCACCAATTTTTTTGTATTATTTGGAAACTTTTTAAACTTAGTTGTTCCCACAAAACTTACAGTTTTTGAGTACAAACCAGGGTTGAGCAGATTTAAATCAATTGATTTAAATCACGATTTAAATCATGATTTAAATCATGATTTAAATCAAGTGATTTTTTAAAAAAATCATTGATTTAAATCAAGTGATTTAAAAAAAAAACAATTTAAATCACAGATTATGTGAGTACAATATAATATTAATTTATAATAAAACAAAATTGTATTACTATTAGTAATTAAATACACGAAATGGTGAATAAACCATATAAATTTGCTCTTGTAAAGTAATATTCATTGTGGAAATGCAATAATTCAAAATATAAATGACAAGTTTTTGACGTTAGCGTAGTGAACAGTCAGGTTTTTCAATTTCCACGGCACTCTATTGCTTCAATAACGATTTAAAAAAAAATGTCGAATATCTCGAAAAGTATGAGTTTTGGGTATAGGACATACTTAACAAAATATGAAGCTCTTTTAAAGACGAATTCGATGACTTAAAAAAATACAGGGGTTTGCATTTGAAAAAATCGAGTTACGAGCTTTTGTAAATCATGAAAGTTGCCACCTATTTATAAACACCCCTGTATGTGTGATTCAAATTTTTTCATCTCGAGCGAACAGAGAAATTTTTTCTGCATGTCCATACCAAATTAAAACTCTGTATTTCAAAATAACGTCAGGAGAATTTTTTAAATAAAGACTTAAAACCTTGAATAATTTAGAAAATAATTTTTTTTTTACAACGCCGTATAAAAACCTGTAGTACTTTATATTGATGCAAAGCTGAAATTAGGGCGGTCAAAAATATTAAATAAAAAATTGGGTGTTGTATTTGAAATATAAAAGTTGCTATTAGTTCCAGAAAGGTGACTCACCCTGTATATTTGAAAATATTTTTATTGTGTTTAGAAAAAAACTGTATAAAATAGCATTTGAATCAACTTCATATCTCAAGCCGTTTAGCCACAGTCGACCGATCCCGCACTAATGACTCACCCTGTATATAATTAATTAAACATCACCATTTAGCACTGATTTTTTCAAAATTCTTAATCATTATATTTAATTTTTCATTTTGACAAAAATTTACCATTGAATTAAATATATTGGTTATTAAATATATTAGCACAAAACAGATATAGCATGTGAATATGTCACTAAATTCGATAATATGGTACATTAGATTTAAATTTAAAAAATCTGATTTAAATCAAAAAAATCTGATTTAAATCAAATAAATCGTTTTTTTTTGATTTTTTTAAAAAAATCATGATTTTTATCCACCCTGGTACAAACTAAGATAAGTAAGCATGCACCACCAAATAAACACGAAAACCATTGTCACATTACTCAAAATGTACAAACCATGGTAACCAACAAAATGAATAATTTTATTTTAGAATATTTATTGGTGCATGTTTACTTATTTTATTTTTTACTCCTAAACTGAAGGTTTTGCGAGAAAAATTAAAGAGTTATAAAATTAAGAGTTAAATATCCAATATCCTTAACAGAATTAGCCTTTGCAGATGATGTGGTGTTATTAGCTAAAAGCGAAAAGGACTTACAATTCAATCTAGACGTATAGGCAGATACATTAAGTAGATATAATATGAATATTAATATAACAAAGACAAAGGTTATGGTTATAGCGAAAAATCATGAACCATTTACAATAATGCTAGACCAAAAAAAGATAGAACAGGTAGCAAGTTTTAAATATTTAGGAACAATAATTGCAGAAAATGGTAAATTGGAGGAAGATCAGAATAGCGGCAGCGACGAAATTTTACTATGCCACTAATAAATGTTTGATAAGTAAGAAGGAAATATCAAAAGAAAAGAAGACGCCAGTTTTTAATGCAGTGTACGTACCCAATTACCCATCCTCACGTATAGTTCAGAAACTTGGACACTAACTCAAAAACAAAAACAAAGAATACAGGTACAGGAAATGAGATTTTTGAGAAGAATAGAGGGATGTAGACTGATCGATAAAATCAGTAATGAAAAAATCCGAAATAACCTAGGAGTAACAGATATTAAGAAAAATATGGAGACGAATCAATTAAGATGGCTTGGACATTTACTACGCATGACAGAAACTATATACGCGAAAATAGGATGGAAAATGCAGATGGAGGGAAAAAGAAATAGAGGAAGACCAGAAACAAAATGGGAAAACGAAGTGAGGAAGAGACTAGAAGAAAAAGGGGTCAGCTGGAGAGATGTGCCACAATTAGCCAACGATAGGAAGGAGTTGAGAAACATAATACAGAAATAGAAAATCATACCTCGACACCGAAAGGTACAAGAGGAACCGATTAAGAAGAAGAAGAAGAAAATTAAGAGTTAAATAAATTTGGCTTTCCATAAAATAAAAAAAATTGCCAAATTTCTACCCTTTAAAACGTTCTGATGAAAAAACCAACAGGGGTCGCACTTTTCAGCCCCTTGTGAAGGTGGGAAATCGTGGAAAATATTACTGTGGAAAAACTTTTAATAAGCAAAAAACATCTATCAAAAGTCATTATTCTACATTTCTTCAAAATTGAGATATAAAATGAAAACCTAGTATCACGGTTTCCTTTTATGGTGGGGTTGTAACTCCTAAAGAAGACGTTTTAGGAAAAAAATATGTAAAAGCACTCCCTTAATTTTTGATAAGGAATAACCTTCCGACGTTTTTCGCACTATTTATGAATCACCCTGTAAATAGACACATTCGCACATTTAGACAATATATGGGGGCGCCCAAACTTTCTTTGCCTATGGGAGCCAGATACCCTTGCGCCGGCCATGATTATAACCCAACCTGAGGTTTTTTAAATGGCTGCTAAATTTGATTTGGACAATTTGTTTTAGTACTGGATTATAAAACAGTCCTTTACTTTCCTTTGACCTCTTTGATTTTAAGATAAGCGAGATTTCAGTGTTGAGCTTTGAATTTACACCGCAAATCTTATTAAATAAAGAGAAAATCTGTATGTGGCATTAAATATATTGTACACTTTGATGATGATGTTTCTGAATGTAGTTTTTGATTCTACATCCGAAAATGTAAAAATATACTCGGTGTTTCATTTAAAAAAGATAAGTTGGGGGCATTTCCTGCTAAACCGGAAATGCAAACAACTTGAAATAATTTCAATAAATTCTTTATTTTTGGCCATATTTATAATCAAGTAAAATTTCAAGATAAAAGAGGTTTGGAAATAATTAAGATGATTGACCGTTCTGCGACTTTGCCTTTTAAACCTGTTCGTATATTAAAATAGCGTTATATTTATTACCTATCATATTATGGCACTATGGCTTTATTCAAACAGGAACTGTTCATTTTTTGGATTTTTTTACCCCTTGGAAATATTCAAAAAAGATAATTGAACGATAGCTATTAAAGATTATTCATGGTTTTAAACTAAATGAAGTTGTTATTATGATCAACGTTCAAATTTAAAATTAAAGCGTTAATAATACGGCTTATTGATAAATATTTCTCTTGCAAATATATAATCAAAAGTAACTGTAAAATTTTTACAGGACTACAAAAATTAGATCTGTTACTATACGAATTTAAGTAAAAATCGTACTGGTCTATTCAAACAAAGTTGAGTTACACATAAAATACATAATAATTTCAGCTGGGGTTATTTTTGAAAAAAGCAATATAATTGAGATGTTAACGATGCTTTGAAACCGCATATTACAGCAAGAAGACGAATTCAATGAAATGGAAAATTATGTCATAAATTAAACAATTTACAACCAAAAAAATGTTTGCTTCATTATAGGCAATTTGTTATGCTAATTACATTGATAAATGAATATGTAAGTGCAACAAAATTTTCATATCACTTCATAAATAGTTGTAACTCGAATAGATTAGAATGAATAGGAGGGAATTTTTAAATTAATATACTTACTTAATAAATTTAAATTTCTTTCATAAACAATATTTATCACACTTTTTTAAAAAATATTGTATTGCAGAATAACAACTGCGATGGTATTTAGCAGTGAATGTATAATTCAAATTTTTTGTGTTTATTTTTAAGCTTCTCGGCAAAAATATTTGTAGGCTGTGGGCAGTTTGACCTGAAATACCTACAATCGAGCTGAGAAGTTCAAATGTCATGGCCAGAAATAATAGGCGTACAACAAAAAACTATAAATGTTTAAAAAAAGTTCAAGAAATAAGGTACCTGAGCTGAATAAAGCCTAGCACTAAATAAGGCCCACTTTTGAATTTACCGCTTAAAAACGCACTGTACGTCCGGAATTTGTGTTTAAAAGATGTGTTATGAGAACCAGTTAAAAGGGCCAAGGAGCATTAAAACCGGCAACTACGCGTTTTGTTTAGAGTTTAGAGCAGAGGTTCCCAAACTTTTTGGTGTCGTAGACCACTTGCCATGTTTTTCGGTTTTGGGTAGACCCCCTGCTTACCTGATATTGATTTTTTTGCAAATTCATCAACTTTTTTTTACAAAATAAAAACTCACGCGCAACTGCTAGTTTATAATAATTGTTAAACAGTTTCATATATCGGAAAATATACCTAATAACTTAAATTTTAATATAATTCTTCATCACGTTTCATGAACATTTATGTTTTAAAAATTTTTACTTCATAGGTACTTTTATAATTTATGTAGATAGTTATGTCTTTATATTATAAGGTAGTATTATGTAAGTAAATAGGTACTATCTGTGCATGTGGATTATTCCATTCATGGAATGCCAAAATTAAAGTCACGTCCTGCTTATATGAAAGCCACTATCGTTGACCCCCATTTTCATTTCATGGACCCCCAATTTTTTTTCCCGCTGACATGGAACCCTAGCAGGTCGTCGTCGACCCCTGGGGGTCGATATAGACCACTTTGGGAATCACTGGTTTAGAGCAACAAAACTTTGTGACGCAATGAGTGCTGAGTGCACGTGTCGTTTTTATAAAAATCCGCTATAACAAATCGTAAGTATTTAAAAAAGTTTGTTAATTATACTGTATTTTATGCTTTTATATGACAGATTATAATATTATTCAACTTCCCAACTGTAGAAAATAACAAATTATGTGTGAATAATTTGGAATTTATATATTTTTTTAGGAATGACGCATTCATCAAATAAGGCCCATGTATTGGGCCTTTTTGTTACAGTTGATATTATGGCCAAAACAACCAACAAGAGAGAAGTAAAAAAAGTTATGTGTTGGGCTTACACCAGAGGACAACGATTTTCAATACTGCTAATTTTTGAGAAGCTAAAAGTACGCTCAAATGACAAAATAATTTAAAAGATGATTACTAAGTTAAAAATAATTGTGATGTTCTTGAGTAGAGTAAACTGTTAAGGAATATTGTTTTTGTGATAAATAATCATTTAAAACTGATTTAGAAGATAATGTTTGGTTTATTTGTTATTCCTAATTTATTTTAACTATGGGCCTTAAAATATACCTACATAGTACATACGCATATAATATGTCCCAATATAAGAGTTTAGAAAAACATTTTTTTTTGTTCTTTAAATATATTTTATGTAGAAGGCATGTTTTATTTTTGTTACTAATGGAAATAAAGAATTTAATCTCACTTACTGTATTTTAATGTTCCTCCAAATAAAGTTATTAAAAATGAATATTAATTAAGTGGGCCTTATTAAGCTCAGGTACCTTAGACTTAGTTAAAAAGTGCTTTCAAAAATTATACTCCTAGCAACTAAAATTGTGCTCTTAATTATTTTAAATTTAATATGTGTGGTTGTATTTTCTTAGTGTTGTTATTGGAAGTTTAACTTTTCAAAATTCACTCAATTTTTCTAACAAAACAATAAAATATCGTTAATCTTTTCGAAATATATCATCACTGAGACGAGAAAAATACACTTGAAAAAACTAGTGACTTAAAATAATCATAAATATTAACGCAAACATAAATCAATCAGCTTTTAAAAACAAATGTTATATTTGCTTCTCTTATTATTAAACTGAGGCGCGCCAAAGGAGGGCTTTGCGTCTGTCTTAGTGGCAATTTTCGAGATACAAACAGTTTGGTAAAACCATTTAATAAAAGTTTATTCCCAATAAAAATATTTTATACGCTTATATTTAACACTTACGGTTTTATAAAAATATTTCACATGTTTAGGTAATAAGGTGAAGATTTTGGTAGCTTGATCGTGCATGAAATAAATTGATCAATAAAAGTAAAAAGTAAAGAGTTTTTACCATAAAAATGTATTAAAAACAAATATTCTGTATTTACAAACATTCTACAAATAATCTATGGCAACTTGGGTTTCCTTTTAAAGTAACAAAAGGCTTTTCTCCTGATCGCATTGGCAAGATGACGCCCTGACCGTTTTCGTTTTTATGAATCCATACAGCATTAAACGAATCGATTATTGGATAAGATACGTTTTCTCGTAATATTTCATTTGGTGGAATCCATTTCGAAGCAGTGGCGCTATTGAAACCTAATTGATGGCAAATATCCTCTAGTTGCAATGTTGTGACGTATTCGCGGTAACAACCTGAATGCCACACACCAGCTGTGCGCCTCATCACTTCCCCAACATTATATCTGTAAAAAAATCTGTGTGGGTATATAAAAGTGTAACGCGAGATAATAATCGGTTATTTAAAATGCGTGACGTACGAAGTGTTTCGCATGCCTTCTGTTTTTTTGCGGTGGTTTATATAAGCGTCTCTGAAGACGATCGATGAAAATTCTGCAAAAATAGATTTGGTTTCACTCCACCGTATCAATAAAAATTACGTTTGAGTACTTAGGGTTTCGATGAGGTTAAGCAAAAATATTTATTTGTACGGTTTGAATACAAATTGGTTCGGTTAAAAAATAAAAATGGATTCAGCAAACTTGAAATGGCCTAAAGAGTTTATTCGAAATATAGCAGTAAATCGATTTTTAAGTTCTGATGAGTTTGGGCATGGTTTTCGAAAAGAAAAGTTTTTTGGAAAGGGTTTTGCTTTGGGTTTTGTTGGATTTTGGTTCGTACTACTGAAGATTTTCTTACGTTTTCAAAAATGCAAAAATCAAGGAACACAAATACGTCCAAAAAGTATTTGATTCAAAATTTTCCGAATGTTGTAAATTAGTGCGGGAAAGCCCAATCTGTTCTAATGATATTTGTGTGTAAAATTTACCTGACTTTAGGTGTTTTCAAAGTCATGCACTGGTCTTCATCATAATGTCCGTTCGGGCAATCTGGTTTTCCATCACAAACCATGTCATATGGTACACAGTATTTACTCCTGAAAATGAAAAGTTGTTAACACAACTCCTCCTCAATTTAAAAAACTTTCCCTTAACAATTAAACAACTACGAAATAGATTAAATTGCGGCAAATTTGCTTCCTGCTACTTTCAATGCTAAAATGAAGCCATCTGAGATCAAAAAGTAGGTGCTTTAAAAAACTTTTTTTTCGTGTAATTTGCTGTATGTTTAGATGAATTTAAAAAATAACTTATTATTTTCTATATGCTGATTTAATAAAAAAACAGGCCTGTGAGAAGTGCGATTTTATTATAACTTGAAGAACTATTTTCAGATCAAATAAAAATCAGGATTTACAAAATAAGCCAGCGAATGGAGCTTGATCTTAAGATTGGGTAACTGGCCTAGTTTAAAACAATTAAAAAACAAAACATCGACTATTTTTGTGTTAAATGAGGCTGTATGATAAAGATTTATTTACGACATTTATTGAAACTTACTGCCCACAAGAAAATTTACTACTAGTGCAGTTACATATATTTGGATCCTCGTCAGTTTTATCGTGACAATTCCTAACTCCATCGCATATCTTTAGAGGATCAGTAAGGGCTAAGTAAGCTCCACATGTGCATCGATCCGGTTCATCTGACCAGTCTCCACAGTTATTTTCTCCGTCACAGAAAAAACTTTTATCCATGCACTTGCCATTACCGCACCGCATCTCGGATTTTAAACACACTACAACAAAGATGTCTATTATAACTGTACAGTAATCGCTAAATAAGAAGTTTTCTGAACGAAACGTAAATGGTTTGAAAATATACTAGATCAATTATAGTAGTTACCACACGTTGCCGATTGCTGGCAATGCTGTCGCTGTTCTGTACAGTTCGATGCCTCGTCGGAACCATCACGACAGTCAGGTAAACCATCACATACACTTTGTGGTTCTAGACATTGACCCAAATCACATCTATATCTCTCACAAACTGGCGCTGCCACTAAAAACGGCGCTTGTTCTGAAATATTTAAAAAATGTTAGTGATTCAACAGGAAGAAAAACAAACTTACTAACCCATAGCTTGAGCAATATAATTTTTCATGTAGGACACGCTTGTATAATTCGCAACATCCGCGAAACCGCAAAAACCATTGGGTTCATTAAAAACCGCTGCTGGGTACCATCCATAACCTGAGTCGCAGACAATTGTTCCACTCCAAGATTTAGCTTGATCGGAATTCTATTAAAAATTGGCCATTGTATTAAATAATATAGTTATTAAAAATAAGGGCATTATTATATCGGTTTTCTTCCAAAAACTTAATTGGAAAAAAAATGAAGTTGTTTTTTGTATATCAATTTGTGTTTAATTAAAAATCACTACGCTATTCTGTTTTACCCTAATATAAATTCCTAGAGCTTCATGCTGTATTGTCAATAAAAACAGCTGTCTGTTTTCTTATTTGTTTCTTTAAAAAAGTTAACCTACTGATAAAGCAACGCAAAGTTGTAAACCAGTTAAGGCAGAATAACAAAGTGAAGTTATATTTTTAAACACAAACTTAAATAAAGAGAAAAATTGTAGATCCTTTATTAACTAGTATAACGTTTAATTCAATGCCAATAAGTTCAATTATGGGATTTCTTATAATTATAATATACAGGGTATATTTTATAATAAAAGCAACATGGGGATCTCGAAAATTATCAACGGCAGAAGGATGATTAATTTTACCAAGAAGTGTGTTTAGGTGTTTAGCCAAATTGAATATTTGTCGTTTCTTTTCTTTTAAATTTAAAGTTTGGGTTTAAATTAAAAGTTTTGCCATCAAACTAAAAATAATTTCAATCTTACCTCGCATAAATTTATTGATAAATCAGCTCGTGTGAAACACCTCATACCAGGCGCACAGCTTAAAACTGTTTTCAGTAAAATAATTGATTGCTTATCATCTCGATTTCCAAGAGCAATGCAGTTTTCTTTCATATTTATAAATTTAGGAATGCTAAAAAATATTTAGTACACAAAAAATGTATCAAATTGCATCATCATTATTTTGCGCCGTCATTAGTTCCGTTGTAGTTTATGAAAGTTTTTTACTGCAAAGGTCCTAAATAATCAAGTACTTATTGTTTATTTAGCGAACCCTTGAGTCTAGAACATATCAAATGTTTAGTTTGAAAAGTATTACAAAAATAAAAGATTTGAAAAGTATTTAGTTAACTTAACAATTTTTCGGATCAGATTCGATTTCTGAAATGTACACAATATTCAAGATTAAGTTGCAAAAAATACATACCTCCACTTGAAATGTACTGGTCTAATATATCGATTGCTTCTAGCATTTTCAGATAACCGCATTAAAAGAATATCAGTATCATAAATTTGTATAATCTCGGTAACCCGAAGTATTTGCTCATGAGGACCAGCATCATGTAAATAACCTTTTCCTGCCCCCAACAGTACGGACACATAATGCTGGTATAATCTGTAAAAAACACGGATTAATAACATTTAATATATGAGCAAAAAGTATTACCTGAAATTTATTTCAAAACAACTCGATGAAGTTATGACCCAGTTGGGCTTGAGGATAGTGCCACCGCAAGCATATTCACCATCAACGAATATTTCTGCGTTCCACGGAGTGTCCAAAAGTATTTTCGTATCATTTTGTGAATCATGGTGATCGATTTGATGCGTTACGTCGATAATGTTCGAACATTTTAGATACATTCCGGTACATTTTTCTTTGATTTTATGGTCTAGGCCTGAAACGACCTGAAAATTGTGCAGCACAACTTGGAGAGATGCGTTGAAAACTCTTATTTGTAGAAATTGTTTGTAGTCGTTAAATCCAAGGTAAGAACACATTTCAATGGCGTATGATGCTTCTTTTTCATCCCAATCTCCACACACTGGTTTCCAAACGCCTTGATGATTAAACGTTACTATACCAGAACTGCTTAAATAGGGCCTGTGGTCAATATCTAATAAAATTTGGGATCCATTTGTTAGAGCAACTGTAAAAATTAAGAATTTTTTGTGTGGTATTAAAATTTTAATTTACCTACATACACAAAACAGCAAATTAAAACAATTAAGTCACCTGTACTCGGTAAAATAAAGAAAATCTCTAACAGGTATATGTTACATTTAATTAACTACAAAAATGCATTCGATTATTAACACTCAAAAGTCTTATGCAGCCTGTAACAAAAATTTTCTGTAATATTTTTACTTGGACATGTTAAAAAAAGTTCTTATGAACGCAATCTCAATTACTAGGGATGAAATAACTTTAAAACGAAAAAATTATCTTAATGTATGTATAATGAAAGTATTTAAAAGACACCATTAAAATGAACATCAATATATTTCTGTGAAGCAAAACTTTGTAAAAACATATTTATTTGTTTACTGCAGTAGTACTAACATTTATTAGTTTTTTAAATATTATCAATAACAGCCTTAAATCGTCTGATTTAAAGAACGTTTGTGTTAATTTAAATAATACTTAATGCAGTCTTCCCTCACTTAACATCGATAAAGGTTTTCTGAGAACGGCTTTTGTAAGTGCATAAACGTTAAGAGAGTAAAAACATTTGAACATTTACCCAAACCATTATAAACATTTACTAAGCGCACAGTAAAATACGTACTTACACATGAAAGTAAAAATCTTTAAAATGTAAAAAATACGTTAGTTTTGAAAGAATATGACAAAAAATAGATTTAAAAAAATATGTATATACAACTAAAGTGTTTGCACTTTTGCTTTCTTTTTAATTTGCCTACAACGAAAATCCGAAAAATTTCATCAAAAGAAAATTATACATCAAAACACTTACATAATAAGTCAGAAAAAAATGTAAGTGAGCAGACTTTACGTGAAAGAAGATTGTATTTAAAAATATCTCCTACTTTGTTAACTCCTGTAAATATTTAAAAGATTTATTGTTCGGATAGGACTAACAAAAAATCCAATCGTTAAAACTATTAATTAAAAAAAAAATTAAAAAGAAAATTCCCCAATGTGTTCCCATTTTGTGAATAATAATGTGAATATCTATTACGCCAAACATCAACTGTAATTTTTTTATATTAAACGATTTATAAGATATCTAGGATCTTATCGCACTTGAGCAAAGTCATAGAATTATGGGTAGTTCACACGGTGACTTTTAAAGTCGCGATTTTAAAAGTCGCGACTTTAAAATAAAAATGGCCGCTCTTTTAATTGCAGCATCGAGTATGACAGCAACTAATTATTTTGAAGTTGCTATTTGTTGATAATGTTCTAAAATCGTTGAAACATCTATTGGGGACATGATAAATTGGAAATCGATGACAAACAAATGTATATTAGGTTAGGTTAACCTAACTTATTTGTCTGTTATGTCAAATTATAAAAATATGGTAGGCTTACGTCAAATGTCGAACTGTCAAATCGAAGTCGCGACTTTAAAAAGTCGCGACTTTTTAGTTCACACGGTGACTTTTAAAGTCGCGACTTTAAAAGTCACCGTGTGAACTACCCATTATTCTAAATGAGCTTAAAAATATTAAATTTTATAAACCCTTTTTTCATGTAAGTAATAATGGTACAATTTAATTTTTTAAATTGCAGAATAACAAAATCGTAAAATCTGGATCCCACTCAAACGGCTTCTATGAGTCATAAATATTATCGTGATGTAAACAAATTACCATCGTGTTTGTAGAAAATCAATCTGATAAACTGGGAAAGGGTATAGCTAATTATTATCGTTTTATTTTAATACTCACAGCAATCTAATTCGTCCTCTTTCTGCTCGCAGTCAGGTACATTATCGCATCTTTTATTTAAAGGAATGCACATCTTACTTCTACGACAGTGATATTGTGTATAGTCGCAGGTAACTGAAAAATGTAGGGAATAAAAAGTTAATGTCGATTAATGAAATGTATAATTTAGTAACAGAAATGCATATTTATATTTAAGGTTAATTGCGATTCATGCTTTTGCGCAATTATCGAAGCAGTTGTTCTTTTGTTGTTTAATTAATACTTACAACAGTTATTTTCGTCTGATAAATCCTTACAGTCTGTAACTCCGTCGCATTCGACTTCGGGATGTTCGTGTTTCAAATATTCAACGCAAGAACAATTTTCTTCGTCTGTTCCATCTTGACAATCAAAGATTTTATTGCATCTCTTTGATGTTGGCAATGTCTCTGATATTCTAAATAAGTAAGTATGGGTTATCGATATGAGATGTTTGAAAGAGTTAAAAATATTACCGTTTGCATTGGAAGTATTTAGGCAATTTGGAGTTAACTGTGGTTTTATTTAGTTTCGGGAAAAACTTGGCACTGTTTATGATGAAAGTAGGCCCTTTAAGAAAAATATTGAACAAGAATAATTTTATGGACATGAAAAAAATATACCTGGCACTTTTTCTGTCGTAGATTTCTGTTCAGATATGTTTTGCATAATTACACTAGTGGTTTTCGAACTCTGAGTTTCAGAGTTAGTTATGGACTGGTTAACATCAGATATCGAAGAGCCTCTTGTTGCAAATGAGGTGTTGTTTTGTTCAGAATCTGCTCCATTTCTATTCATGATATTCAATGTTTGTTTTTGTTTGCTATTTTGTATGGTGCTAAAGATGTTATCGGTTGCAGAGGGTGCTGTATTCATTTGTTGGGTTCCATTCGGTTTTAAACTTTCTCTCGTGTTAATATTTTCATTTTCTGCCAAATCGTCTTGGAGATTTTGCTCCGACTCTTCCTGCGGTTTGAGGAGAATCATGTTTCTCATTGCGTGTTTGAATATGTTGGAAAATGAGCTTGATTTGCAGTCTGTTTCGTCATCTCCTTGTAAACAGTCTACCATTTTGTCACATCGTCGTTTTTTAGCGAGACATTTGCCTGTCTTTTTACATGTATATCCAGGACATTGCTGTAGAGGCAATTTGTGAGGTAATTTATCCTCTCCTGCAATTTGCAAATTGTTTTATAATAATAATAATAATAAAACTTAGGTTTTGTAAATTCTGTTGTAAAATCATTTATCTGATTTCTAAAGAAAATCCATACCAATTTAGAGACTGCTGTCACTTCATTAGTAGATTAGTTTTTTATTTTTTATTCTTGGTAGAAATGAGATTGGTGATTTTAATTAATTGATTTGAATCATTTAAACATGTATTGTTATAAAAAAGACAAAATAAATCTGAAATAGAATCATACCCAAATAAAATTTGCCATCAATACGAGTTGTTTTGGCATTTGAAAAAGATACTTATCTTATACATGGTCTATCGCAAAAATAACCGAATATTTTACAAATAGGAAAAACTAGTGGCGCCATCAATACAAAAATTTTGTCGTCGAGAAATACATCCTTCATTATATTTCATGTAAATTTTACGCCATTCGATCTCAATATCGTACACCTGGCAGTTTGACCCTGTTGCACGATAACGCAATGGCTCACCGTGCGACCGAAGTAAGTGCTTTTTTTGCACTAAAACAAGTGACTGTGTTACAAGATTCACCGTATTTGCCGGATTTAACACCGTGTGATTACTTTTTGTTTCCACGGCTCAAAATATCCATGAGCATTCCACAAAAGGACATCGTTTGATGCATTAGTTAGCCGTGCAGATCGTTGTATGTCCGCAGAGGAAATGTATTTCTTTTGTTATTTTAAAAAAATCGGTGATTTTTAAGACAGACTTTGTATGTGAATATTTAAGCTACTTTTATTACTTAATTTGAAGCCACTCATGATAATTTTTAGGGTTTTTGTTACTTTTGTTTAAGTAATGGAGTTTAGTGGCGTTAAAATTCGTTGCAAATATTAATTTTTGATATAATAAAACTTTGAGAAACAATATAACAGCAAAATATTTTAATGTTTTATAATAACGTTTTTTAAAATACAAGTCATAACCAAAAAACTTTAAAAAAAAATAATTTTATATACTTCATGTTTTTCAACATTAATTACAGATTTATTCAAATTTTTTAAAAAATTTAATTTGTCGTGGTTATGTAATTAAATAGATTGTTTTAACATCTTTATTGTTTACAAAAAAAAGAAGATAATATTCGATTAATTCGAATTGATGGTAATCACTTAAAAAACGATGGTGAATGTAATAAGAGCTCATAGAGTCAATCTTATCTATTTATTAAGTGAGTACTTTTTCATTATGTGGTTATGTGTAATCTTAACAAAAATGTAAAATATTTTGAGCTTTTCAATTCTAACAAAATTGATATTGATGAATTGGACTGCAATTTAATTCTCTGTATATGTTATCAGCTGAAGACTGCAACAAAATAATCCACGATCACATCATGAAAAGCTACCTAAAAGCAGGGCTAGAAACCGAAAAAAATTTTGGTTAACGGTTAACCGAATTCAAGAACTTTATTTTTATAACGGTTTCTGTTGAAAAACCGGTTTTTTCCGTAAAAAACCGGTTTTGAAAAAAACGGTTAATTTAACCGGTTTTTAACATTATTCAGATTTGGAATGCAAAGTATAAAAAGATATTATCTATTTATAATTTTATAATATATGTACAATCAAGCATTCAGTAATTACTTTTGGTATAATCACATTTAATACACATTTTGTATGTTTTCAAAATAATTTTTATTAAAAAGAGATGTTTAAAAAAACGGTTTTTTATTATTTTGGTTAAAGGCTACCGTTTTTTTTGCCTTTAAAAACAACGGTTTCGGTTTCGGTTAAAAATCACAATTTTGGACAAAAAATAAAGGTTAACCGGTTTTGTAAACCGGTTTAAAAAACCGGTTTCATGCCCTGCCTAAAAGAAGGTTAATGAATTTTTTAAGGGAATCTTCCTTAGACGTTGCTTCAAGTGATTATCATTAATCTTCTAGATATCTAGATCATCAAAGTTTTACGTTTAAAAAAAATTCTTGTAAAAATATGAATATGTCAAAACAGACTCGCAAAAATGCTTTTTATAAGCAAAGCCCATCTAATTTAAAAAATGCGGAACAGTTGTGGAAAATGAGAGAATGTATAAAAAAACAAATTAATATGCGAAAAACCTTAGTTTGTATTGTGCGGTTATGGCTGCACAATATAAATGTACTTACTAATGTTGTCTGCTATCCATTCCAAATACAAACTGACTCTAGTGTAAACTCCTGGTTCGTTTGGTCTGGCACATCCTTCACCATGACTTACGATACCAGCAAGGTACCACTGATTAGGAATATTTGGATTTCTACACATGAATGGTCCACCACTATCTCCTTGGCACGCGTCTTTTCCTCCTTCTTTTAAACCTGCACATATTTCGTGTCCTTCTTCATCTTCGCGATGTTTGCAATGAGACATAACCGGAACACTGACTTCTCTCATATGATCAGCTAAAAACTAGCTCATAATTATCAGTCATGCAAAATGTGAACGGACTTACGATCTGCTCCATGTTCAACTGTTGCTCCCCATCCAACTGCTGTGCAAACTGTTCCTGCGATCGGGCCCCACATGTAATTATTGCCTGCGGTTTGTTCTGATGGTAAACATATCGGCCTAACGTAACGATCGTAATAAATGGGTGAGGACAATCTCATTAGTGCCAAATCGTGTTTCAAATTTGCTCGGTCGTAAGACTGATGTGCTGTTACATGGGACACTATTCTTGTTTGCTCCATAGGTGAATATGAAAATCGTCTTAATGCGCCTACTTGTACTTCATAGTAGTAGTGCCAATATCTAGAAATAACGATATAGTTTTACTTTTCGGCATGCTCAAATAACTCAACCAGTTTTACGTCAAAAGAAAGAATTAACATTCCAAAAAAATACATAGGTGGATTAATTTTAGAGTCAATATCATTGGCATCTCCCAATCGTAAGAGATACAAAGCCGGTTGTATATTTTATGGTGCAACTTTATTTTAGATATACTCCAAAAACTGCAATTGGCCATATTTGTATATTCCTAATAAATACCCGTTAAAATTGTTAATAGAATAATACTATTAAAAATAAATAAAAAAGTAATGTAGGTAGGTACTTTCAGATTAAGTACTTTGCTATTAATATAAAATATAGGTTATTTTCTTTTTGGTTGTATACAGGTTGTCCCAGATAATATTTCTAGCATGTGGATCTCGTTTTTATAAGAGATACAGGTTGGCTTAAATTAAATGAATTTAAATATTAAATAGGTAACTTTATTGAAATGGTTGTTAGAAAAAGTAATTTATGAGAAATTCATTATATTCAGGGTGTCCCACATAACATTTCCAAGATGATGATATCGCTTATTATAAGAGATACAGGTTTGCCTAAGTTAGATGAATTATTGCAATAGATGAGAGGAGCTACAATCAATTTTTAAAAGTATAACATTCCTCGTAGTTCAAATATAGCAAAAATATGAGAATGTTGTATTTATTTTTTCTCTCATAACTTTATTGTTTTATTCATTAGATCAATTTTATTAATTGGTACTTTCTTGAGGTACTTTGTAATGTAAATTGTAACTGTTATTTTATCACTTACTATTTTTGAGTTATTATCCCTAATTTCATTTTTTCTTATGGGCTACGAAGTTAGCTATGGAATATTTACATTTAATAACTTTGGATGACTTGTGGTATTAGAATTTTTCGTGCACAAGAATAATATACTTACTTGTCAACACAATGAGCCGCCGTTAAAATCCACGCTTCGCTTATTAAAACACCCCCACAATGAAAATTTCCGTTTCTGTAAATAGACACGACCCAAGGCCAAGCTCCTGGTTGACTGGGTCTTCCACCTACAACACGGCTATCCCCTAAAATAGCATCTTGTTCCTTGTCTATTAACCTCTTTACTCTAAATTGAGAAATTATTTCTTCTGCACTAGTGTCGACTTCGTTTAGTCGATATGGGTTCCTCATTTTCATACGCGTACCACACACTAAAGGAGGACACTGAACATACACAGCACGTCCTGGTATACAGGACGATGTAAGTTCTATTTGATTATTCGGAAGAGCGCTGAGGTATTCTCCTTTATACTCGGTAGTGACAGGTACTGAGTGTGTTAAAGGTACCCTAAATAAATAAAATGAGATCATAAAACGCTTCTTATGTTACAACTTACGTTGTAGTTGGACCTGTTTCTGTACGGCATACATCAAGAGCCCATAATTCAGAATTTGAGCAGGCTGGGTACCATTTTCCTTTGTAATTCCTGTACAAAAATCCTGCTGTGTTTGACACTGGATAAAACTAAAATTTAAAAGATATATTATTCGAATTGCAGTAGCCGATATTTTAACACAAGTATTGGTATCCTTTACCAACACTAGTCAAAATATATATCACAATTTAATATTCCACATAGGACAACTTTTCCTTACAGTATATTAGGAATTTAGAACACCCTGTTATACACTGTGTGTTTAAGAAATAAACGCATCAGTTACTCTATACATTTTAATTTTTCATAAAAATACATACTTTAAGGAAAACTTTTCTGCGTTTGAGGTGTTTACCTTTATTTTAATTTTCAGATTATAACCATATATTGAAAACTCATATCCTGATTTATCGCTCAATTCTCATGTCAACTGCTGTGTGTAAAAACTAACTTGTACTTAGCGTTTGTAATAAAGATTTATCGTATGCTATTAGCAGTTTTTATTTTAAACGTTAAGGATTAATTGCTAAATTCTGTTTAGAATTATTATCATCAAAGTTTAATTATTCTTTTTCTGTTTTGTTACTCCACAAGATCTGTTACTGTCAAAAAAACTTTCCAGATTTATTTACATGACTTAAAACTTATTAACTTAAACTTTAATGTTAACTGTGTATTGTACCTGGTGAATAGAAAATGAATCGGTTAACACTGAACAGTCATCTTCATCTCTTCCTGTTAAACATTGTCGAATTCCGTCACAGCGTTGTTCCAGTGGCACGCAAGTAGAAAAACTATCTTTAGTAGACCAATCGTCACAACTAAATGAATTTTCGTCACATCCTGGAAACAATATATAAATTCCGTACACGGAAAGTTAATTTTTTTGCATTTTACCAAAACATGAAACTTCGTCTTCTCCATCTGGGCAATCGAAATAGCCGTCACACATTCTTAGATTGCCTACTCGACTTTTACAAGAGCAAAAAGTTTCGTCACTGCCATCTTTACAGTTTACTTCACCATCGCAACGTTGATGATGTTTAATACATTTCGATCCATCTTTACAACTATTTTCTCCTATCGCGCAATGTGTAGCACCAACTGTTGCGTTCCTAAGTAACAATAAATTGCTAATATTAAAGACATGTAATTGAACATAGATTTACACAAAATGTTTTTATTTGCCAATTATTTTATGTTTAGAGACTTCTACCGTTTTCAAAATATCTCAAGTTTTGTTGACAAAATTTATAAGGTGTGTGGAACACGGAAAAATTTCCAGTCAAATTTATTTGGACGACCAGAATGATATAATCTTTGATTGGCAGTCAAACCTTCAGAAGTGTTATGTAAAATTTAGTTTGGCCATAACGCTAGTGCAATAATTTTTAATACCTATAAGTATACTTACTCCATGGATATTTGTTGATCATTGTCGTTTAACTCTTCTGGTATTCCAACAGTTTCTGAGCTTTTCCTAATTTCAACACCAGGCAATCCAGCAACATAGTTCGATGGGGCTGGGACAGGTTTACACATATAATATTGTCCATTGCTTGCTGGGACTTGGACAGGAGGAGATAAACCTGATGATGCTGCAGTAGCTTGTTCATTATTGTACAGAATGTTGTAGCCAGGTATTAGCTGTTGAGAACTATACGATGATGGATAACTACCCATGTATGGATACTGCACCATGAATGGATTTGTCTGAGTTCTTTGAGCAGAAACTGGAATAAACTGCATGTACTTTGGGTCAGTGCCAAAATTATACGCGGCGCTGCTTGGTGGTTGTACCATTGGCAAAGCCGAGCTAAGAGATTGTTGATAGGTAGGATAGCAGGTTAATGGGTTTACAGCAATTTGTTGGCTGGACTGAAAATCTTCGCTGGCTGACACAAGATTGTTTTTACCGATGATCAAAGTATGACTGTCAGAAGGATTTGAAACGCGACTATTGAAAGAGGAAACAAGTGGATTATTGTCATCACCAGACACAGTAGATTCATTTTTCTTTACATTTGTGGTAGAGTTGAGAGAAATATCGCTAACATTTACATTTTGCCCAAAAGTTGATTGATTTTGAGAAGGTAGGCTTAGGATATTACCAAAAGAATTTCCAAATCGGTGTTCTAGTGCATCAGATGCAGCTCTCTCAATTTTGGAAATTGATGAAGACTCATCATCTACGTTTATAGAAAATCTAGTAGGACCTGCGTCACCACCTAAATGAGCATGGTCAAATTCAATAGAACGTTTTGCAAAATCTTTTCGCATTTTGGATATGAGACCGTATTTTAATTTTGGCATTTTTGTCGAATTTTCAATGTTGCCAGAATTTGGCATTCTCGAATCGTTTTGAGAATATTCTGCAGAATGTTTAACTTCTTCGCTATTGCTCAAAATTCCATCACTCAAGTGTTCATCCTCCTTCAAATGTAAAATAGTATTGTCGGGTGTTGTTGTAATTGTATTAACATGTTTTTTACCATCGGTTTGGAAATTATAATTTTTCTTGGACAAAAATTCACTGTCTAAGTTTTTGTGTGTATTTTGGAAATTATTAGTATTGTATGTTTTTATGGGACATGTAGGTTTAACGTTTGGTGTTGCAATATTTTCATAGTCGTTTAAAGCTCCATTATATACTGAAGCATCATTTGTTTCTTGCTGAATTTTGTTAAATTCATTGCTATTGAGTTGCTGTTCTATACTTGGTTTAAGAAAAATTTCAGTAAGTTCGTTTTTATCATCTTCTGTGGAAGGGTTAAGTTTTTTAGTTACAGTGGACGATGTGGTTGAAGCTGTAGGTTTGATAAGTGTGTTCTTAATATTATCTTTTGATAAACCTTCATCGGTAACTCCCTGTATGGTTACTGTACTTCCTTGCAAATTGTCCATAATGAAGTTTTCAGTAATTGGGTGGCGGTCCATTTCATTTATTTTATCGTTAAAAAGCTTTTTGGAATATTGAAGATAGTTTTGTTTTTGAAACTCATGCTTTTTCAGTTGATTTAAATGATTTTTCTTTTTTGTTAATTTTGTTTTTTCTCCCAATAAAGATACAGTAGGGTTATAGATTTGATTTTCAGGCTTTAAAATGGACATATCCTCATAATTGTAAGTTCTTTCTTCAGATTTACTTATTTTGTAAGTCGACGCCTCAATTGCATCAACGTTTTGACGAGAGACTCTATGAACACTGTCTTCATCTTTCTTATCTTCGGCGTTTTGAGTTAAAGAATCTGTTTTGGTAGTACCTGCTACTGGAATATTTAATATGTCTCCCTGAGTTCCAAAAACTTTAAGGAGATAAATTGCCAAGTTTTCCATACCTAATAATAAATTTGGTTCGTGTGTACTTCTTTCAGTTTCTTTAGTTATGCTTTCTTCCTCATTTAAATCTCTTTCTTGAACACTTTCAATATCTTTAGCAATTAGGTTTAAATAATCGTCATTTAAAGTATTAGATTGTTCTTTTTTAGCTAATAAAAATTCGGTCACAGATGATTCCTCTTCATGTTTTGTAGAATATTCTTCAAAATTACTTGATTTTTGTTGGTTTGGGTTATTCTTTGTAGCTGAACGTAAAAATCTTTTATTTAATAACAAATCCCTAACTTCGAATTGAACTTCATCTGCAAGTAGATTGGCGGCTATAAAGTTAATTTCTTCATATTCATTTAAAATATTTAAAATCGAATTCATGCATATTTGCGCGTTGTCCGTTTCAACGCCAATTTCGTTAAAATAATTGCAGCAGTCGGTATATTGTTGGGTTGCTACGCATCGGGACAATTTCTCAGTGAAAGTTTGTACAACATTTGATGAATATTCTGTGGCTGATAAGTGGCTTTCTGTAGTTTTAAAAATATTTTCAAACAGAATAATTTCGTCGCTTTTGTTCTGTAATCCGAAATCTGCAAATATAATGAAGTAAAAAGTATTTTGAAGTTGCATAACTATTGAATATTTACCGTGATTTGCTAGAAAAAAAGCCAAAGATGTGCCAAACGTTACTATAGTTAGGACAAAAATAAGCTTTATCCAATTTTGCTTGAAATTCTTGAAGTACGACTTTAATTTTATTTTCACTTTGCAACCTGTTCAAAAACAAATATATTGTGCAGACAATAATTATTAGTACGAATAAATAACATAAATACAAAAAGGATGCAAAATAGACTATTTGAGAACAATTAAAAGCTTTTAAATGTCGCTGGATGCCTGAATTGTCATATACAGCAGAAAAAATTGCAGATTTTAATATATTTTAAAACGCATCTACAAGAACTAGTAATCGGAATTTTATTATTTTGTATTTAACTGACGACTAAAAACATTTTTAATAGAGCTGTGACGTTTTACCACCTAGGCCCCCGAGGCCATGGCCCAGGGCTGAAATTTACAAGGGGACCGAAAAGCCAGGATGTTGGTACATTTAAGCAGATCGATAGGAAAAAGTACTCCAAGTGAAATATTAAACATGAATTTTAACCAATGACATAACCAGTACATTTACCAACATTCATATATTGTTGAAGATATTTTTAACTTTACCTGTCAGCAGAGCTGGGCAATACTTAAGTATTTTTGTACTTCAGTACTTTTTCAAGTACTTTTCCGGTACTTAAGACTGGTACTGCAGTACATTTTAAAATTAGGTACTTAAGACTTGAATCTCAAGTACTTCGGTGAAATACTGGTACTTAGTACTTGTATTAGTACTTCAGTACCACAAAAATTACTCAAGTACTTTGTAAAATACTGCAGTACAGTGCAAAGTACTTAAGTACTTTTAGTAGACACAAGTACTTTTTAAGATATTAGTTTTATAAGATAGGAAGTGTGGTTTTCAACGTGTTAAAACTTGTCTAAAGTTTTAAACACAACCCGCATGGAGTGCATAGTAGGGTTTCTTTCCCGGGATCCCGGGATCCCGGAAACCCGGGATCCCGGTCCATTTTAAGCTATTTTATATTTCCCGGGAAATGCTTTTTGTCCCGGGAATTCCCGGGATTTAAAAAAAGTGTTGTTTTCGTTTATTTTGTGCTAAGATCTTTGTAATACTATCGTAACATCAGAATTGTATGCTTAAAATGTCTTTACTAACAGTAAATTATGAAAAAACTTCAAAATAATTTTTCTCTTTTAGTATGGCGCAAAGAAGCCCGGTCTTCATTACAAAGTTAATATCTTCAAAATACTTTTACAGTTTTATTTTTGTGTACCCTGATAATTCAAAGCAAAATAGCTTATAAATGAAATTTTATTGATAATAACGATGTTTCTTTGCTGCTAGATGCTCTCAAGACAATTTCACCTACATCAATAGAGACTTAGAGAGCATTTTATGCAGCAGAACTTTTTGTTAATAAATTAAGAAAAAGACTAATTGACTGAAGCACAGATTTGTTTTCTTAAATTACATTACAAAAATTCATTGTAAAAATTATATTATTGTATTCATAAATATGAAACTGCAATAGAAAGGTTATAATTACCAAATGTATGTTTCTCTCACCAATATTATTGAATTATTTGTAATAATCATGGAGCAAAATGTATTACATAAATGACTTGGAGTTGTTTTTAAGTAATAAACCGCTTCCTTAATTTGTTGGGTTATTTATTTAAAAATATTGACATAATTTATTACATCCCGGGATCCCGGGAAATCCCGGGACAAAGGCCGATTTCTTCCCGGAATCCCGGGACAAGCAAAATGGTCAAATATGAGAAACCCTAGTGCATAGAATAGCTACAGTTAAAAATGTAGTGTGTGTGTAGTAATACGGACAACAGTTTTATTAAATTTTTTATTGAACTCACCCAAAAATATGCTAAAAATTGTGTTTGGGAAATTAGAAATTGAAAATGCTATTAATGATATTAATACCGAATACTTAGAAGAATACTGCTTAATCATGGAACCTCTTGCAGCAACAATTGATCTATTGCAAGGAAAACAGTCAACATACTACGGGTGTATTCGGTATATATTATGAAGTTTAGTATAACTTAAAATAAAATTTGAAAAAGTCAAATTTAAAACATACAACAATAATTTTAAATGCTTGTATTATCAACAGTTTATGCAATTTTTTTAAAACTGTTATAATTTAAATCCAGAAATAAACGACGCAATTGTTGCTACAGTGACATTACCAAAGTTTAAGTTAAGATGGTTCAGTGCAATAGAAGACAATGTTAAAACCTAACTAGAAAATATATTCAAACGATAATAATAAATATCTAGGTACCTACATAACATTTTATTTCGTTTATGTTTCAAAAATATGTTGTATTTTGTGTGAGATGTGAATATTATATAACATTTGTTTTTTCGCAAGTACTTAGCACTTTCATTTAAACAATTAAAATTATATATTTTTTATTATGTACCAATTTATATAAAAATAAAATTTATATTTTGACATATTATTTTTGTTTGTTTTATATGTAAGTAGGTACTATAGCAATTCATTCACTTTGTATGTGACCACGGTTAAAATAATAAACTAAACAAAAATTTTAACTTCAATCGAAATTTTACAAATGATATAAAACAATTCTGAATTTTAATCAAAACCCACAATACTGTATAAAATTCTTATCAAATAACAATTTCTTATATATTCTTTGCCATAAACAGCAATATTTTTTATTGTTGTTGCTTGTTATTAATAAATAGATATGTATATTTCAACTTTTGTTAAAAGATAGCACTTAATTCAAAAAACTTTAAATAAAAGTGGGTACATCTAAAGACTGTAGTTACAAAGCAAATTGTATAAGAAAATTTGATGTACCTACAATTCATAAAACTTTAAATAAAAGTGGGTACATCTAAAGACTGTAGTTACAAAGCAAATTGTATAAGAAAATTTGATGTACCTACATATATTACATTTTGTTTTAAATACTTTCTTGGACACAATCGCTAGAAATAGTTATACAATAATTTAATAAATAATATCTGCAAAAAGTACTTGAGAAATACTTAAGTACGTTTTGCAAGTACTTGTACTTAAGAATCAGTACTTTTAAAAATAGCGGTACTGGTACTTAAAATCCAAGTACTTATCATAAGTACTTAAGACTTAAGACTTAAGTACTTTTTGGCCAGTGCTTGCCCAGCTCTGCCTGTCAGTAATGCAAGTGGAAAATGAATCTTTTCTGCTCTTAAAAGAGGTAAAAATTACCTTAGATAAAGTTTAGGTGAACATAAATTATAAACATTGACACACTCTTGCACATTGAAAAGAAGGGAGTATAGAATTTAAACTGTATTGACATTATATTTATATTGCAAAAGTCTAGAAAACTGAATAAAAGTGCATTTTCACAACTCTTTACAAGGTTTTGTTTTGTTACGATGTAATTTTTTTTTACTTTATTGGTATTGTATTCACTGCAACTAAGCAATTGGTATTTAAAAATTTAATAATAATAATAAACAAGGCTAAAAATGCATCGAACAAACATTTAAATGGTATTTAAAAAAGTTTAATCGTACGGCCAAAAAGAAGATGAAACGCAGCTGAAATTCTACAAAGTATAAATTATTATAGGTACACGTAAGTTTAGATATTTTTGTCAAAAAAACATCAACAAATATTAAATAACCACGAACCCAAAACATACAAAGTGATTTTTATTTAAGATTGTTTATATTACTAGTTACAGTTTTTTTTAGCAGTAATAATTTTATTATTGTCGAATAAGTTTTTAATGTAACTGATAAAAGTTTTAAAAATAGCTGTAATAAGTGCTAGATAAACTTAAAAACGTAAAAAAACATCAGTTAATTTTAGAAGTAATGACGAATAATGGAAAATGAGTATTAATCATAAAAAACAATTTTTCTTTATGTGTACCTTATAATATTTGTAAATTTTTAATAAGTTCTAATCAAAATTCATTAGCATGTAGGTAAATTGAAAGAATATTTGATAAAATAAACTTATAGTATAATTACTAGCGTCTTTTATTAAAAAATAAAATTGGTTTACCTTTTGATGACTGGTAAATATAATCTTTAGCATCAGATTTTAGATCAATTGTAGTCATTCCATCTTGTTCTGGAATTGGGTTGGTTATTTCCGTTTGATCACTCGCATTTTCACAAAAACTCACACTTTTGGTAGGCACCATAATTAAAATAATTGTGTTCGTTCATTTACCTCGTTCAAAACTGCATAAGTAGACGTAATGCAAACTCATACACTTGTGGTATTTTTCGTGTTTTGCATAATTGTATTTAAAGAATCAGCAAGTTTAAAATCTGCTGCAGTGACTAGAGTACACAATATTTTAATTATGACGATTTCAAACAACAGATTTTGTTTTACTAACGTTTCTTGCTGTACAAAATTAATATGATATCAGCATTAATTCTCACATATTTTAAACCAAGGCAAATAACAGTTATAAATTAAGTGAATATAAAAAGAAATAAAAAGGATGAGTTCTTATTTAATTATTTGATAATTATAAATTATTTAGAGTAATTCATATTTTACTAAATTGTATTTTAAAAGTAGCTTAAAACCGACTTAATATGCCAAACTGTCAAGTAATTTTGTATATACAGGTTGTCTCAAAGAATTTGTCGCACTAGTGGTATCTCGCTTACAAAGAAGAATAAATAAGATCAAAATTGTACCATTCAATGATTGGATAATAAATAATATTAAAATAATTTAGTCACTAAAGTTTATTAAAAATGAATTTAAAAATTTTTGTTTTGTTTGCTGCAATTGTTTACGTTTTAGATACGAATACCAAAAAGCAAGCAATCAAAAGACATTTTGTTGGCGACAGGCTGTTTTAATTGAAATTTCTAGTTAATAGTACCTATAGTGTGGTTAATTACAACTAGTAAATACGAAAATGTTTAGATTTGTTAATAAAATAACTATAGTAGTTGAACATGAAAAGAAACGATCATTTGGTACTGCGATTAACCTTAATAAGTTTTTATAATATTTAAAGTCTTTAAATCAGGGGTCGCAAACTGGCGGCTTGTGGGCCGTATCCGCCCTGCGACTGCGACCTCAAGTGTGGTTTTCACGTTTGAATACGACCCGCGACGCACTAAAAACTGAAAAAAGAGAGGCAGTGAGCTAAAAGGTCCTCAGTTCAATACGACCCGCGTTACTCACGCATCTAATTTACTGGCCCGTAGGGTAAGCCATTCATATCTGGAACATCTAAATATGAAATGTTCAAATATGGAAAATGCACCGATAGAATCATTCAAATCTTGAATCGTTCAACGCTAGAATCACTCAACGCAGGAATCATGCAACGATGGAACCATGCAACACAGGAATCTTTCATCGCTGGAAAGCTCAAATCTAATATGGAATCCGGAAATTAAGAATTTTTGCTGCCCTCTGTATTATAACAGCTAAAGTATAATATAATAACAGAACACTTCGTTTTATATTTTGTCTTCCCTATTGTAAAGTGAAGATAAAAACATCGTATTAATGTATCTGAAGGGCTACGAATTTGGGCAAAGTTGCGTATTTATATTACTTGGTGAATGTTTTTACTTTCTTTTTGAACTCGACTAAGCATTATAATTACGCAATTTTGCCCCAATTTGTAGCCCTTGAGACTTGAATACATTAAACATGATATTTTTATCTTCCACTATACAACAAGTAAGACAAAATATGAACGAAGTGTTCTGTAATTATATTATATTTTTATTCTATCTTTTTTTGTTATTCCTTTCACCCTTTCTAAGAATTTCATCACGGCTGCTCCAATTTTACTTTTATCTTTTTTTGATAACACCCATGTTTCGGAGCCATACATGAGAATTGGTCTCTAGATTTATATACTTTCATTTTTGTTTCTTTTGAGGTTTCGTTTTTGTTTATGAGTCCTTAAGAGTGCATAATATACACTATTAGCCTATTCTGTTATTCAGTTCAATATCTTGTTTTCCTGTTTCAGCCAACATAATGCCCAAGTATATAAACCTGCTAATTTGTTCTATTAGTTCTCCATCCACTCTAATTTGTATTTCATCGTTTTCGTTTGATACTACCATGATTTTAGTTTTATTTTTGTTCATTTTCCGCTAATACTTGGTTCCAGATATTTAAGTTTTTTTCTAGGTTCCTTTAACTTCATGCTATGATAGCTATATCATCTGCGTAGGCGCATTCGGATATATTATAATATTTGTACTTTTTTTTTTTAATTTTCTTTACAATAAAAATAATAGTATAGGTAACGATAAAATTTAAGAAAATTAGAGCAAATATTATTTTACAGTCATTATAAAGTTCCAAACACCTTCTTCTTTGAATAAGATGCGTTTTTGACGCGTTCAATTAAAGCGCTTTTAGGAAAAAAATCAGGCCATCCCTGAGAATCAGCGTCGTTTTGTACTTCAAAGCAAAATAACTGTCAATTTCAATTTCAATGCGCACCAATACAGGAGTTGACTGTTAAGATAAAATCACAGAGTGTGAAACAGGATGAAAGACTAAAATCGGAATGAGTAATGATTTCGAAATTTGTAGTGACAACCTTAATGCGTTTGAAATAGCACTATTCGCCAAAGACGGCATATCTCATTTATCTTTCGCTCTATGTTTAGCGTGCATTGCTTTTGAAGTTTCCAGCAATGCACAATAATTTCCTTATAAGTCTGCACCTGGATTTTTTTGTCAAAGACACGAATATTAATATATTTAGGGAGTGAAATGTTCTTTCTACTGCTACAGTATTTTAGTATTATGTTTGTAAATATAAATAGGTGGTTAAAGCTATTAGAAACATGTCGTTTATTTTGAACATGGCATAAGTCACTTTTATGTTATTTTGAGATATTAAATGTTTTGTATTTTAATGTACATAAAAATATTTATGCCAACTATAAAAAAATTTCACCCATAATTGTTACCTTGTTTGCTTATATTTTTATCAGTTTATATAATTTTGCGCAGACGGTAACAAATCGCCATTATTCATCACTGTAAAATGACTTAAGCCAAGTGGCTACAAATCAATGTTTATAAAAAATTTCGCCCGATGTGTTTTACTGAAGTGATGTTTGATATATAAAACTTATTGAGAGATCCGGATAATCGCAGTACACTGTTGTGCCTAACTGCAGCAAAACAAATTATCGGTTTTTTATATTCAACTACTTAAGTTAATTAAATAACAAATGTAATTCTGTTTGTATAACTACTTGCAATTAGTTATAGTACCTGTACTGCGATTATAAGAATCTCTTAATAAGTCTTTATATTTTAAGTCTTTGAAGCAGCCTTTCAACACAAGTATAAGTTATTGGTATTGTTAAATTCTTATATTAATAGATACTCACCTAAGCACATTTGGTGACATTTTTTAATGTTTAATTGACTTTTTCCCGATTGTCGCGATTGTACCTGTTTTGAAGCGAAATATGGTTTTATATATTTTTCCCGTCCTGGAACCAAAACATTTTTAACATCAAATTCACGTAGACATTCTCAATAAACGGGTAACCGGGTGCCCCACTTGAAGAAAAATGAAATTTATGAGCAATTATCGAATAAACACACTAATATAATACTCCTATAATTTACTAAAAGAATAAAAAGTAATGTCTATATGAGGAAAAACAATAATATTTATTTATTTAGGTACATTCTTTACATTTTGCAATTGTTGGCATGCTCATTGCAAAGAAGTTTTTCGCATGCTATGCAAGATTGTTTAGTTTTTCGGCGCTTTTTTATTGCTGCTCTTTAGTACTAGTGACATAAACAAAAGAGAAAAAAAAGCACATTTAACTATTCCATAGCCAACTTCGTGGTCCATAAGAAAAAATGAAGTTAGGGGTAATATCTCAAAAATGGTAGGTGTTAAAAAATATCTAAAATAATTACATTCTCCATTAAAAAGTACTTCAAGAAAGTAGAAATGAAATAGTTCCAATGATTAAGACAAAAAAGTTATGAGAGAAAAAAGAAATTGGACATTTTCATATTTTTTGCTATAACATCTGAAGCACGAGAAATTTTGTACTTTTAAAAATTGATTGTGGCTCCTCTCATACTAAGGAATAATTCATCTAATTTAAACAAACCTGTATCTCTTATAATAAGCGAGATCCCCATGCTGGAAATGTAATCTGGGACACCCTGTATAGCAAAACAGTGAATTAGACATTTAATTTAAAAAAAAAATATATTATGTAGACGGAAGTCTACGTCACAAAACAATAAGGAACTTAATTGTTCTTTAATAAATGCACTATTAAATATAAACAGAATTTTGACCAATCCTGTATATTTCGCAACACCAACATTTTGTGCTAAATCCATAATCTGCAATTTTCACATTTGATGTGCTTTCATTTGAAAGCATTTATTTGACGTTTATTATCGAAAAGTTTAAAAATTAATTAACACATTTCATAACATAAAAAAAACCTTTGACTGTAATGACGTTCGTATTATAAATTGCGATAGAATTTGTCACTGGTTATTGAAATGCAAATAATAAATGCTTATTTTTGATATTCACATAAATATTGAACGAATATGTCAATGGCAGAGTCGTTTGAAAGGTATTTTATTTGCTCATACACTATTGAAAATAATTATAAATTCCGATACATCAAAAAACATTTTGATTAAAGCGCTAACAGAATACGTGCTGTAAAATTATAATTTAATTGAATTGTAAGGTTGATGGCATAATGAAGATGTATTACAAATGTTGCGTTATAATTAAAGCAAATAATATTGTGAAAAATTACTATATTTAGTTTAAATCACTATTATAATAAGGGGTAGGTAAAACAAAAATCACAAAAATTGGAGCCATCTAACTAGCTTAGTTTATGAATTAATTAAAAAATTTAACAGTTTTGTATTAAATCGATTAATAGGTAGGTACCTGACGCGGAACGCAAATATTTTATCATAAGTTTAATATTTTACATAAAAATGCGATGAAATTGGTTTTGAAGCATGTTCTACTGATTGAATAGCACTTTCTTTTACTTTTTGTTGGAATAATGTAGAAACGTTTCAATAACTTTTGAAATATTAATTTTAGGTACACAAAAAAGTTGAAGTATAGAATTCAAAACCAATTTAATTGTGGAAGACTTTTGGCAAAAAATACAGTTTAATTTTGAAGTTAAAGGTTATGAGGTTATGACAGTTTAATTTCCTAAAATTGCGTCATCTTATAAAAACCAACCTATATAATATTTAATGATTATGTTAACATCACTCGTTGCTTTAACAGGTTAAAAAAAATTGTTTTCTTAATCTTTTGTTTCTTTACCGTTGGGTGCAAGGATTTTGTTTTTTCTTATGTATGTATGTAGCCTCTTCTGGTTTGCTTCCCTGCGTCTTTTTTTAAATCTCTTGTTAGTTCTCTAACCTTACTCCACTCGATCCCTCTGTTTGTGGCAGCTTCTTTCACCGCCTCATACCAAGTTTTCCGTGGTCTTCCTTCTTGATTTATTCCTTCTGTTCGCGCTTCATATTATGCTTTCTTGGCATTCTACTACCTGCCATTCTGTATACTTAACCGGCCATTTTAGTTGTGCCTACTGGATGGTGTGTTCTTTTGGTTGTACTTTAGGTGTCCTTTGTAGGTTTTGTTTCTAATTTTGTCCCGACTCGTTTTATTTCAGATTTTTGTTAAAAACCTCAATTCCATACTTCTAATACAACTTTGTTGTTTTTTTTTTATCGTGGTTCATGATTCGAAATCATATGTTGAGATGGCGCTAAACACTTTTTCGATACTCTACTTTCGTTTCTTTGGGAGCCTCTCTTTTTTAAAGAAACTGTTTCTTTATCGTCATATTATATAGCCTAGCTGCTTAGTCTATTTTCTTATTTATTTTCCTATCTTCTAGGTATTTGTAGCGTTTTACTTGTTCTAGTTAGATTATGATCAATCTCTTCCGCGCTTTTGACAATGGTTTTGCTCTAGTCTGCTTATTTTTTATATTATGTCTACTTAGTTCCCTGTGTATGATTTCTCCTTCTTGTTCTTCTTCTTTTACTATAGCCTTTTGCCTCACGGCGTCGGCTTTTGGGGGTTCTCCACCCATCTTTTCCAGTCCTCTCTGCCTGCCGTCATCGCCCTTAACTCGTTGACAGTTTTCTCACGTTCGCGGGTTCGATTCTTTTTTCTATTCTGGTTGTTGGTCTACCTGAGCGCCTCTTCCCATACCTCCTTGATTCCGTTTTTTTTTTTTTGTCAGAGTTTCCATCGGCATCCTCTGCACGTGTCCGTACCATTTAAGTTGTTTTTCTTCGATACTTTGGGTTATTGGTTTTTGATTTAGGTTTTTCTAAATGTCTTTATTTTTGCACTTGTCCCTTTTAGTTTTTCCCGCTATTTTCCTTAAGAATTTCATTTCAGCTGCCGTTAATCTCTTCTCATGTTTAGATGTTAGGGGCCATGTTTCGCTACCATACAACATAGTTGGAATTACAACCGTGTTGTAGATTCTGGTATGATTTCAAGTACATTATATCTTCGTTGGATATCCCTAGTATTGCAACATCGATATTACTATCCTATCCATATTCCATAATCCGAGCCTAAAGGGTTAAATGTGCTGCCTGCATGTTGTTATTATTATAATCTATATTAAAAAGGAAATGTGGGAAGAATATTTAACAGTTTAAGAGTTTGGAATAGAGAAGTTCCAAAACAAACAAAAGTGGAAGTGGTTAAAAAGATAGTTATTCCGGAACTTTTATACGGAAGTGAAACGTGGACAATCACAAGTAAAAATAGAAGCCGAGTGAATGCAGCAGAAATGAGATATCTAGGAAAAATCCAAGGAAAGCAAAAAAAGATAAAATCAGAAATGAAACATATAGAGTACAATCAAAGATAAAATCAGTTGAAACAAAAATACAAGAAAGACAGCTGGGATGATTGGGTCACATTTATAGGATGAAAGAAGAAAGGTTAACCAGAAAAACCTATGAACAATGGCCACAGGATAAAAAAAAAGAGGTAGACCCAGAAAAACCTGGCAAGACGAAGTTAAAAAAGCAGCAACGGACAGAAACATCAAATGGAAAGACATAAAAAATCTAGCACAAGACAGAAAAACATGAAAAAAAGTCAGCTCAACACAACGCAACAGTCCTACACCTAACAGTAGAAGGACTCATGACTAAATAATAAATAATATTAAAAAATTAATTTTTTAATATTTAAGATATAAACGATATTAATTATGTGTTTATAATTGCAAAGTTGATATTAATGCAGTCTTTACACAAGTTCCTGTACAGTTGAAAATATTTTATAAAAAATGTTATAGGACGTTAAGACGTTTTCATTTCCACAACTATAAATGTTGTTAATAAAATATCATTTCTTGGTTTAGGTATTGACTCTAGACTGGACTGGTCATACCACATCGAACGCCTGTCACAAAGCCTGTCACGGTATCCTTTCGCACTAAAAAACCTAAAAAAATTAGTCAGTACAAACGCGGCCAAAACTGCATATCATGCGTATGTTGAATCTAGGTTACGTTATGCTATAATTTTTTGGGGTAACGCTAGTGACTCTGCACGCCTCTTTATTATACAAAAGCGATGTATAAGAACTATTTTTGGTCTAAACTACCGAGATCATTGTAAAGACACTTTTCGTGACAAAGAAATATTAACTTTTTACGGCCTATTCATTCTCGAAGCCATCCTTTTCGTAAGAAATAATTTTGATCTGTTTGAAGTGAATATAAGAAACCATGCAGCCAATACACGACATAAAAAAAATCTTAAGCCCGATTGCTTCAAATATACTTATCTTCAAAAAAATGTTGCTTCTATAATTATTGCAATATATAACAAATTTAATACATCACCTGAGAGTATAAAAAATCTACGCACTCCTGACTTGAAGAAAAGATTAAGAAATGTCCTAATTTCTAAAGCTTACTATGGAGTTAGTGAATACCTTAATGACGATTACTTTAAAAACTCCTTTAAGTAATTATAATTGTGTTGTATATATTCGTATATATAGGGTGTCCCCATTATACACGGCAAAAAAGTAGGTGCATATTCCTGAGTGAAAATGATAACCATTTGTCAAATATTTTGTTATCCGAAAATGCTTCCTTTCAAAGTTAGAGACCTCCAAAGTTGCAAGAAAAAAAATTCAAAAAATCGATTACGTCCTAGCCGTTTAAGCTAGAGCTATCAAACTTGGCCGAAATGTTTGGGTGTTTCCCATTGACTTTGTGGGATAATTAGAAAGAAAACACGTAATTGGAAGTATGATTTATAGTCAGGTCATCCGCTTACCATCTTCAGAATTTTTTTCTCTGGAATAAAATTGAAAATGTCATTCGTCCATAAGAAAGTACGACTTAAGAGGAAAAAATTCGTCCCTCTTTGTTTTTTGCTGTAAACGTAGCCGTTTTCGAGAAAATTAGCGCTAAAGATGCATCGACAAACTCTGTTTATACACCTCAAATATTTTTTTAAACTAAACTTAGTTGGCTAATGTCATGCTTGACTTAAGGCTTGTTCACAACCTAACCTTTTTTTTAAAATGTCATACACAAACTTGTATACTCTAAACACTCTAAACGAATTAGCCGACATTCACTTAGTTTATTATGAACAAGCCTTAAGTCAAGCATGACATTAGCCAAGTAAGTTTAGTTAAAAAAAATATTTGAGGTGTATAAACAGATTTGTCGATGCATCTTTAGCGCTAATTTTCTCGAAAACGGCTACGTTTACAGCAAAAAACAAAGAGGGACGAATTTTTTCCTCTTAAGTCGTACTTTCTTATGGACGAATGACATTTCCAATTTTATTCCAGAGAAAAAAATTCTGAAGATGGTAAGCGGATGACCTGACTATAAATCATACTTCCAATTACGTGTTTTCTTTCTAATTATCCCACAAAGTCAATGGGAAACACCCAAACATTTCGGCCAAGTTTGATAGCTCTAGCTTAAACGGCTAGGACGTAATCGATTTTTTGAATTTTTTTTCTTGCAACTTTGAAGGTCTCTAACTTTGAAAGGAAGCATTTTCGGATAACAAAATATTTGACAAATGGTCATCATTTTCACTCAGTAATATGCACCAACTTTTTTGCCGTGTATAATGGGGACACCCTGTATGTGTATTTTTTATATCATTACTGTGACATGTTCTACGCCTTTTTGGATTTTTCAGAACAAATAAAGACTACTACATATAAAATAATAAATGTAGTCAAGAAATAACAAAGTTTTGACGCACCCTGTATATGAATACGATAATTTAATGTTCGATACAATTTTGGTCGTGACACGAGCATCTTGGCTGACTTATGGAGTACTTTTGTTGATAAATGGATTAAATTGCTAAAATTACTTTTAACTTTTATTCTTGGTATCGCTCGCGAGGATGATTTATAACCTGGTTTGCTCAGAAATTGTGCGATTTTAATGTCGATCATAAATAATTCCGGAATGCAGATATGATAGATTCGATTACTTGAAAATATAAAACGAACACCAGCCCGAGACGTTAAAGTTGGACAAAGTGATTTTATATTGGATCGTTTTTTATAAAGGATTTCGATTTTGTTTTGTTTGCATCCTGTTGAATTACGAATAATTTAAAGTATTTTTTATTAGTTTTTATATTTTTAAACTATAATATGTTGTATAAACAAAGTATAATCAACTTTGGAGTGATGGCAAAATTTAAAACTTTTGAAAATGCAGTTTTGGTATTATTTGCTACTGATAAAGAAGAAAAAGTCTTAAAACTGGTCTAGCACTTCTGAGAGCATTCTTTGTAAAAGCGAAAGCGATTTTTTTATAAAGTTATTAAAATTGGTACAAGAATTACTTAAATAATGTATCTGTGTTAAATTTGCTAAAAACACTTAATTAATTTTACATAAAACTACATTTCTCGTTTATTAAGATAAAAAAGCTCAGCAGATAGCGTTTGAGATTTGATTGAGATTCGAAAAATGTTTAAAACACTCTTCTGGTTATAACGGCGCCCACCCGGAACTTAAAATAGTGTTATCAGTGTATTCATAAATTTCCTATATTATTTAGTGCTAAAACCAGTTCGAAACATTGTGGTTTTAAACCTGGGAAAAGTACATCCAGCTTGGGTTTGTTCTGTCGTACATTTTAGGTTAAAAACATAGATAAACGTCAGTCAATACTGTCAAATTAATGCATAACTAATTCCACTAAAGAATTTATCCTTGACATTTTTTTTGTGCGAATATTTTATTTTCATAGTTTTTACCGGTTGAATGTTTTTTTCAAGTAATGTAAGTGCATAGTCTTATGGTATGTTTAGAAACAAAATTTTCACCATAATCTTAAACGTAAATTTCATTAAAACTGTCAATTTACGTAAAATAGCAAGAAATGTGACCAATGTTGAAACTACATCGTCCATGAATTTGCACTTATCTGTGGACCATCCAGATGCAGAAATAGTTGCCATTGATATGTTGAAAAATGGGCAAGTAATAGCCATACCAACCGATACAGTATATGGACTTGCATGTTCTGCTGAAGATGTCGTGGCGATTAATAAACTCTATCTTATTAAGGAACGTAATGAAAATAAACCAGTATCGATATGTGTTGGTAAAGTGAGTGATGTTCCAGGATGGGTACAAGTTAATCATTTGCCACGAGGATTGTTATCAACTCTTCTTCCAGGTCCTGTGACAATAGTTTTAAAGTGTGCTAATAAACTTGACAAATCATTAAGTTTCAATGGCAAAGTTGGAATTCGTATACCAGATCATTTATTCATTCAAAAAATTGCCAATGAACTAAATTGTCCTCTAGTCCTGACAAGTGCTAATAAAAGTAGTGAACCAAGTTCAGTGATAGCATCCGAATTTAAACCACTTTGGCATAAAGTGTCTGGTGTATTTGATGGTGGAGTTATAGGTGAAGGTAATTTTAATCGAAGTGCATCAACTGTAGTTGACTTATCAGAACCTGAGTATTATAAGATCATTAGGACAGGTATAGCTGTCACACGAACCAGAGACATTTTAAAAAAGTATGGAATAAAATCTTCATTATAATATCTTACAAAAATTATGTTTGTCATAGTTAAAAAGTTACTTGCGTTAATATTTTTTTAATTTTTGTGATTTAAATTTAACTGATTCTCTAAGTTTTATTGCAATAAAAATATAAAATACCGCGGTAAATAATTTTTATACTGTATACCACATAATGAAAATATTTGTCTCATTTTTAAACTCATTTTTTTAAATTAACAATATGTTCCAAACGGTAATTTTTGCTCAGACGCCCAACAATAGTGTCATTCTCAGTTTTAGAATTATGATGTGTCTGAGTGAACTTTAAGGGTCGCGATTACAGCTTGACACCGAATTACTGTGGCGAATAACGTCGGTATCTTGTGAAACCTCAGAATGAAACGAAGGCTGACCGCTAACCGATCCTAGCTTTACCACTAACCGGTCCGGGATTGCAACTGGATTAATTGCGGACCTCTGGGACCGTTTACCACACCGCGACAATAGAGCTGGATATAAACTAGAGCAAGGAATTACAGCACCACAGCGGTCGTCAACACCTATATAAGACAAATCCCCACTGCATTATAAAGCATCTGTCCTTGCTTGCGCGTAGGGATTTGGGAATTTATCGGAAACTTGTACAAAAAAATACCTTGTAACCTGAACGTGCTGTTAGATTTAGGGTGCGATAGATGTAATAAAATTCCTTATCAATTTAATCTCGATAATAAGCCCTTCGCCCCATGTCTCTAAAAGTAGGATGATAAACGACGTACTCATAGTAATTGCCTTCTAAGTTATGGCTCATGGCGTGTATGAAATATGGTATCGCTCCGCACGCAATTACTGAGAGGTTATTTATCTTCACGAGAGAGACATCGAGAGCTCCCGGGGCGCGGGTTTAAGCGGTCTGTTTCCTCATTCATGGTCTCTTTATCTCGGCCGGTAACGCGAGCGGTAATCGCGTACTGCCTCGGCTGATAAACGATCTCGTAACTAGCTCCTGGACAATGCGGAATTTGTTTGGAAGAGTTTATCATGTAAGCATCCTGAGTTCGCCACTGATTACGCTTCATTGATTTATGGTGTACCCCGGCAAGTATTATGTACGCAAACCTTACTCGAATTCGTGGAATAACATTTAATCGCGCATACAATGCTTGCTAATATTACCCATTACCTGCGTGAAAGTTGCCCTTAGAACGCATAAAGTAAAAGTATTTTGTATTATGTACTAATACATTTTACAATTTAAAACTTATTGGTTGATGAAAAAATGCATTATACAGTAAAAAGTTTAGTGCCAATTTTAATACCAAAACGACACAAAATTGAACTATACAGGGTGTCCCAAATAACATTTTCAGCATGGAAATCTCACTTATTATAAGAGATAAAGGTTTGCTTAAATTAGATAATCATTTCTTACAAGGGAGGGTCACGATACGTTGTCGCTAGAATTTGATTAAGGCTGTGTTTATTGCATCAAGGACGTCAAAAATAAATGGTTTCCAAAGTTATACGTGCCACTGGCCATTTCCTTCGGATAAATAGGGGAAAAACTGTAAAATTGGTATAAAAAGATCACTTTTGCGATCGCATTGGCCATGAAACCGTCAGAGATAAAATCAAAATTTTTCTATTCACCAATGCGCGCATCCTTTGCAAGTAAAATGGTGCAAAGTTTTTGAATAAATCTTAAACGGTTCCGGAGAAAAACGTCAAAAACGAAACCCCTGCATAAACGCTATGATTTAAGAAGTTGTCGTATATCTGTATAACTATATCTATGCGCCTTGCATAGGCGTTTAACATAGGGAAAACAGTTTTTACTAAGGTCTAGTTTTTTTTTCTAAATAAATGTCTTTTTTTTTGTATTTTTTTAAATAAATAACTCAGAAAATCAAACAAAATCAAACATTACCAATATTATTTAGTTGGCTTTGAAACCTTTGAAACATGTTAAACGGATAAGTTTGCTTTGGAATGGTTAATTGTGTTTGTTTCTCCGAAACATTTCATATGTTAGAATAAATAACTCAAGAAATTAAGCAACAAATATTTTATTATCATTGATATAAGATAACTATAAAACATGAATTAACAGTATCTAAGTTTATATTCTAGAGAAAAACATTTATGAACGTGTTACACTCTTAATTGCGTGCAATAATTATTGTAAATGAAGAAATAATGCTTATACAGGGTGTGTATAAATTGGCGGATGACGATGTTCTTCGTAAAATTCGAAGTCGAAAATCTTAATACAAAAATGTTGTACCATGCTCCCTATGGCTTCAGGAACCATTAAAAGAAAAAATGGCAACATTGCATACATTGATTTGCGTTTGGACATTTTTTTATCAGCAATTTTTACTTAGGTATTTATAATTTTTGTTCGAACTGAAGGCCTTCAGTTCGTAAACATAGCTGCAAACTTTTAGGTATCGTCTAACACAAACTAGGAATAATTACGAGAAAAACAGAGATGACAGCTAATGACAATGTTGCCATGTGTATTATTTTCATTGAAATCGGTGATTAACATATTTTCAACACCAATTTTTAAAAGGAAAAACACAATATCTAGGAAAAAATATTATTCGAAATTTATTTTTATTCCAAATTGCAGCTTTTTCGTTAAAAAATATTGAATAATAATGCTTATTAAAGGACTAAATGTCAAAACTTTAAGGACCTCTTGCAGACACAGCAAGCATGGTACAACATTTTTGTATTAAGATTTTCGACTTAGAATTTTACGAAGAACATCGCCACATGTAGCGCTTCCGCCAATTTATACACACCCTGTATAATAGATGTTTTAACAGTTGTCCATTAAGTTCTAAACAAAATGGTGATTTATGTAGTTGCCCTCTCGTAGGATATAGCCTTAAGTATGTACATTTGCATAGATTCTACACAGATTTTATGGCAATTGATGAAGCAAATGTTTCATTATTTGTAAATGTAGCCACAATTATATGTTAAATAGATTCTTACCAATCGAATTACACGACAATATTATAAAATTTAAATAAATGATACCTCAGACAAATAATACTCTTATTTGACATTTAATTGGTTGTGTATTGTTTTTTACAGATAGCTTGATAAGTTATTTCTACAGTATTAGTAAAATACGGGTTTTCTTGATTTTTTGAGTTATATTTAGGATTAGTTCATGCCATTTAGGCAAACCTGTATCTCTTATAATACGCAAGATTCCCAAGATGGAAATGATATCAGGGACACATTGTGTAAATCCACTTAAAAATTGCGTTATTTTGTCTAAACTTTAGACTTTAGACTCTAAAGAAACATAAGACATTATTTGCCCAAGATTGTATGGAAAATTTAAAAACTTTGGAATAGATATTTTGATGGTTAAATAAGCATTGAGTAAATAGTCAATTTCGTAGTTTTAATATCAGCCGACATTGATTAAGTGTAAAAAAGTTTTTGTGCGATCGTTCTAGAAACAGCTGTTTGACGGACGCGTTAGCAACCATAAAGTACTGCATTACCGGCCCTATCCTTAGCAACGGCCGTAAAAGTTACTTTTCAGGCCGTTACCCTTAGCAACGGCCTGAAAAGTAACTTTTACGGCCGTTGCTAAGGAGAGGGCCGGTAATGCAGTACATACGCCGTCATCTGTCAGTGACAGAATGTCACGTAGTTTCTAACCTATAATTTTGAAAATTACTAAAAATTTAAATTGTTTTTAATTCGATCGCACAAAAAATGTAATATGCACCTCGGCCAAAACGTACTTTTTGGCCTTGATACATAAATAACTATTTCTTTGAGTAAATTGTCGTATTGTGTAGAAAGAAAATCAACAATTTAATTTTTTGACATTTCTTAACAATATTCAGATATTTTAATTTTAGATATGTGTTATGAACTGTTTTCTTATTATTTCTAAATGAAAATTAAGGAGCCCAAGTCCCTAAGTAAATTTAGATTTGATTAAAGCGTATTTTTATTGCAAGTGGCTTCTAACTCATTTTTTGCAAATGTATTATTTTGTATTTATGAACGATAAAATGTAAAATAAATAAATGGAAATGGCGCATACGAAAAGGGATTTTAATTTCTTTTAAATTACGAAAACGTATTATCTTTTATATAAATTGAATCAATTTTTGAAGTAGAAAAAATTAAAATGTCATAAACATCTCCAAGAAGGGCCTACGGCAAATATCCAGTGCATGCGTGCGGTCTCTTTATTATGTCGAAGGTTCACAAAAACGAGCTAAACGTAATCGTGGAGTGGTTCAATTTTACATCGTATGCGAAGCTCAGGCCGATGTAAAAACTTGAAAGGCGGTAAATAAGCAAGTTTTCAACAACTTGACTCGATTTTCTCTTGCATGTGGCGCTGACGAGGTTGCTTTGAACTTTTCCTACCATATTTTACTTTGACTATGTATTTCCCGGCTGTCAGGGCGTGCTGTATGCATAGCTTTGACATCTGTCATTTTAATTTTGCCTTTTAAACTTTATACTTATCCGTTAAATTCTTTTTGCTTCATAAAAGCAAACTGTGCTGATTCCTTATGTTTTATAAGTAGATTATTGTGCCATGAGACAAAAACTACCTACATAGCGTGCGATTAATACGGTAGAACAAATCGGTTACGGTGGAAAACGTTTATAAAATAAATAAGAGCTTCTGTATTACGCAGAGGACACTTTATTTGCTTTATAACATACTAAAAATGAGTGCAGTACTTACGCTGTCGGTTGACAACTTCCATGCACATATTCGAGGTGGAAAACACTATATTTTTGTTTTATTTATTTGTATTATCTTATTTAAACAAAATAATTAAAATCTATTTTTGAATTTTTCACTGTTATAATAATTACAGTTTCTAATCTGTGTTTAAAACGTACTACTTTTTTTCAAAAGAAGTTCACAATAACAAAGTATTTGTTCGACCTTTCTAAATGGGTTTCCATAGGGCTGCAAACAGATATTTTCGGGCGCATGACAGGCTTGTGGCCCAGCCCCCCTCCTTAAAAAATAACGATTTAAACTGCGTTCACATAGAAAAGTATTGTATTGTATTGTAGCGTAAAGTTAAGTATACGAATATCAAATGCTAGCGTTCACATAAGCAAAGTAGTGGAATTCCGTTGCAAGCCGTGTTGTCGACCTTACAAGATCCAAGCTTCTTGCAATACCCTATATTATAGGGCCTATAACAAGAATCAATCACAGTGATCTACGGATTAACCCTGCGTATGGGTGTGGGAATAGCCATTTAGTGTACACACTACAATATCTCTATGTGAACGCTATTCTTGCAGGCACGTTGCATTACAATAATACAATACAATTAGGGTTTATACAAAAACCGACTTTTGAAAAACCGGTTTTCGAATACCAGTTTTTCCAAAAAACCGGTTAAAACCGGTTTTCGAATACCAGTTTTTCCAAAAAACCGGTTAAAACCGGTTTTCGAATAGTTTTAAAAAAACAATTAAAACGAAATAAAATAATTTATATTTCATAATTTTATAAAATATAAAACAAATTTCAAATAAAACCAAATAATAAGATAACAAATAAAAATAAAATTCTAAACTTCCAACAAACCATAAATAGCATTTTTTTAATTTGCTTTTTTCTTTAGAAAACATGATTTTAAAAACATAAAACATTTACGGAATCATGACTGGTTCGTATTTGAGATACAAAATTACCAGATACAGAAAACACTGGTTCGCTGACTATTGAGCTGGGTCTTACTGTTTTTAAAGCTTCAAACAGTGTGCCCAAATTCTTTATTCTTTTATTAGTTGATTCAAATACTGCAAATTCTGCCTTTAATGAAAAAAACAATGTCTTGATGTCTTGAAAGAAGAGATAGAGAAATCAATTCTTAGATTTATCGAGGAACCTTTAACAAAAACAGCAAATCCAAAAACCCTTAATAATATCTTCATCTTCAACGAAATTTGTTTCCAATTCTATAGCAGAATTTGGGTAAATTCTAGATAATATTTTTTCCGATAACTTGACTATATCCATCGGTTCTTGAAGCCAGCGGAAATACGTTTGATTTTTTTGTAAGAATGTTTTTTGGATTTTGCAAATGAAGCAGAAGTGTACAGATTTTTATGTAGATATTTATTTTTTACGCGTTAAATCTAGGCTTAAAAACCGGTGTTTTAGTTAAAAAAACCGGTTTTTCGAATACATAATTTTTTTCGAAAAAACCGGTTTTTCAAAACCGATTTTTAAAAACCGACAAACCCTAAATACAATACAATGCAATACTTTTCTATGTGAACGCAGCTTTACTTGTACCGGCTAATCAAATACTTGTACAACTTTATTTATTAAAAAACGCACAACAAAAACAAAAATTACAGTACGATATCTACAAATGTTTACTACAAAGAATTTTTTATTGCATCATCATCCATTTCCTCAGTTAAATACTGCTCCGAAAACGTAGTGGTTGGGTTTAAAAGTTTATATTGTTTTTTTTTTTTATTTTATTCCAAATTATTATTAACTAGCGTAGTTACACGGCTTCGCTCGGTGAATTTTTTAATCAATCACAGCTACTCGCGTTTCGCGCTCGCGCCCGGTGGACGTTTTTGACATTTTAAGAATTTTGGATCTTTTGGAAATTTTTGTATCTATTGAGAATTTTTGTATCTATTGAGAATTTTGAAAGTTTTGTGAATTTTGGATCTTTTGGGAATTTTTGGAACTTTTGGGATTTCTTATATAGCCTATCTTTTTCCCATGGTCCTGTAGATTGTCTGTGCCAAATTTGGTCAGGATCGGATGAATGGTATAGGAATGCATAAAGGACATACGGGTACATACATACAAACATACATTCATTTTTATATACAGGGTGTGTATAAATTGGCGGAAGCGCTACACGTGACGATGTTCTTCGTAAAATTCTAAGTCGAAAATCTTCATACAAAAAGGTTGTACCAGGCTTTCTATGGCCTCAAGAACCATTTAAAGAAAGAAAAAAATTGGCAACATTGCATACATTAATTTGCGTTTGGACCTTTTTTTATCAGCAATTAATTTTTACTTAGGTATTTACAATTTTTGTTTGAACTGAAAGCCTTCAGTTCGTAAACATAGCTGCAAACTTTTGGGTATCGTAAAACACAAACTAGAAATAATTACGAGAAAAACAGAGATGACAGCTAATGACAATGTTGCCATATGTATTATTTTCATTCAAATCAGTGATTTACATATTTTCAACACCAATTTTTGAAAGGAAGAACACAATATCTAGGAAAAAATACTATTCGAAATTTATTTTTATTCCAAATTGCAGCTTTTTCATTTGCAAGTATTAAATAATAACGCTTATTAAAGGACTAAATGTCAAAACTTTGAGGACCTCTTGCAGACACAACAAGCATGGTACAACATTTTCGTATTAAGATTTTCTACTTAGAATTTTAGGAAGAACATCGCCACATGTAGCGCTTCCGCCAATTTTTACCCACCCTGTATATAGATAATGTAGGAGGGAATCTAACATGTCATACCCTCTCGCCGGCCCTGAGTTTTCATAAAAAAATAAGGCGCTCTGAGCATTTTAAATAGTTATGATTTTTAATTTTCAAATGTTTGTTATTTACTTTAAATTAAAAATTAATAATCTAAAATACATTTACAAAAGCTGCTTCACAAGTGGTAAATCTTATTATTTCCTAACTTATACGCAATATAAGAAGCACATGTAAAAATCAAATTGTTGAGACTATTTCATGCATAGTTTTTATACAACTAGCTTGTTATAGCCACGTCATATTTAAGAAAGAGTGCAAAGAAAAATATTTTCTGTAATTTTTCATCGTAGTACGAAAAGCACTCCATTCCAAGTTCTTATTCCCTCCTTTTAGTCTAATTCAATTTTGCTTATGGTAATATAATTTTAATGTGCGTTTTCAATTAGGGTCGCGTTTGAGCTTTTTAATAATTTTAGGATTAGCTGTCAACAGTTTTTCTTCATATTTCACTGAAAATTTTGACGCGAAGTTAATGGATTTGACATTGACTATAAGTTAGAGTTTTAATGGGAGTTGAGCTACAGAACGTTTTAGCACAAAAAAACTGACAACACCAATTGATAAAAATTTTAACTTGTAAAAGTTAAGATTTTAATGGATAGCTTAGTACAGAAAGTTTTTGACTGATTTTGACTGTTAATTTGTGAAAGATTTAAGTTACAATTTGTGAAAGTATTATTACTTTATCTCATTTGTATTCTGTTTTTATTTCTACGTTGTAACAGCTGTCAGTTCTGCATTGATACTGGGCATTCTAACAGCAAAAGCTCGTTATTTTGGCGGATAAGGTTTGAGGCGGCAAAAGTAATCCAATCTCAAACAAAACGTCAAGTGACCGTTAAGTGGAATCTCTGAAATCCCAGCTGTCTCTCCTTGAACACTGTAAACATATAACTTGGAAACTTCGGGATTATCCCTTGATCGATTTAAGGTTCTCTACTTTTTTAAAATATCGTAGTCCCAAAACAACACAGCAAGACTACGGTTACAGATATCGTGCCTTCTAAGACTAAAATTTAAGTAATTTTAGTCCTATAATTATGGAAAGAATGTAGCACAAATATGTAACACAATAAGTTTTTTTTTTAAATTTGACATTACATTTTTTTTTATATGACAGTACGTAGGTAGCTACATTAAATCTAGTAAAATTGGGAAAATTCTTGTGTTTTAGTTTTCTTGCAAATAAATTACTTTTATGTAAAAGTTTCTAAACTCATATACCTTTTGTGTGTCACGATTTAATTAGTATTTGATTCCAATGTTAAAAATTGCATTGAGTTTTATTTTACTGTTTTTACTAGACAAATTAAGTGCAAACAAAAGTGTATCAAGAACTGTATCGTACCAAATTAAATAATCTCAAATATTTAGCACGAATATGAAAAACAAAAGAGAAGTGAATGAAGTTTGAGGAAAAAGCAAGTAGACGAAGATTTAAAAAAAAATGAGGAAACGAAGTAAAGCAGAAGAAAAATGAGTAATTTGGAGAGATGTGGCACAATTAGTAACAATAGAAACAAATTAAGAATTAAGGGTAACATACCTCAACTGAAAGAAACAAGAGGATCCTATCAAGAAGAAGAAAAAAAAAAGTTAAACTTGGATTTATTTATTGACTACTATGTCTCCGTTTTCAATTGCCACTCTATAATAAAGTTTTAGCGAACAACCAAATACTCAAGAACATTTGGATGTAGGTACAATTGCCAACTATGGAGATGCACTGAACTGAACAACCAAACAGAGTAACAATATGTAAAAAGTTTAGAAAGAAGTCTCCATTCGCTTGGTTTGAGGGAAATGCCTATATTTACAGAATTTTATAAAGATCCTCAGGTTGCTACCAATACGATCGTAATTATAAACCTTGCTGGAACCTTAAAAACGCACTTTATTACCTGAACGAGAAAGCAAAATAATAATTGGGAGTAGAACATAACAACAGGAGTCGCAAATAACTAACTTCTGAACTTTTTCTCTGTTGGTTTCCAGTTCAGTTAATCCCTTTTGAGCATATGCTAAAAAAACAAAGGTCCTTTTCTTCTGAACTCAAATTGAGAAAAAATATGTTCTTCTGTTGCATCATCGGTTATTTTGAAATTCGCTATTATAAAAAATTTAAGACTAATTTAAGTCCTAGATATTATGACATATTTAACCTATTGGTCTAAGGAGATTGTTAAATAAGAAAAGTCTTTGACTTTGGTTTGAACTTGACAACACGTCGCGGTTTTTGCAACACGACATAACGCCGGCGCACATATCTGCACGTGTCGCACTCATGGGCAAGGAAAGAGTTACCGTAATATAACACATTTTTTTACTCAAGTAATAATTTTTTTAAAGTTGATACTCACTACTTACAATTCAAGAAAGCGTGACAAGTGAATTAAAGACTGTCCTAAAAATATAATATAATTTTTATGAAGTTTTTAATCACTGTACGAGAGACTGAAGGGAGAATAATATGTTGAGAAGTCAAATCAATAAAATATTTGTAACACGGCCAGTAGTTTTTTTTTTTTTTTTTTTGAGTAGTCCGAAAAGTTTATTATAACACCTCGTATAACTAAAATAATATATTTGAGACATCCCTTTTCTATTTTTTTATTGAATTTATTGTTTTGTGTTATGATCATCTGATATTTTAGTTTGACAAAAAGCGTTTTAATTTAAATAAATATATATTAACGTTACCGAATAAAAAATGAATAACGTTACATTTTTCTCATAAATAAGAGAGATAGTAAACTACGAGTTCTTTATGGACACCCGCATTAAAGTAAAGTCATCGCATAAAACTTGATATATTTAAATTACGCTGTCACCATCAAGAAATTTTAATCCCACTTTGGCGGATATAAAAATGGATATAAAATTCCATAACACGTAACTTCATTGCAGCTCTTGTCACCTTCAGTATATTTTGGGTAATGCAATAAAAAGAAAACGACGTTCTTACCCTCTTAGAAGTGTATTTTTACATCACTCTGGGGTCTCAAAAATTTCAAATTCCATTTCGTTTAACAGTCTGCTCCCTTCGCTATGGCACTTTGGCCAGGGTCGCCGCTATCAATACACGCATTGTAAACGAGCACTTTAAGGTGTTGAGTGACTTTCATTCTTATATGACGGGCTTATATGATAAAAGTGAATTATTGAAGTGACACATTGGTCGGGAATGTCGATTCGATAACACATGTATGAAATACGATTCAGACACTCGAGATGCTGTGTTTGATGAAAGGGCTTTTTGAGCAAATTTTACATTGCTTTTGCATTACGTAGTTCACATATAACAGTTTATCTAAAACCTACAATTAATTTGACGCCCAAAAAAAATTTAAAGTATTCATAGTAAAAAGTACTGGACCTTAAAGGTTAAAGAACTTATATACTGTCACTTTGACGCGAAATTTATTTCTAATTGTGGTTTACATTTTATCATATATTTATTTTATACAATTAATTATATTTATTGAAATGATATCATAATCTTGTTACAATAGTAGAAATCTACGAAGATAACATACAAACTTCACGTTAAAGTGACTGTATAAGTGACATTAGGATGGGCAGTTGTCACAGCATAATTCCAAGGCATTATTGATTTTTCAATTTATTATCTTTATTTTCAGTTATTTGTAGACACGGAATTTTTTTCTCTACAAAAACCTATATGCATTTTTTTTCCAAAATAATTAGAGGAGATATTATACAACCTTTAAAATTACTATGTTACATGATTCAATTCTACACCCTGTATAAAAAGAAATTAATTATACAATACCTTTTGTGTTATACAGGGTGTTTTCGATTGTCTTCCACCTTTACAAGGGGCTGAAAAGTGGTTGGTTTTTGTTTTTTTGTTGGTTTTTTAATCAGAACTTTTTGATGGGTTAATATTTTGCAATTTAAAATTTTGTTTAAAAAAGCTTAACTTATTAAGAAACTTTTTTTATTCCTTAAAATAAAATAAGTGAAGGCACCATTAAATATTCTAATATAAAACGATTCATTTCGGTGGTTACCGTGGTTTGTTTATGTTCATATTGACCATTGAATAAAAAGATAAAGGAAGGAGCTTTTAATACTATACTGCAGCGTTTGAGCGGCGACGGAAATGACGACATAAATGGCCTCTGATGGCGGCCGGTTTTGACTGATCAAACAGTCAATAAATTAAGGGTTTTGTGTGCTACAATGGTTAGCTGCAGATCTTGTAGTCTTACTAGGTCAAAAAATGTTGAAGATTAAAAGATTACGTTTCATAGGTAATAAGACATTAATATTTTGTAGTGTAATCATGTATTGAAAATTTGATGTGGTCTGTCAAAATGGTATGTCATATCAGTGGCGTGCATTTGTGTACAGCATATTTTTTAACTCTCATAATAAACAATCCAAATATTGAAATATGCTGTCGTGTTTTCAATTCCCTCAACCACGAAACAAGAAAGAAATAAGTAAATAACAGGCTCAATTCAAAACAAAGCAAATATTTACATTAATCAATACATATTTAAAAATGTTAGATACGCCACTGAGAAGCGGAAACATGCATCCGCCATATTGAGAGGCTAACCTGGACGCCTTAGTATCGCTATAACGCTCCCTTTATCTTTTTATTCAATGATATTGACGGGTGTTTTCATGTAGTAAACTCTTGTTCTTTAAAATGAAATACACAATGTTAAGATATGCGATATGCATTTCGTTTACGATCTTGTTAACAGTAATTCGTTAGCAGCCAGGTGTCTTTAGGAAGAAAGATATCCCAACCGTATAATTCCACATCATACGATGATAACACGAAAACACCAGTCAATTCTAATTAATATGAACATTAACAAACCATGGTAACAACCGAAATGAATCGTTTTATATTAAAATTTTAATGGTGCATGTTTATTTATTTTATTTGTTACTCAAAAACTGGTATATCAGGAAAAGTGTATATATAAAAAACTTCCAATAAATTACCTACGCTTATTAAGAAAAAAACTAATTGCAAAATTTTTGCCCTCCAAAGTTCTGATTAAAAAATCAACAGGGGTCGCACTTTTCAGCCTTGTGAAGGTAGGAGCAAATTGAAAATATAACTATGGGAAACCTGTTGATAAGTACAAAACATCTACCAAACATTATTCTCCTACACATCTCCAAATTTGAGAAATAAAATAAAAACCTAATTTTACCGCTCCTCTTTAAGGAGGTGTAACTCTGAAAAGTGACGTCTAAGGAAAAAAAAATTAAAGCCTGCCTTAATTTTCGATAAGAAATTACTTCCCGAAGTTTTTTGCAATATTTAAGAAACACCTTGTATATTAAAAGCGGGCTGCGGAGTCGGTAAAAAAAAGTCGACTCCGACTCCGACTCCGGATAATTTTAGTAGCTCGACTCCGACTCTTACTCCGACTCCGACTCCGACATTTTATGGTGTGTGTAATATAAAAAAAAGAAATATATAAAGAAATTTCTTAAAATTTGAGTTTAAATTTTGCGGCAAAGGACCACCTCGCAATTTTTTTGCTGTACTCGGGGTCGGAGTCGGTACTTTTTTTCCGACTCCGACTCCGACTTCACTGACCAGAAATTCCTTCTAAACTCCGACTCCGATTCGATTCCACAGCCCTGATTAAAAGGATTACTAAATAAGAAATTAAACTTCCAAAAACAAGTTTTGCAATACACAACATTTTGATATATCTTGTCACTTACAATTTCTATTGTAGGTTGGAGTATCATATCGTCGGCTCAAATTAAGTAAAAATATACGTTAGGAAATTTGAGATTAAATACATGTATTTAATTCTATCACGTCACTCAGTGTCAAACGTAAAGGTACTTTAAAATCCATTTTATTCGCCTCCCACTTGATGCTATAAAGATCATATTTCTTTCATTTTTCTTTCATATCTGCTGGCATCAGTGTAATCGAAACTGTACAACAGCATCTATAGCGCCTTGTCTGGGATATTTCTATTCATGAACGTCTGACTTTGTAAAACTTCTTGTGGAATTATTTGATATTATTTCATTGAAAGAAAAACAAATTAACTATTAATTACTGCAGTTGCTATTAGTAATTTAGTGTGTCAGTTTTATAAACGAAATGTAATTTGTGTTTGACATTTATTAAAGTAGAGTTTTTTGTTAGCATGTTTTGTGATGTATGTGTCTTTTCAATATCGGGACTTTGATCATACATACGTCATTAACACAAAACAACCCCGAGGGCAAAGTCTTTATTGGTTTGAATGATAGTTGAAGGGAGGGAGTTTAATTAAGTTTTCATCAGATTTGAAGGGCTCACTTTTGCTTCGATTTTAATTAAATATTAATATATATAACAGGCAATTTTTAGAGAAAATATTGCTGTGACAAAAAACATGGTTGATTTTGAATAAGTTAAAAGTTTAGGTGTGTGTACCTTCTTTGATTTTCGATTATTAAATTTAATTTTAATAATAAAGGAAGGGTTTAAATATACTTGATTCAGTAATGTGCAAGACCCTAAGTCTAAGGATTCACAAAACGCAATTCGCAAATATTTTAAATCAACAAATCAATTACTATATTATTTGATGTTAGTGTTGGTTTTGGATATTAGTGAAATAATATCTTTTATGTTACCTACTAATGTTTTTGTAAACTTTAATTGACTTTTCGTATTTTTTCATTCATACAGTGTATTCTAGGATTGATGCAACAATATCTGTGGTTTCCCAAAACTTTTGAGTACCAAACTCATATTTGGGGTTTCCATTTTTTTTTTTTACTTGAAACTCATTTAACGCATTTTTTTTAAATTTAAGCGAACCTTTTACTTTTTTTGTAAGAAAAATACTTCAATATGAAAAACTAAATCTTCATACAAAATTTTAAGAATATCAGCAGTGCTTGTTCGACTGATTGGAATAAGCAAAATATACCAATAATAATTTATTGTACAAAATGTAGGAAGTCAGTAATAGTAAATATAAAACGTAAAAGAAGTTATTGACAATAGTACAAAAAACGAAAAAGAAACTAATATCATATTCATATTAAATGAAATCGTTGGGCCTAAAATTTAGTTATAACTTTTGCCATATATTTTTTGAAACCCAAAATTTTGCATTTTCGTTTGTTTTGAACTAAACTTTTAATGCAAGATCTTCTTTTAATTTAATTGATTCTTATTGGAAACAGTTGCACAACTTCTAGTTGCACAATGAGACTTCTGAAACATACAAGAGTTTTAATACAAATTAATTGAGTTAAAAATATGCAGGTGCTAAAAAGTATTAAAGATAATACTGCAACATAGATCCTATCTAATCGATTCCCCAGTCGACCACTAATAGCTCATCGACTCCCAAAAAAAAAACCTAAAGGTTCTTTGATCCCCAACCGACCCCTACAGGTTGATTGACCCCTTTCAGGTTTTCATCGACCCCCAAGGCATCAATATCGACACCGTTCAGAATCCCTGTTGTACAGGATGGTAAATCACCATGAAGAATACAGAATTTCAGAAACCATCTGTGTTAGGTAAAAGGATGGTTCCATCTCTAGTGGTTCTCGAAATCTTTTTGTTCTTTATTATCAATTACAGATCCTGTTTTCGTCTATATTAAAAATAAATCACCTACACAATGTTACTATTTATCCTTCATTTAAGTTAATTTATTTTATAATTACTTATTTTTTCATTGTTTTTTCTTGTATTTGTATACACTATATTAAATTTGTTCATAAGTTTCGTAAGCGCATATATTATTCTAGAGAATTATTATTTAATAACTGCGAAAATTTTTATTAATTTTGCTAGTACCGTCAAAGCTGCTTAATGACAATAACTTTGGCGTTTCTAAACTAAGTGCTAATAAACTGGTAAAGTTACTATGCGATAACTGTGCCGTAAAGACCTAAAGCTCTTGGACGTTAAACAGCGAACGAGCTAGCTACAGCAACGCTACTAATCATGGAGGTTTAGGGGAAAGGGTTAACCCGCTCGCTGACATCGGCCACTCAATTACCGCGGCTTTAATTAGTCCGTGACGGCCCATTGCCAGCTCATTAATACGGCAGAGCGCGCACTCCCACGAGAGGGCAGGTAAATCACTTCTGACATCCACCGGCGCGCTGTGGAACCATCTCGTGTCGCTGCTTAATCACCGAATTAATTTTAATTGCAAGCTACAAATGGTTTCAGCCGATGTTTTTAGCTCATGCAGTATCTTGATTCATGTTTATTTGAACCTACTCCTGTTTAATGCATGTTAACATTCCCAATTGTATTCCCGTACAGTCTGCTATAATATCACTTTGTTGTTGTAATCTGTATCTTCATCCCTCATAAATAATTCATTGTTTACTATGAAAAACAACTAAATAAATAAATAGGATCCACCTGAAAAATGTTCAGAATAATTTTGGTTGGATTAAATTAGAATACTTTAAAAAAAACAAAAACCCCGTAGTACTACAGCAAATTACCAAAACTAACTCCATGTTTAAGTAAACACATCTCATTTTATAAATCACTACATATTCATCACTTTCAGTTTTAGAGCCAGCTTATTTTAATTATATTACTTCCATTATTAGTCTCTCTTAAAAACAATTCATTACCCAACTTTTTGATCACTTGATCAAATCTTCCTTGTGTCAGTGCATGACCATTATCATTTAGACCAGAGGTGTAATTTTTTTTCAGCAGATGGACGGATGAAAATTGATTAGAATGAACACTGACCGAAATAAATTTAGATGTAAGGTGTTTTAAAAATTATTTTTGTGAAGGATTACATTTTTTCAAAACCTAAAAATATTTCAAACTAACTGAAAACAACGTCAAATTCACAAACATGTAAACAAATTTTATGCTGCATGCGGATTGGATGCTGTCAAGTGTCGCATTCGACCTGCGGGTCGGCATTAGCCTACCCCTGATTTAGACAAACGTATTCAAATCTAAAGTAGGTACTCACAATCAGTTTAACTGTAAATTACCTAAACATAAAAGATGTAACGTATCAACTGCAAAATACATATCTACCGATCTATGTTTACAGCAGGGATGGAATAACGTTTTAAATCGTTACGTTATTGTATAACGTTATGTATTATTTGTTTTCGTTACATAACGTTATAAATAACATTCAAAAAATGAATTGATATGTTTTATATCGTTACATAAATAATGAAAAATAACTTTATAAAAACAATTTTTATTTGTAGCTCTGAAATTATTTTTGGGGTCCGCAAAATGTAAATTTTTAAAATGGTACAAAATCACGTAAGATATTTTATTTTTATTTTTATTTTTAAAATACAAACAAAAAATATCTTCTAAAAATATAAGAACGGTAGGTATATTGAAATTTAATTTGTAGAAAATAACGGTGAAAATAACTTTCAATGAAACGTTATTGGTTATCATAACGTTATATAACGTGATCAAAATATCGTTACGATATTGTATAAGAAATTATAATTGAATCGTTATTATAACGTTATCGGGCATTGTTACGTTACGTTTTCCATCCTTGGTTTACAGTAAACGTTAATAAACGTAAAAACACAAATGATAAGGATTTTAAGCACCCACAGTTATAAAAAGTTACACATTTTTTTTCTTCAAAAATTTGTTGTTACACTTTTACTTACCACTTAATTGTATAATGATAAAGTCTTAATACCATAATAAACAATGTAGAGGTTAAATTTTGCAAAGGACTTCACAGGCTCTAAGCTTTGTGCCGAATGTCAACTCAGTTTCTATGTATGATTTTAGTTAGTAACACAATACAGCAATTACTTAAATATTTTATTTTATTTATAAGTTTTTAATTGTAGCGAATTCTTTTGACAATGGTCTACATTACATATTACACGGGTAACTATGTTATTATAATAGTAAGGAAAACTGTTTGATTTGTAAAGTTGGGCAAAATTACAAAAGAAATAGTGAATTAGTGTTGAGAAAAAAGCAAAAAAAACTTAAAAATTACAAAATCTTTGGACACAAACATCTTAGCTGTGAGAAAAGCGTAACAACATATTTCTGATTTAAATGATAGAAACATTGTTGCATGTCATGTTAAAAGTTAAAAAACAGCAAACAATGTGTGAATCCGAAAATAACTATAAAAGAAAATTAAATGTTGAGTTACTTCATGTTCTTTTGTAATTTTTCAATAGATATTTAAAGTGTATAAGTTTGGTACGTTTTTTTTATGAAACATAGCTACGTAATAGCATGTAATTTTATTTTCATAGATTAAGGCATAATTTTTTGCATATATTTTTTTAAGTCAATTTTACATCAAATTTAGTAAATCTTTGCAAAAGACTTCCATAAATTTTCAAAAGGTTTACATATTTTTTTAAATTACAAAGAGTAAGCCATGTATTAATGAAATTTAAAAAACAAATAAATAATTGAACGAGTACAGCCAATTGTTTGTTTCAAAAGAGTTAACTTTACTTGGTATTTTGGTAACCGCTTTGGTTAAAATTTTAGTAGGTATCTTAGTCACAGCATGACTTCTGCTAAATTCGTAAACCTTATTTTTTTTTGTAATATTTGACAAATTTGTTAAGCAAATGTCTCTTTAGATCTTCTAATAACAGAGCTGCCCATGAACGCGGTCGATTATTTTCACTCGTAGATCTGTGAATTTTTTGAATTTATTGGCATTGTTTTTTTTGTATAATATCGTAAAGTTTTTAAACTTAAATTGAGAAAATGTCCACTATAAAACAAATATAATTAAAACTAAAATTCAAATTTTAATGCTCAATGTTAACATGATAAGTATCTTTGTTAAGCGCTCGGAAACTATTTTCAAAGCAGATTCGTCGCCTATTTAAACACAGATATTGTATAACTTTTTTATCATTCAGAATGGGAACTTATTTAGAATAATAACGACGTAATAAAAGGGATGGTAATGATAGCGCTTTTGCCTGTCAGCTGTCCGAGGGGCTTTGTTTTCTTTAGCGAGCTGCTGAGCGCTTACTTTTAGTCTCAACCACGTCCCGCATAAGGAATTATGTCCACAAACTAAGAGTTTTCGAGATATCAGCATTTTCCATGCATCACGCATTAACATTCGTATATCATTATATTTCGCACATGCAGGAGATAGCTAGCCGTGTGTAAGTTCGCGGTGTAATGTTGTGTTTTGTTGGTCTTTAAAATCCAAGTATCCTTTATCTGTAGGTTACTTTCCTGAAAGTATTTTTATATCCCCTTCTAATTTATTTGGAGATAAGAAAGTTCTGTGTCATCAGTTTTCGTGAAAGTAGAGATGCAGCAATGTTTGCAACGCATTTTGAGATATAATAGCGGAGATAGCGACGAGAAATGTGACCGTTTTAAAATTTAAGTGTAATAGGTTTACTCAGAGGGAGATAATATAAAAAGTATCATAACTTCTCTCGGTTAAACAATCGTTTCTAATTTTAAAATGGTAGAGCATAGTATTTAGCACATAAAGAGTCATTTTAACCCGCTTGATAAGGCAAACTGCTGCCATAACCGGGTGGATACTGCGGCCTGATTATTTCTGACGCTCATTCTGGGTATATAGCTCTTACGTTAACGGTGCAAGTATTATAGTTTCGCAGCAGATAACGCAATGACGGTACTGTCATGTTCTGGTGTAAATGCGACCGTCATGACAAATCGGCCGAGTTTAGGATTTGGGTCCCGCCACAATCACTGGCTCAGACGTTCACGATATTGCGAACGCGGAAGATAAACGAGCAGCAATATCCGGCACAGGCGGGAGAGAGATGGAACTCATAATTCACGACACCTTCATTTCTCAGAGAGGTTTCCTGCACATCCGTCATCCGGAAGTGTGTCTCATACTCAGTCCGAGAACATCATTGATACGGCATCGCTGCTGCAGCTTGATGGCCAATTACTAAAGATAAACGTTACCACGCGTGTTTATATAGCTACTCATTTGAAATTTGATGGCTACAGCAGACAAAAAACAAGCCAAGGGAGCTTTGTCTGCCATAAACAACAATTTAGAGTTCATTTTCTAACACTAGACAAGGTATATTATTCATGAAAAATAAAAAAATAAGAACTTTTTTGGAAAGCAAAATGAACTTAATTTTCGAATTACTGATATAAATCTGCAAAACAAAATAAAAACTGTCGGCGGTAAACTTATTTTGGTTTTAAACGTTCAATTGTTTTGAAAAAGAACTTACACATAAGACGCTATTTTTAAGTGCATATGAAATATTCACCGACATACTTATAAGATTGAATTGATGTGTGATAATATAAGGAAGTGTTTTGCATACTACGTACTTGTATTCAAATTTAAATAACACAAAAATGATCAAATAAAGAACTTTTAGTCCAGTTTATTGTAAATTTTTCTCTAATTAGACGGAGGAGTATTATTTAAACGAATAAAAGCACTAAACGATTAAACAGCAACGTACAACAATAGAACAATATCAAATGGCCAAAGTAATATTTTCTGAAGCTGTGATAGATTAAATGAAGGAAGGACAAAATTTGGTTTCTTTGTAATTCATTAATTTTCTTTGGCAAACAAAATTATACTAAAATACAATTAAGTTGACAACTAGTTTTTGTTCCAATAACAATATAACTTTCTCAACGTTTTCGTATTTGCGGCATCTTTTTTTTTATATTACATTTTACCGTATCCCCTTTCCATAATCAATTTTATTGCGCCTCCCTTCCACTTCTTTTGTCTTGTTAAATCACTATTTGTTTTTATTTTTCAATTGTCCTTAAACTGAGTGAAATATTTTTAAATGTATATTTTTGTAAGTGGTACGTTTTTTTGGCTAATGGTAGGGGTGAAGGGGGCAGATTCGGACACTTTTTTTCAAACGACTATATTTTCATTGATCGTTGACATAAAGAGTTACTAAAAATATTATTAAATAAAGTTAGCATTAGTTATGAACTTCCCTTAATAGATACATAAAATTTGTAAATAATTTTGAAGAAAACAAATCATTAGTAAAATTATAATATTGTCTGGAACTGCCCCATGACGGGGCACTTTCGAACATGGCTGGGGCAGTTTCGGACGGGTTTACATTTCAAAAGACGGCTCTTTTTTGAAGAAAATTTATTAGTTAGTGGATAATAAGACATTGTTTTTATAAAATTACTTGACATCGTAATTGAAAAAACCAGGGGTTTGGAGCAGTCCAATTTTTTAGTTGCTCCGCTCCAGCTCCGCTCCGGCATCAAGATGCCTGCTCCAGCTCCGCTCCCGCTCCGCTCCGCGCTCCAGATATTAATAAAATAAGTTTTTTATTTAAAATTTTGTTTTTTAAAACAAAGCTAAAATTTTATGAGATATGTGGAAATGGACCAAAAATTATTTGACCCTAAGAAACAAGTGAAGTGAAATAAATGAACAAATTATTGATCTTCAAAAGTTAAAAAAAGAAAAAAAAGTTCTTTAATATTTTTCAAAATTCAAATACAAAATAATGAAAATTAATATTAAGAAAAGTTACATTATAATAATTTTACTTCAAAAAAATCTAATTTAGTTTATTTATAATTGTATAAAATACTATACTTATGAGAATAATTCATTAAAAAAAAAATTGTAGTTTATAACAGTAAAGTGGAGCAGTGGAGCAATCAAAATTATTTGCTCAGGGCTCCGCTCCCGCTCCGGGCAAAAACCCATTGCTCCACTGCTCCGCGCTCCAGCTCCGCGCTCCGCTCCAAATCCCTAGAAAAAAACTGACATTAAATTTAAGATACGATGCCATTCTTGATGTCCCTGGTGTTGTCATAGGTTTAGGCAGCTTCGACACAATGTCCTTCCTTTCAACAGATGAAATGTCTTCAAGTTCTGGAAATATAAATCCTTCCGTACATTTCTTCAAAAATGTTATTTCAAATTCCCCATTTTCTAACACTTCCATTACTTTTCCAACATAATATAAGGATCGTTTTTTTGTTGTGAACTTCACTAATAAATAATCATCACATATGATCTTTTCATGATCTAGGAGTTCATTTATCTCATCATTATCAGCTTCATAATCTGAACCTATATCAGAATCAGACAAATAGTTTTTAAACTTTTTATTGACATTCACCGGTAAATCTATATCAGACTCTGATGATGAAATATCATCTAGCGCTATTTTATTCTTGTGCTTGATCTCCTTATTCTTTGACTGTTCACTACTTTTCTTCGGAATAGACCCTGCCACAAGTTTTCTCAAAGTGTTTGTCTTTTTCAGCCTCAATGATCTGATCCTTTCTAACTCCTCAATTCTTTTTTTCTCTGGCGTGCTGGTGTAGATTCTTGACTTTCCTACTCTCGATTTTCTGTTGGTTTTTCTGGGACATGCTTTAGGTAAAGATTTCACATCGGCTGGTTTTATAATGGTTTCAACAGAGAGTGTTTTTGCCTTGGGTTTGGTAGCTTCATCTACTATTTCACACACGAAACCTCTTCTTATTGCTTGGGTGGCGCTTCATGAAAGATTGCATCCAGTCAATGCCCGCTTTCTTGTTAATCTCCCAATTTTTGGGATATTTCTTACCCAACCACGGCATATTCAAAATCCAGTTTACGACAGAGTGTATATGCTAAGCCGTAACATATTTTTGAACACTTCTTGAGATATATCTCCAGTTCGATTTCTTCATTTTGTGAAAAAACTTGCCGTGTGGCATACTTTGATACGCCAGACTCTTCTTCCGATTCACTGCCTTCATTCCCAGAATCGTTGATGTTATTATGCAGACGCTTTTTAGCTCTGACGACAGTATCGAATAGAGTTGATTTTGGTATGTTAAATGTAACTGCAGCAGTCCTTAAAGGCATAGTCTTTTCAATAACATTTTTTCTGGCTTGTTTCAACACGTCACTAGGGATTTCTGGTCGAGTAGGACGTTTTTTCTTGTGAGTTCGCACCATTCTATAAACAATAAATAACTAATTGACCCTGGGATACATTCAGGAACGTAATATGAGGGCAGGCTCGGACAGTCCGAACCTGCCCCAACTCGTTTGTCCGGACGTGCCCCAGCTATACCTAAATGAGTTTGATTCCTACAACTTCTACAAGCACACGCAATCGCTATGGTTTTTGGAGGTTAGGTATTTAAGAATAATCATCCTTTCTAATGAAACTATCAATTCTTACCTGAATTTCATAACTTGAGATGTGGGACCTTACTAGTAGATATCACAACCTTATATCACAAGTCCGTTTTTACTATTTTAGCAAATGACTTTTGTATTTTTTAATGCAAATGCAAAAATGCTAGTGCCAACTTTTCTAAATGTTGAGTAGATGCACTTGCCAGAGATTGGTTAATCAAATGTCATTTCTTGGAGGTAAATATGAAATGTCCGGAAGTGCCCCATGTCCGAACCTGCCCCCTTCTCCCCTACCTTAAAAATATATTGAAATTTGGAATAATAGTTATTAGGCTCAATAAGGACCTATCACATGTATGAGTTCTGTCATTTTCAGTATGTATTTTTGTTATTTTTTTCTGTTGTATTAATAAGTAGCTTTGTCTTCAATTTTTAATTTTCGTCGCGCCCCCTCATTGGATATTTTGCGGCCCCCTTTAGGGACGCGCCTCATAGGTTGAGAATCACTGGTTTTAGCAAATATTCCTTTAAAACTATTTTTTATTTATTTTTGAGTCTTTTTTTTACCAGTTATTGCTCATTTTAAAGTAATTAGGTTTAGTGGTTTTCTTTAAATTTATTGGTTTACCTTTGACAAAAATGAAAAACCACTCGTCTTTTTATACTTTTACCGTATAATACATGTTGAAATCACAGTTTTGGACATTTCTGTTAATTAGGGAGCAGTGGAGTTCATTGAATTAGAAATATTTTTTTGCAATATTTCGTTTCGAAATGAAATGGGAGTACGAATCCAGCCACAATTTTTATAGTGAAGTTTCTCAATCCTTGATTTTTTATTGATGTTAATATTCCTTTATTTAAAAATTCAATAAAACTGATTTGTTTTCCTTTCGAGTAAATCAGTTGATATCTTTTGTACCTAATTAAAAATTAAATTTACCTACATTATGTATATTGTTATTTATTTAATGTGTAGGTAGGTGGTGTATCGATGGATCTTTATAAAATTGTAAAACCTTTATATTCGTCCGCCCTTATATTCATCAAATTCAATATTTGTCACATTTATTTGGCAAAAAAATGCTGCGTTATTCGCCCAAAAGTTCAATATTCGTCCCGAGATTTATAAAAAACATTGGACTAGTCCTTAGCTAAATCGAGTGCTAGTGAATCGTCAGGGAAGGGGCAAAAAATACATTGATCACCAAAATTGGACTTACCTGATGTTTTAATGGAAGAGTCTCCCATTAAAACAATAATTCCTTACCTCCCCCTTAGCTTCTAGCATCATCGCTCTTTAGTAAAGGTTAATTTCTGGGTAAATTTTTACCTATATTTGTATTAGTTTTGGGACTGGCAACAAATTATTCCAATTTTAGTTAAGTCATATGAAAATAATTGATCCCATATTCGTCCGATTTAATATTTGTGCGTGCCTCAGCAACGAATTAATGACGAATATAGAGGTTCCACTGAAATCAATTGTATTAATTTCATTTAAATTATAAGATATAACATTGTTTGAAATTACGAAACCGAAATAATCGGTTAAAGAAGTCTAAAAGTTTGTTTTAAACTAAAATTTTGCTTTATATAAACATATGATTTAATAGAACCCCGCATTAGCTAAATAAATGTAGTTAATCCAATTTTAATTAACCTAAATCAATAAGATACCACCTCTAATATTATTACAAACATAAAATACGGGTATGGGGGTATGCGAGAATAAACTACTCTTTAACATAAAATAAATTTGTATTTGTTAGAAAGTGATAACAGAGTTAAAATTTATGGCGAGATAATACGCAGAAATTTGTAGCTATACCGCGCACATAAATATTGCGAAATAAATTTATAAGCGGTTGCGGCCGAGAATATTAAAGTAAATGAGGCTTGTATGTTACATCTAAATATAACAACTTTTAAGCTTATATATTTAATGTTTACAACAACCATTAGAGTTTGCTTTCGTTGGTTGGCTGTGCCATCATATCCTTATTGCAGTTTGTAGTTGTGAAGTTGATAATTAGAGGTGGAAGATGGCGGGTTGTTCTGTAGTTATTATACTACTGAACACATGCTTTTAGAGCCGATACCTAGAACTGTGTTAAATGGCGAGTATGCTTTTTCATTTTTACAACATTTTTCACTTTCCTAAAATTAGTGTTCCAATCAAATAAGAAGAAATATTTTGCAGCTCACGTAACATTATCTACTAGAGGATTATTTTATATTGCTTTGTTACACCACGAGCAATCACATAACTTCTGGGAAAAAAGCTTTTAAACCTGTACGCGCTTGTCTATCGTTATTATTAATTAACCAGGCGTTTTGTACCACTTAAAAAAAAAAAACATAATATTTGCTGTATACAGGGTGAGTCACGTCGGAGTTTTATGGCGAAACGGTTTATATTTTCCAATTTCTGTCGCTGTTAGATTATGTAAGTCAATAAGGGCTACATTTTAAAAATATTTTCAAACATACAGGGTGCTCCGAAAAAGAGTGGCGTATCAAAGTTGTACTTTTTCTTATGAAACACATTTTTGGATTCCTCTTTAAATTTAATTCAAAAAATGTATAAGGTCATTAGGGTCTAAAGTCAACCGTTCTCGTGAAAATTGCATTTTCATGAAAATACAGTATTTTCAAAAATTTTCAACATTTAAAAACTTTGAGAAGTCTGAAGAAATTCGCTTGGAGATAAGATTGACAATAAATTATGTAACACTTTGCACCACCTACATTTTTAAAATATTATCCAGGGCGTTTTTTACGCTTGGCCAAACTTGTGAAACTTTAAACATCGATAACTCATTTTTTTTAAATACAACACCCTATATTTTTTACACCGTCTTATAGAAAATTTAATTCTCTTTCGAAAACAATCGTACTGTTTTATACCTAAAATTGATATTTTCCGAGATATCGCGATTTTATTGTTAATTATTAGGGCAAAGTAATATTTTCGAGTAGGCTATGAAGGTAATTTGAAACAATTGAAAGAAAGAACAAGAAAGGTTTAGTTTTATCTTTTGCCTACGCATTTTTGACATTTTTTTATAATATAATAAAGAGCAATCTCGCGTTTAAATCGAGATTTCTTAAAATTATCTATGCATTTATTTATTGGACCAGTATGATAAGATGATTACTTAATCCTATAAACTATAAACCATTTTTTTGTATGTTTATAATACGACACTCGGTTCTACCAAAATGTCTTTGCTTAAATTCTGGTTCCATGCATTTTGCAAACATTGTGTTTTATACAGTGTGCACAATGTTTAATGTAAGTAAGTGTTTATGGGGTGTTAACTAAAATATAAATACACAGAAACTATTTCAAATTGGGACTGTAGTAACTTTAATTGAACATTTATAAAAGTATTTCTAAATGTAAAAAGTGTCAATGATTAATAATTATAGTTTTAATCAGTGATCAGCGGAAAACTCATATTCGGTGAAACTGCCACAAATACTGCCGGTGTTGTTTGTTGAAAATAAAAAGTCATTGAGAACCGCAAAAAGGGAAGTTTCTTAAGAAAGTTACTTGGATGACAGTGCCACAAATTTCTACCACTGGATATGTTTTATGATTTAAAAAAAAAATGTAGTCGTTGGACCCAATAAGTTTGTTTTTGGCCGTCACGAAAGAACATTCAGTTCTCATGAGAAAATATTGAATAACATAACAAAACTATTCGATAAATGTACATTGTCTGTTTTCACAATTCTACACGGTGTCACACAAAAAACGCCGCAAGCTGTAACTCCGTTGTTTGTGGTCCGATTTTAGTGAACAAAAAAGTAAATGAAATGGCTCCTCAAATATTATAAACCAAATTAAATTTCATTTTTTTTTCAAGTTGAACTTAGATGTCAAACGATAGTCAATTTTTTTTTCTAAATGGCACCATCTATTTTTTTTACTAAATCTGATAGACATTTTTTTCTGAATTCAATGATGTAATCATACATTGATTTTAGTGCTCAACTAATAAGAAATAAAAAATGAAAGTTTAACTAAAATAGGTTAGGTTTCACAAAATTTTCAAGCGTTCCGTGGAAAACAAAACAATCTTAATCAGCAAATGTCATTTAAACGTCAGTGTGATATTTAAATGACATTTGTTGATTAGGATTTTTTGTTTTCCACGGCATGCTTGCAAATTTTGTGAAACCTATTTGACTGGGTAGAGTAGAAATATTATAGAAGGACCACTTGAAGTCTTCGGTCCAAGGCGATCCCGCCATCTTTGTAATACAAATATTCAAATTAATGTTGTTTGTTGCCTATTTTATGGGTTTTATTCATACCACCTTATATTTATGACTGCCCTGGGCCTCATCTCAGACGGTCCATTCAACAAATTTAAAGTTTATGTAATCAGTTCCATCGCTGAGTGACGTTTATTACGACTTTGTAATATTGTTATGAGACAAACAATAGTTCCTCCAATTTAAGTCAGTTTATTGTGTGCTTTCTGAAGTTTTATTAACCAGAAGCAGGGGTTAAAAGCTCATTCTAGCCGCGAATCAGCGATTACAAGATCGTCAATCCCTGCTTCAACGTATTAGCATATTTACAGCTCGATCCGGGCATTTATTACTATAACTCGGCACCGTCTCATCCACCAAAAGACAATGAATTACATTAATGGTCCTGCAATAACGGAGCCCCTCGACTGCTGGCGCATTAAGAACTCAGGAATGGGACAACGTACAAAATACGAGCCAGTTAAGAGAATAAAGAAGAGCCGGGAAAATATACTACTAGTTTTATTGCTGTTGGATGACAAGTATTAGCGCTTTACCTGACGACTAAACACGCTACCTTATGACTCCATAAAATATAAAACCGCTTTATTTGTTAATTAATTTTGTTTCTTATTGGACACGCTGATGTAACGATCGCTTATTAATATATTTCACTTGCGTGTGGCAATTGCATGGCGTTATGAATTTTAATTGGTTATAAAGTTTTATTTAACGGACCTTATTTCCAATAAATATGTGTATTTATTGATTTTATTAAAACTGAAAGGTTCCCTGTTGGACGACTTGTGTTCGTTGTCGTTTGCATTTACATAATTATGAAAGTTTAACTTTTTTTTCTAACACACATCTATAGTGAATCTGCTGTCAGAAAATATGTATTAAATAATTCATACAAAATTACATATCTATTAAATCATAGGAGTGTATGTTAAGGCAGCAGTTAGTTTCGTCATTTTTATATGCATAATTATGTAGAAAAAAAAAACAGTATAAGGTTAGGCTATCATTTACAATTAAGAGTAGCTAAGAATTTACTGCTAATACACACGTTGAGGCGGTTGACTTTGTGTTTAAGCTATTTATCATCGAGATTTGATTGTGTGTATTGGAGATATTGCGTCTTCTTGTATCCTAAATGTTACGTGATACGTAATATTCTGAATAAATTGGTTTCTGGTATGTTTTAAACTAAATAAATATTATTTTAACCGTTAAATAAGTTTGATAAACCAATTAAAGTTGCTGGGACATTACTACGCATGCTGAAAGTAGGTACGCAAAAATGGGATGGAAAACGAAAACACTGTAAAGTCGAAGTGGAAAAAGATCGAGAAGATGTAGCAATATCTAACGAAGATAAAAGTACGAATAGTGATGATAAAGTATAACACAACTCAGTTTTTTATTGCCACAAAAATACTTCCTCCGATATCTGCCCGAAATTAATATCCACAAGCGTTAAACACAAATGAGATAAAAAAAGACGTTGTTCAAAATAAGTCGGAATATTTTGATATTACCTTCGCGGACAGCCACTGCATATGCAGTCATTTTGGAGTGATAAACAGGGACACGTCTCCACGTCTCCACGTCTGCATAATATGCAGAATGAGTAAATCAGTCCAGAAGAAGCTTGACTGTGTTTGCAGTCATGTTTTGCTTTTAAATGCAGGTCTGTTTGGGAAGAAATTTGGCGTTCCGTGTTTAAGTCAAGTTAAACGGCAGGGGTACCCGCGATTTAAGGATAGCTACCCCACGTAAAGACACGCGACTTACAACCCCACCAAAGAATAAAGTCTAGATGTCTAAACTTTTGACAAATCAGGCTACAAAAATGTTATTGAATAACGCCTAGTCTACGCGGGGGTTAGTAAATATTCTGCAAAACTTTGGAAATAGAAGGGATATGGCAAGCCGCTGCTCTTCGTGCCATAAAGCTGAAGGAACAAAAGGATCGCGGCAGCGAAACCCAAGGAGATCAGAACTGATCGCTGATACTATTCTCCACTCCCCCAGATGGCTGGCAGATTTGCTTTGAGCTTTAAGCTTGGCGTAGTCGCTGGATGAAACCTGGTGTATCTCTTTTTAAAACTGGTAACACAGTTTGTTTGGTAGTAACACATCGTTAAAATTCACCGATGTTAATTATATCACGATGAACAATCAACTATTGAATAAATGTATCAACTTTATTGTGTGTTTTATTTAAATCACAGGTGCCTATACCTAAGCGTAGTGCTGTCTCCACCACGACTACAGACCTTCATTGGTCGATCAGCAAACGTATAAAAATAAGCGCTTTTACACTACGAAGTCTACGAAGCCGATGTCCAGATACACCACCCTCGATTTATCACAATACATTGACTGTCCTTGAATTCAATTTTGCACTCTTCTCTCTATTTCTTATACATATACGATGTTATTGCTTTATTGTGTCAATCAAGCGTATCCATCACTATTTTTTATATCAGTTTGGCGTTCTCTGGGTTAGGCGTTAACTTACGAAATATTATTAACTATTTTGGATACAAGTTCCTAACTTTACATATTTAAATGGTTAATTATGCATCAACAGCTTAAGAAATGCGCAATATTGATTCAATTTTATTAAAAGTATAAACACATCAACCAATTACCTACTTAGATCTCGACTTTTCTTGAACTATATTATTAAATTACTGATGGTAACCAATCAAATCCCAAAATTCTTGTAATTGGGTGAGACATTAACTCTGCAGATTCGGCAAAATTTGAAAACGTCACTTGCCAGTCTCTATGTGTACCTAAATTTGAAATATCACCGATATATTTATGTAGTAGGTATAATGTTAAATCTGGAATTTTATGAAATGCTTAAACCTTTTGTAAAAACCCGTCAATACGAGCAAATTATGACTTTCTTTTAACCTCATACGTTTGTTTTCAGACAAAAACAAGCTTTAACCATCTTTTAACCTGACCCTAATTCATTTGGTCAGTAATAGAGGGTCAGCTTAAAGGTTGGTTAATGATTTTCTTTAAAATAAATTATGTAAACGAAGTTAATAGGTTTGGTTTCATTAAAACAGTTTTATCGGTATTTTATTATTTGCCTAGTCAAAACACCAGATGCTCGTTATGCCGGATTTCACATTATGTCTACAACATAAGGGTGATTGATTGGGACCGGGCCTTAAAAATATAAGAAGAATGAAAAAAGGTATTTATCTGAAATTTTGGTTATGACCATAATGACATCTGATCTGTTGAATGAAAATACTTTCAAGATGGCGACAATTCCGGATATACCGGAAGTTGACGCTTACTTTCTTATTTCAAATACAACGGTCTATTTTTTATTGCATTTTTGGATTTATTTAACACGTTATTTTGATAGCATTTCCTATACCTAAGTGCAGTCGTTTTTAAGATTTTTGGACCTTTTTGAAAATTTTTTGATTTTCATTGTGAAGCTTAATATTATCTACCGCCGCCATTTTAAAAGAGAAAACGCTTAAATTTAGACTATGCATAGACGAAATCTTGGAGTTCATGTTGGAAATTTTCCAATCGATGCATTGCTTACAGGGTGTCCAATATTTAATTTTCTTTTAATACAAATTCGGAGCGGTAAAACTCACTTTTTTCAAAGAGAATGCCCATTTTTTTTTTCATTTTCTAAAGCAAAATTACTTTCTGCATCAATCTGTGTTAGCGTTTTCTATACCTATCTGCAACAATTTTCGAATTCAAAATATTCCTGTTTGAATACTCTTTATTTTCCATTTTCATGAACACTACCGACAAACGCGATAAAAGTGGTTGACAGTTATTTATATTGGCATTTGTTGTCATTTCCAAGGCCTACTATTTAAAAATGTTTGAATTTTTCTTAACTTTATCAAAAATTCTTAATAATTTAAAAATTGTTGCAGATAGGTATAGGAAACGCTGATACAGATTGATGCAGAATGTAATTTTGCATTAGAAAATTTAAAAAAAAGTTGGGCATTGTATTTGAAAAAACGAGTTTTACTGCTCTGAAGAAAATTAAATGTTGGACACCCTGTAATTATTAATGCATCGATTGGAAAAATTCCAGCATTAACTACAAGGTTTCTTCTATGCATACTTGCATAGTCTAAATTACCCAAGCGTTTTCTTTTTTCATCAGATGCCGTTATAGTCATAACCAAAATTTCAGATCAATACCCTTTTTCATTCTTCATATATTCTGAAGGCCCGGTCCCAATCAATCACCCTGTATAGATACATCATTATAATCCGTATATGTCGGTTAGCTATACATCCTGGACTAGTCACCCCAGTTTCGAATTTTAAAGCATGTGCCGTCGTCCTGTACGATTTATTAATTGTCCCGTTTAAAAAAGGTACTTGTCTTTGACATTTTCTTTACAAAAATCGTCGTAGCAAATAATTGCTTTCATTGAAATTAATTTAATCCTCGAGTTTTGCTTTAGAGTCGTCTTACGTACCGCGAGAGGACAAGGTTGCCCATTATCAAGCCTGTGAGCCATTAGCAAATCATCTAACTGACAGCTCCCATAACGTAGATCCCTGTAGCGGGCTTGCAGTCACGTGTGAGGGATTAGTATCACTCCACCATCCATCACCTCATCCTCCTGTATCTCCTGCACAAGAGACCTGCTTGCGTACCGTGACAGTAAACCTAAAGTTGTTTGCCGTACGCAACAAAATGAAAGCTCACGAATGTTGCCTTTGACACAAGCAGGATGATTATTAAATAAACTGACACTTTGCTAAATTGTTCTTGAGTAGAACTGTTCCAAAATTATACAAAAATGTTATTGTAAAAGATACAGTAACGTTAAAAATCTTAGGAGTTAAAAAAAAGTATTTAGCGAAAAAAAGATAATTAAAATTTGTTCTGGTTTAAGTTTAAACTGAGACAATTCATTACTTTTTTTTATTTTACGAAGCATTATAACGTGGAATACTACAAATATTAAGAAAATTGAAATGATTTAAGCTGAGAAAGTAAATTTTAATATATTAAGGAAGTAGGTACCTAAGTAATAGGTAATTTACATACAGGGTTCTCGTTTTTCGAGGGCCACTATGGGGATCTCGTAAACGGTAAGAGTTACGACTTCGGTTAAATTAGGGCAAAGTTGTATATTCAGGTGCTTAATAATTTGACGCAAACAAAACTTATCTAGCTCTTTTAGTTTTTGAGATATAGGGAAAAAAGTAAAAAAGTGGTTTTTGTTTTTTGCCCGTAACTTTTTCATTTGATGTCAAATTTCATTTTTGTAAAATCATTTTTATGGCCACTTTTTGCAAGGAATCAAATTCCCCAATTATATTTTCCGTACGACGTTTCGTTTTTTTAATACCATCATCAGGTCAATTTTTTCTTATGGACGCTATATCTGATTTTAACGCCAATTTGTAGAGCATTTTATTCTGAATTCGACAATGTATAACAGTTGGCACTTTTTTGAAACAATTGTTGTTAAAAATGGCAAAAACAAATATTTTATTTAAAACAAATCCTAATCGGCATGGTAAATAATTGTCTTTGTCAATAATTGCCTTAAGTCAAGCATGACATTAGCCAACTAAGTTTAGTAAAAAAAAATATTTGAGTTGTATAAACAGTTTGTCGAAGCATCTTTAGCGCTAATTTTCTCGAAAACGGCTACGTTTACAGCAAAAAACAAAGAGGGACGAATTGTTTCCTCTTAAGTCGTACTTTCTTATGGACGAATGACATTTTCAATTTTATTCCAGAGAAAAAAATTCTGAAGATGGTAAACAGATGACCTGACTATAAATCATACTTCCAATTACGTGTTTTCTTTCTAATTATCCCACAAAGTCAATGGGAAACACCCAAACATTTCGGCCAAGTTTGATAGCTCTAGCTTAAACGGCTAGGACGTAATCGATTTTTTGAATTTTTTTTCTTGCAACTTTGGAGGTCTCTAACTTTGAAAGGAAGCATTTTCGGATAACAAAATATTTGACAAATGGTCATCATTTTTACTCAGGAATATGCACATACTTTTTTGCCGTGTATAATGGGGACACCCTGTATATCTTTAAAAAAAAAATTAATGTTTTATCACTGGTTAATAAACAGGGTGATCTCGGAGACCATTAGAGCAAGGAGTGTGGTTTAATTAGCAAAGAAGTTGGTTTTTATGTGCTAACTAAAAATTTAAACTTAATATGGATATATTTTGCCTAGTTCCTGAGAAATGCTAATATGGCAACTTCGAAAAATAAAAAAGTTTACTGTCGCATTTCCAAAAATAAGTAGACTAGATTAATTTTGCCCAGGGGTGGAGAACCTGCGGCCTTAAGGCCGCATGCGGCCTTTTGAAATTTTCCGTGCGGCTTTTTTACCGATTTCATATTTTTTATAATTCGTTTTCGTGATTTTTTTTACACTTTGCTTGTAATTCGTTTTCTCGATTTTTTTTTACAGTTTGCTATCTGACATAATCTAATGTAGCTGTATCATAACATAAATACTGCCCAAACATTAAAGCTTAAAACCAATTTACCTTCGGATTTGGAAAGGAGTCCGAGTTTAAAGACAATGTACGCGCTGAATGTATTTATTTTAAGTCCGAGTATCATCGTTCGGACAAAAACGCATGCGTGCGATAGACAGACAGAACTGTCCGAGTTCAAAGACAGTGCACCCGTTATTATGGGAATCAGTTGTTTATGTTTTCATTCATGTGCGTGTCATAATGTCAAGAAAGCTTAAAAGAACGCTGAAGTAGGAAAAAAGAACAATAAATGAAGACTGGGAGCTGCAGTATTATGTTATTTCTGTAAAAAAAAATATGGTTTGTTTGCTATGCAACAATTTGGGAAATTAACATTCTGTGCACAATTTTCAATTTTTGTATTTAAGTAAAATCAGGAGGGGGGGGGAGAATAATAATGTGCGGCCTGGTTACAAATTCCGAATTGAGAAGTGGCCTTTCATAATAAAAAGGTTCCCCATCCCTGCGTCTAGCCTATGAACACCCCATTACAGATTTCTAATTTCAATAATAAGAAAGTAATAGGTACCTAATTTTTAAAATCTAAGTTTTTTAGTTTTTTCAGGTTATCTTAGGAATAATATTAATAAGTAAAAATTGTTTTACGTAATAGCTTCGTAGAAATTAAAAACACATTTTATGCTAAATAATTTGAAATCATCTAGTATTTAATGCTTTTAAACCTTAAATCACGGTGTAACGTATACTTTTTAAGTTTATGTGACTAAATATGGTTATTGTTTCATACAAGGATTTTTTTAAGGACCTACTTGTACAATGTACTTACTCTTTAAAGTTTAGATGAATTGTTGTCTAATTACGATAAAAATTTAAATTGTGTACTATTTCTATGATCAATATCCTACCTAATAACAAAAAAGTGAGTTATTTGGGTATTTTATGAAGCAATGTATTTTGATTTGCCCTGTCGTCTATTTGGCAGAATTAAAATATGAGTTAAGTACAAATATTTATTTCCAATGAACTATTTTGTGTTATTATGCATTAAGTACATATTTTTTAAAGCCATATTCATACTAAGATGCAAATTAAAACTTGTAGTTTTAGTCAACAACGCTACAAATTTTAATGTTTGAATTATTTATTAATTCATAAAAATAAGCTGAAATAAAAATTACTAATCTGTTTCTCAAAGAATTTCTTGTCGAAATGCATTGCTGGTTTAAAGACTCGCCCCTTCATCAGTTCCAGTCTTATTTATTTAAATTACTTATTAAATCATTTAAAATACACTAAGCCATATTTTATATGACTAAATACAGGTGTACAAGAAGTCTACTGATGAAGAGACGGTATTTTCGAAACTAGGTAAAGTTTTCTTAAATAAGAGATTTCTTTATTATAAAACGTAGTGCTTTACCAATTAAAATTGTTTTAATCTATATATATATAAAAGAGTTTGTTTGTTTGTGTGGTTGTTTGTTTGTTTGTGTGTTTGTTCGCTATAGAATCATAGACCCGTTGACCGATCGGTACCAAATTTTACACAGTTACTATTTAGGACCCAACGCATTAAACGTCGTATAAAGAACGGCCGGGAACAGCCGGTAACAGCCGGGAACGTCTGGGAACGTCCGCCGAGCGCGAGCGCGGAGCGCGAGTAGTCTGGGAACGTCCGCAGAGCGCAAGCGCGGAGCGCGAGTATTCTGTGATTAATAAAAGAGAATTGTAATCAACCGTGCAACGCCGGGTCAATCAGCTAGTTAAACAATAAAATGATTCGTTTGCTTTAGGTTAGAATATTCAATTTTTCTTTGAAAAACATTTTTTTTACTTGAAAAATACATTTGAAACATTTTTTTAAAAGATATTTGAATATTTTTATAAACATAAGAGAATTTTGCTTCCGAGTTAATATCCAATGTTTGCTTTTTCATAAATACAGCATAAGTTACCTTAAATTCAACGATTTAGGTATAAATCAAACATTAAACACATTTTGAAAGAAATAATTACTAAAACTAACTATAAAGCATTTCTTATTCTGCCTGTGATCTTATGATACACTGTATGAAGCGGTATTTTTGTGAGTCAAGTTCAGAAAGATTTGTTAAGTATTAATTACATAATAATATAATATTAATTTTTCTGTGTGATTCAAATAAAAAGTGTACCGAGTTTTACTTTAAATTTCATGTGAATGTATTTATTACTACACATCCAATTTATGACGGCATATATCATATCTCATATCTCTCCTTAGTTAGGTCCCGTTGGTTTCGTGTCGGACAAGGGCATCCTAATACGAAGCCATGATCAATTTTCTGCTGCCAAACTGTCAGCCAGCTTTGATAAATTCCATTTCTGTATTGTTTTGAGAACGAAATATTCGTCATGACGAGCTGACAACTTCAGTTAGTTTTCTCTCTGAGGATTAGAGGTCGTTGGATGTGAGACAGAGATCGTATATTTCACTTAGAACAAGAATGTAGTGTTGGTTGCTGGCTTCTATAGCTTTCTCAATATTTAATTTGTTTTACAGAAGTAGGTATTTACTTTCAAGCTATTGATAATATATTGGTACCTTTCGTTTAATATTAAATTTTTATTGTATTTTTTGTCGTTTACTACAGAAAAATAATTACATGGGTTTGTTTTGTACTTATTACAGTTTTTTTTTTTAACAACAGAGCTTGTTTCATTTGGAAGCAAATGAAGTTTAAAACAGTTTTTTTTTACCGTTAATCTAAAGTAATTCCCAGCGTTTAATAATATGCGATTAAAAAAAAGATAACCAAAACTGTTTAACAAAAGCTAGTAAATTTTAACAAATGAAAAAATAAAAAAGAAATAAAGGTAAACAAATAAAGATAGTTCACAAAAGCTACATATTTTTGATTATATGTATTATGTAAAGGCAAAAGATTTTTTTTTTATTGAATGTTCCTTGCATACATTTTTGAAAATAGGAAGCCAAATTGAATACAACTGCACTATTTTGGTTAATGTACCACTTCCATTCCGTTAAAAAAAAAGACTCAATCAATTTTAAAAAAAATTCGGCCAAAAATTATTTGAGGTTATAAATATTATACACAATAGAGCAGTTATATTCGAAATTGCTTCCTATTTCCAAAAATATAAAAATAAACACGGTGTTCCATTTGAAATAACAAACTTAAGAGTCATTTCTGGCGAAACTGGAAGTGAAACAATAGTGTACATTTGTTCAAATAATCGAGTTTTTTTACACATATCAAAATCAAATGTCTAAAATTTCATTCAATAATAATAATAAATCTTTATTTAGCTTTTAGCTAATTTTACATTATCTTAATGCTGCTTATATTTATTTGTACATATTTTCTTAACTATTAAATCTTAAGATTATTTTTCACATATTCGAAACATAGTTTTTTAAAATTTGATACGGAAGTTGTTTGTTTAATTTCCACAGGTAATTCATTAAAAATCTTGAGCCCTTTGTAGTACAAGGCGTTCTGTGTATTTGTTTTCGTTAGTTTTGGTAGTCTAAAGTCGTCTTTGTTCCTGGTCTGGTATTCGTGAATGTTACAGTTTTGTATTAAATTTTTAGTCATGTAATGTGGTAAAAAATTATTTATTGCCTTGTATATTAAAAAAAGGCAATTAAAAGTAATTTGTTGACGTATACTTAACCACTTTAAGGTATTTAACATTTCGCTTATTTTAGTGTATCTCGAGCATTTTAAAATAACACGCATTCCTCTGTTTTGTTGTTTCTGCAACTTAAGCAAATCGCATTCGTTGCATAAGAACAAAATACTCGCACAGTAATCGAAGTGTGGAGCGATTAGTGACCTATATACTGTAATTTTTGCTGACAGGCTGTTTGGTTGTTAATCTGCCTAGAAAACTAATTTTTTTCGCAACTTTTTTCACAATGTAATCCACATTGCTGTTAAACTTAAGTTTATTGTCTATCATAACGCCAAGATATTTAATTTGCGAAACACATTCAAGTTCTTCATTATCTATTTTAACTTTAATGCTTACATCATTCGGTATTGGCCTGTTTCCTATTATCATAAATTTGGTTTTGTCTGTATTTAATTTTAATTTGTTAACTTTTAACCATTCTGATACAACGTGTACCTAGGTTATTATTTATCTTTTATCAATTAAATACAAAACTAAAGAAAAAGGGGGTGTCCAGAACTCACTTACATGCGAATAGGGTTTTAAATGTTGTTATGATTTAAGTCGAATGGAATACAGACTATACAGATAATCAAAAAAAATTTCAAGTAAAAATTATTTTTTTATTGAATATCTTTCTAATTATGAATTCTATAAAAACCGGATGGTTCTATTTAAGTTTTTTAAGTTACTTCCGGATTTGGTCATTTCCGGTTTAATCACGAAAACCGCTATAGCCTCAGTCAATTCTACATATGCACTTTTGTAGTAATTTTTTTTCCCATCTTTGTCAGACATCGCATTTTCGAATAAAAGTGCTGGTACGGGTGGTCTGAAACACCCTGTATTAGCAAAATTAAAGTTTAGTGTGGATGAGCTATTTTATTAAATGTAAACCAAATGTTTTACTTTTTACGGTGTATGACTGTAAACGAAACTGTAAAACAATCTGCCAAAATTCATGAATCTGTCATCAAACAATTTTTAAGGTTGTTTTTTGCATTTTGAGCTCTAATAGAATATCTGAATTTTTAAACAAAGCTAAACTATTGAATTGCGTGTCGGTAGGGATATATGCTATACTGATTTAATTAGAAATGAGTTGTTCATTTATTTTATCATTAAATCAACTTGCGTTGAATATTATCTTAATTTTTTTAAATTTATTATTTTTAATTTACTGGTTGTTCATTAATTGCCAACATCACTTGTTTACAAAATCATGGCAAACATTAATAATGATACTTTTACAAAATTAGTCATTATGTCGGTTATGTTTTGCAACAAATATATAAAACTATACATTGTTAAAAAGCTCCAAAATACTGTTTCACATAAAGTCGTGGCTAACTAGAGTTTCCATTTAAAAAATGTAGGCTTACTTCATATCCCGAGATACCGTGTAAAATGTTCTAATTTGATCCACCCTTTACTATCATGCAACCAACTAGGAAATTAATATCTATTGAACTAAACAGGTTTTAATTTTTAATATTAGCCAAATATTTTTTCTGTCAGTAACTTAATACAGAACTAGAAGACATTGATCTTTATAAGTTTTTTTTTAGCATAAGCGGATAGTACTCCCATTGGAATAAAAAAAAAAAAAAACATTTTACGACAATATTGAAAAAGTTTTTTTTTATTGAAGGCAAGCTTCATCCACATTCTGATTGACAGATTTATAATAATGGTATTATTTTTATTATTAACATCATTCAATAAAATTAAACATTAGATAGTTAAAATCATAAATATAACAAGTTTGGAACCGTTAGGATTATTGGTACTTATATAAGAAACGAAATTGTTTCGAGTTCATTCAATAAGCATATGTTTTCCTTGTGTATCTGATAATGGAATTTAAGAGATATATTTTTTTTTTTATCGTGTCTTTTTGTACCTTTCGGTGTCGAGAGATACATATACCTACAGGGTGTCACACAAAAAACGCCGCAAGCTGTTGTTTGTGGTCCGATTTTGGTGAACAAAAAAGTAAATGAAATGGTTCCTCAAATACTATAAACTGAATTAGATTTAAATTTTTTTCAAGTTCAACTTAAATGTCAGACGATAGTAAATTTTTTCTCCAAAAGGCACAATTTTTTTTTTTAACTAAATCTGGTAGACATTTTTTTCTGAGTTCATTGATGTTATCATAAGTTAATTTTAGTGCTAAACTAATAAGAAATAAAAAATAAAAGTTTAACTAAAATAGGTTAGGTTTCGCAAAATGTTCAAGCGTGCCCTGGAAAACAAAAAAATCTTAATCAACAAATGTCATTTAACCGTCAGTGTGGTATTTAAATGACATTTGTTGATTTTAAATGTTTTTGTTTTCTACGGCACGCTTGAAAATATTGTGAAACCTAACCTATTTTAGTTAAACTTTTATTTTTTATTTCTTATTAGTTTAGCACTACAATTATCTTATGATTACATCATTGAATTTTTAGAAAACAATATTATAGACGTCATAAATAATATATAATATTTTATAATAATGACTAATGCATTCAACAACAAAATATATACCTTACCTACTCTTTTCAACATTTTTTTCATCTTCGTAGAGATAATAACTTGCCATATAAAAATAAGTTGATTGACTGTCAATATCAGCAAATCTATTTATCGTAACTTTTCAAATATTTCAGCGCTTAGCCCTGATGGTACCTATATGGTATTATTAAAATTAGTGGTTTTATCATTCGCCATGTACACATTTAAAAACTTTAAACAGTATATTGCAGATATTTTGCATGTTTCATAGTTCATTAATAGAATTGGTTATTGATGTTGGGGGAATTAATATTCCTTACATTTTTTATCTAATAAAGGATAAACTTTTATGGATTTGAGTGGGTTTTTCGAGAAAATTTTGATTAATTTTCAAGAAATAATGGACTTTTTTGGGTATCTTTACAACGAGGCATAGATCAACTGCTAAAAGGATGGTCAGGTTTGCAATCTTATTTATTTAGTATGTTATTGTTTGTAGTATTCCACTATAGTAGCCTATTACTACAAATAATACATGATTTTTAAGTGAAAACTAATTAAAATTATGTAAATGCAATCGATTACTGCTGTAATTGAGTTGTTTTTCGAAAACGGGAGCTAAATATCTTTTTTTTAATACTCGACGCAATGTGGTAACTGCCAACTGGCAACCCTAGATTTAGGCATTGGTGGTATTATTTAAGAAAATTAATTACTATTAAAATGGTTTATAATCAAAGTGTTGTTAGATGAATTAGAATTTTAAGTTACTTAAAGCAGGTGAAATGATTTAAATCACTTGCTATTACACCAATTTTCAATGAACTCAAATTATATAGGATCAACTATTATTTCTTTAATGAACTCTTGGAGATAGAGGTGCATAGATCTTTGCAATTAAAGTTGAATTATATTGCTCGTTTCTGACATTTGACACTACAGGTCGCAACCCTCGGTCCGTTAATTCAATCCGAAAACCTTGGGAGTACAGTTCCCTCGGGAAATGCTCGAGAAACTAGAATTTAAGCATTCTGAACCTCACACACGGGTACGCACTTAGTTTTAATGTTGAAATATTGGCCTGTTACAATTCAACGGCATGAATATTGCAAGGAATGGTAAAAATACGATTTTTATCAAGAATTAAGTTTTCGAGCGTTGATGGTGAAAACTGTTATTGATTGAAGTTTCCATTTTTTTGTCCTAAAAGCTAATGCACATATCGTATTCGATGTTAACACACTACATCGTTAGTTAAAAAAATTATAGGTAAAATTCGAAATATTGCAACAAAATCATTTTAATCTGCCAACATTACTTTTCTAAGAAAAAAAAACGAATAAAAACTTGGTTACTCTTACACAGTAGTATTTATTTCATCATATCTCTAATGATTACGTGTCCATGCGTAAGTTAATTTAATAAAAACTACAAGATCTGTTTTTTTCATAAAAGGTTAGCTTGTTTAATCGGAAATAGTTAAAAATTAAAAGTTTTGCTATTTCCAAATTACTGACATATTTTCATTTAACGAAAATATTTTTTTAATTTTAAAAATTACCAGATATACTTAATCGTATTTCTAAACTTCTCTCAATTTGGGTTTTGCATTATTTTTTTTAAATATTTAACTTAAACGCACGTGTGTATTTTATTTTACTCTTAATGTTGTTATTTAGACATAATATTCCTATTCCTTAACATCGTATATTATTTGTATTCTTAAATATTGATATTTCTAATAGATTTCTTTACTTGTTAGTTTTAAATTCATTTTATTCTATCCTAAATATTTTTATTTTTAAGTTCTCTTGTATCCATGGCTTTTCTTACTTCTGGTCTTCATGTTATTTTTGGTTTTCCTGATTTTTTCCTGTATGGTGATGTCCAATGGTATATTTTTTTGGCTATCTTAGTTCTAATAACATCACCTGCATATGCACATGCCACATAAGTCTATTTGGTTGTGTTGTATCTATTATAGTTTTTTTTCTTTCGGTTGTAAATTTATTAATCGGATATATATACAGTATGGTCCAAATTCGATGAGATTACATGGTTATCTCGCTTAATAGTCAAGATAGAGACACTATTAAATTACCAAAAATGTGCAATTTTTTGAGGCAAACTCAGAACAGTTCTCAAATTAATATATTCTATCATTTCCGGTTTTTCTTGTTTTTTTTCGTTTCAAAGTCTACTTTTTGTTCCCAAAATTTAAAAACCTTTGTAACTTGTGTATTATTAAAAATAAATACATTATCCCTTATATATTTGGAAAGGAAAAAAATATGGAATTTAAATAGGTCATAGCAAACCATAGCTTCCATTAAAAAAAAGGTGAGTTTGTATCATAACTTTTTAACGGCAAGCGTAAAAAAAATAATTTGTTAGTACCTACTATTAAAATTTACATAAAAATATCTAAAAAATAATCTTCATACACTTTTTCGATATTTAAAACAATAAGGAAATGACACATTATAAATATAATATGAAAACAGTTTTTTTTGATAACTCAAAAACCGAAAATGATAGAATATTTTTGAAAACGAGTTTGTTTCAAAAAAACTGCACATTTTTGGTAATTCAACCGTTTCTCTATCTTGACTAAAAGCTCAACGATTTTCCGAACACCTACAAAACATCTTTCAACCACATAGCGTACAAGAAGAGCAAATATTTAATGATGACGCCATACAAGAAAATGAAAAAATTACACATGTCTCTCCTAAGGAGGTTATGAATGAAATCAAAAATATTAACCCAAAAAAAGCTCCTGGCTTTGAACTGATAACAGGAGAAGTGTTAAAGCAGCTCCCAAGAAAAGCACTAGTCAAGCTTACCAACCTTATTAATGCTGCATTTAGACTAAAATACGTGCCTAAACTGTGGAAAGTGGCGGAGATAGTCATGATACCAAAACCAGGTAAATCCCCACACGAAGCCACATCCTATAGACCAATTTCACTGTTACCTATCATGTCTAAACTTTTCGAGAAACTGCTTCTCAAGAGAATGCAACTCATCATTGAAAGAAAAAGTTTGATCCCAAATCACCAATTTGGATTCAGACATAAACACTCCACAGTTGACCAAGTCCATAGGATAACTAATATTATTGAAAGAGCATTAGAAGAGAAAAATGTTTGTTCCGCAGTATTTCTGGATGTGGCGCAAGCATTTGATAAGGTCTGGCATGAAGGACTGCATTATAAATTAAAACATATCCTTCCCAAACAATACACAGAAATTCTGATGTCTTATTTATCAGAGAGATATTTTAGGATCAAGCAGGAAGATGCCTACTCTAATCTCAAAGAAATTAAAGCCGGAGTGCCACAGGGTAGTGTCTTGGGTCCAGTCCTTTACCTACTGTTTACCTGTGATCTTCCAGTACCAGAAAACAACACAATAGCTACTTTTGCTGACGATACTGCCATCCTTGCTGTCGGCAAAAGCAACGAAGAAACAGCAAACAAGCTGCAAACAGCCATCAATCAATTTCAAAGCTGGACAAAAAGGTGGAGGATAAAACTCAATGAAACCAAGTCAGTCCATATTGATTTCACCAACAAACGAATAGAACACGCTCCGGTAACCATAAATGGTCAGATAATACCATATGCCAACACAGCCAAATATCTCGGCTTAACACTTGACACTAAACTTCGGTGGAAAGTTCATGTCAGAAAAAAAAGAGAGGAGTTGGGTATTAGATATCGAAAAATGTACTGGCTCTTAGGAAGAAACTCCGCTCTGTCAGTACATAACAAGCTTCTACTATACAAGCAGATACTAAAACCAGTGTGGACATACGGTATACAGCTCTGGGGTTGTACCAAAAAAAGCAACATTAAAGTAATACAAACTTTTTAAAATAAAGTACTAAGGAACATCGTAGATGCACCCTGGTACATTAGAAACGATGATCTTCATAGAGACCTTGGAGTAGAGTTTGTGGACAGTGAAATTCAGAAGTTTTCGAGAAGCCACGAAGAAAGACTACTGCAGCACGTGAATATCGAGGCTATCCAGCTTCTCGATAACACAAATATAGTCAGGAGACTCAAAAGGAAAAAACCCTTTGAGCTGTTATAATGTGACAATATTAGTGCTTTAAAAAAAGTGTTAAAAAGTGTTTTAAAATAAGCAGAGTCAGTGTTTGTGTTAGTGCACAAGATAAGAGTGCCAAATGCTAGAACAGATAAGAGACGCCAATGGGTGACTTACATCTTAACTTTTTATAGTATATTAGGAATAGAACTAAATTACTTATTAGTCTAAGACTAGATCGTAACATTATTTAAACCTAAAAAAAAAAAAAAAAAAAAATCTTGACTATTAAGCGAGATACCCATGTAATCCCATCGAATTTAGACTACCCTGTACGGTGACCATATTTTCTTAGAGAAAATAAAGGAGAAATAGAGCCTACGGACGGAAACTTATACCAAGCCTCGTCTGATGTATCCGTTAAAACAAAAAAAAACTACAAACTATTTTTAGTGGTCTTAAGGTCTAACATAAAAATTTAATTAAAAAGTATTTTTTGCGTCAGAAACAAAATAAAATTTAATTCTTTCTATACACAATACTAATACAATAAATACTTTAATTAATACACAGTTATTAATAATTTACATTTTTATTTTTATTTCAACGATAGTTTTGGGAGAAATGTTTTTTTTTATACAGGCCATTTTTATGCAAGCTTCCAGCGTTTCGACTGTTTTTTGTTATTCATCGGTACAAATGTTATTTATGATAGAAAAAAGTCTCCCAGATTAAAACGGACAATCAATACAAGTTTAATAAAATGATTGCAAAAATTCTTTAAACGATATTGTATTATAATAGTGATCTTTTTCCAATAGTGAAATAGTTGTTTTTAAATTCACGGGTAAAAACTTTTGTGTACGCTCAGGGGTCCCCAAACAACAAAAGTCGACCACATAGGGGTATTGACAGTGCTAAGTGGATCGAATTTTAATAAATATTTACACGAAATAGCTGTAAAAGTATAACAAGAATAAAAACGGAAGTACAACTAGTCAGATAGGTTTTTCTTAATAATAAAATAAAGTGAATGTACAATTTTGTTTTTTAAATAAATTGAACCAATAGGTATTTTTAAATTAACAATCAATGGTCTTCATCAAATATTTAAATAGTGCTAATGAGAACTATGAAATTGTTTCGTTGATGCCTAAATTAGTCTATCGATATTTACTGTCAAATTTTAAGCACTCATTTAAAAAAATTATGCACATATTAAACATCGATTAGTTTTGAGTGAATTTAATGTGTTTCATTTTTAAAAATGATTGAAGATATAAGAACTGCCTATTGCAGCAATAATTTTTTTAAACAAAATTATTCATTTAGCTCTATTTATTTTCTGGTAACAAAAAATTAAACTTAAATAATGTCTTAACTTTTAAATAATTATTTTTGCGTATTATTGCAAAGCTACCAATTCATCATAAATTATATTTGTAGGTATTTTCTATGTGACATTAGCTATTTTATATATTGTTTTAAAAAGGCCGCGGGTCGGATGAAATCTCTTCGCGGGCCGTAGTTTGGGGACCCCTGGTTTAGACTTTAGACAATTGAAGCTTAAATTACTTTACAGTAACGAAAATTTTGCCAACTGAAATATTCTGATATACAGTTTTCTCAATGTCTTTATAAAAATTTGAAACTTGACATTGGGGATAAACCATGCTTCAGTGAAGGGATAATTAAAAAAAAGGTTTTAAGAATTGTAGAACATTTCTCCTGCTTTGAAAAGAATATTTTGACTTTTTGAGAGACGCAAACAGTTTTTAAATTCTTTCCAACGTCGATTATAAAGTCAACCACTTCACTTTGCTGTACTCTAGTAGTTTTTGATACCGAACATACACTATTACATCACAAATTTCCTTATAATTTTCAACTCGTTTAGAATAGATATAAAATGAATACATTTTTACGGTTAAAATTACGATATCAACTGGACTGGAAGGCATTTTACACCAATACTTATACAATTGGTCCATATGTGGCCGGAACAATAAACACCCACATTTTTATAAAAATCAAGAAAAATTTTGAGTTTTCAAAAAATCAATATTTCTGAAGGACATCGCTTTATAATATCCTAGGATTATTTTTTTTATAAAGAACTTGTGGTCACCGTAGGTATAGGGTCCAAACGGGAGCCTTGCAGCTCCTTCTTGTTCATAAATAATGTCCATTTTTCACCCTCTTCATTAAGTTTCCAAGTCATGTTTTTGATTGACTTTTTTATCCTGTGTAATTATAAAAGTTGGTTGTATCCAAATAAAAACTATCATTTTTAAACCTTTCAATATTACGCAACTAAAGAGTTATGCACTTATATTTTATATTATATAAAGGAGCCTTTTTAAGAACTTGTTGGTATTGTTATCAAATAGTTTTAAACTGCTATTCTTATATTTCAATTTTTTTGTTTTTGAAGTTGCTTTGGATTTTTGGCTATGTCTAGTTTGTGTTGGTATCGCAATAACTGTAGCAAATTTATAAAATTTTCACGCCTTTTTCGCCGTTGTGCATGTTTTTAAAATATAACGCTTGCGTTAATGTAGCTCATAAAAAGTGATTTATAATAATTGTTTTCAGTGGAGTTTTAAACATCTTACGGATGTCATGAATATACTTCTCGGTCTTCATTCGGAAGTCGTTTACTGCATAGTGGAAAAGTGGAAACCATGAGGAAATTTTATACGCTTTTCACTCGGCAGTATTTCAGATTAATGGGACAAAATTTACAACAATAAAGTTCAGACCCAGATGGTGTCGATGATGAAGCTCTGCAGGATAAAAGAAAAGAGCTGTCATCCAGCGGTGCATATCTTTACGAGCGCACATCCATTGTTCCTACCCGTATACGTATAAATCAGTTAGGATATTAACCCCGGGTGTGCAATGTCCACATCATAGTGATTTACGCGTCTAGAGAGCTATTCTCACCGCCTACTTGTTACAATGTACGAGCGCGTCACGTTGCATATAAAAACGTGTTTATGGCCACCGAGGTGATAGAATATGTCCCGCCCTGTCGGCGGAAATGGGCGCCATCAATCACAATTTACTAACATATATTTGACAATTGCGTTGTACGGTCCGTAATTTGATCACAGCGATTCACGGTTACGGCACTGAAGTGACAATTATGAAATTGCATTACTCATTGTGATGTGCGAGAACTGTCGCTGTGCCCGAGACCGTCACTCATAAATCTTGACGTTTACTAGTTTGCTTTAGCGTGGCGGCTAAAAATACGTATTTGTCTTCTACGTTCTTTATATCTCGTGACATATGACACTGCCGTGCTCTTACGCCTGTTAAGCACACAAAGCTCGCTCACCGTAAGTAGAAGCCGACAGATTTCTTTTTTAATAAGTTGCTGATCGACCATACATAAATCTCATAAATTAGGTATCTATTAAATAAACTTTAAAAAAAAAGTGTTTGCTGGGGTAGACAAAATAAAATTTCAGGTTAACAGCGTGATTTAACAAATCAAAACAAATAAAAAATTATTAGTACAAGGGTTACAGACATCATTCGGGCTTATATGAGAATCTTGCTTATTATAACAAATAGAGATTCGGGCAAAGTAGTAAAAGGCTATATTTATAGCAATGTTCAAATGTTTTCAAAAATGAATAATTAACTTGGAACAGGCAAGAAATTAAAATTTACGAACTGTTTTATATTATTTAGCAAATGATCTTTAAAGATTACTTTTCCAATGTAACAAAGCAGACTATACGTTAAATATGAAGATGTCCACAAAAAGCCATAGTAGTTTTTAAAGAACCAATTAGATGTAAATTAATAGTGGATAAGATTATACGGAAACAGGTACCGTTCCTAGATTACTTGCGAACAAAACTAATAAGCTATGGAAACCAAATTATCAAAGCAAATCGATATCAAGATACATTTATAACATTTTAATAAATAAATACCTAAACATAGAAACAAAAAACACCAGTAAGTATACAATACTGCTTCTGTAAGACAAACACTGACATTTGTGAAACAGGACACTTCGAGGATAAGGAATTATGGAAACAATTGGAAACGCAATGAAAATCTTAGAAACCTTAAATATACCTACACCATTAGGAAAAAGAAGAACGAGAATATAAGGCGATAGAACGGATAAAAGGAAGGAGGCAACAATGAAATGAACACACATTCAGAGATTAGTATAAAAATCGCGCATTATAACATACCTACAGGTTAAAGAAAGATGGGATGTTCACAAAGAGAAACCTTTTTAACTAAAAAATCTGATAAAATAATAAAGTAATATACAGGGAGGTCCACATAGAAACAAATGAATATTTACATTTTACAGTGCCTGAAAAATCTACAACTTTTTTCCAAAAATATTTTTGTACCATCAAATATAACACACAATAAGTTATTAAATATTTTAAAAAAATGGCCATTTACATTTTTGTTTATTATCTAGCGTGCCGTGGCACTTTTTTAAAACATTAAATCATCATTAATACTTCTTAGAAAGGGGAATCATTTGTCCAATTTAAACTTTTTTGTAGCCCTTACCGTTTACGAGATCTCAAAAGTGGTCTTTCAAGTGAACCACCCTGTATACCGAAAAATACATAAAATGTTACTTCCGCAAAACATAATTGGTAAATATAATGTATATTATATTTAATAAAAATTAATTACTCAAGTTTGCCTTGATAAGATCGTCACATTAACAAATTCGTATGCAGTGTTTACTTACATCGACATAAAGTGACGTTTTTTACCATGGCATTATAACATAAAATTTTCAACTAATGCTTCGAAAATATAAATTGAGTGACAGAACTGATATTTACGGTATCAGTCACTCACTCACTGTGTTACCCCAGGATAATTTGAACACGTGAGTTTTTCCGGTTTGTTCTTTTGTTGATAGGCGTATGACAGGTGAATCAACTGAATTTGTTGTGAATATAACAGAAAGCAATTTTAAAATATGTTTCACCGTGTCCAACATGTTCTCATTGCGGTAAATAATAGAAGTAATCGTACCTATACAGGGTTCTCGTTTTTCGCGGGCCACTATGGGGATCTCGTAAACAGTAGGAGTTACGACTTTGGTTAAATTGGGGCAAAGTTGTATATTCAGGTGCTTAATAATTTGACGCAAACAGAACTTATCTAGCTCTTTTAGTTTTTGAGATATAGGGATAAAAGTAAAAAAGTGGATTTTTGTTTTTTGCCCGTAACTTTTTCATTTGATGTCAAATTTCATTTTTGTAAAAACATTTCCATGGCCACTTTTTGCAAGGAATCAAATTCCCCAATTATATTTTCCGTGCGACGTTTCGTTTTTTTAATACCATCATCAGGTCAATTTTTTCTCATGGACGCTATATCTGATTTTAACGCCAATTTGTAGAGCATTTTATTCTGAATTCGACAATGTATAACAGTTGGCACTTTTTTGAAACAAATATTGTTAAAAATGGCAAAAGCAAATATTTTATTTAAAACAAATCCTAATCGGCATGGTAAATAATTGTCTTTGTCCCTTTTTCCTTGGAAACAGGTAAGTAAACCGCATAAAACTACTAATTTAAAAAATAGGTATAAATAAATATGTTAGGAATGCATTAACATTGTTCACTTATTAACAAATATTTTTAGAATATTTTCTTCGGTAAAATAATAAATTTCTCTAAAATGTGTATATAATCCTTATTTGGCATACAATTATTTGTAACAAAACACAACGGGTTATGCTTTTTATCTGCGTTAATGACTTCTAATAAGCAAAAAGCGTAAACAGATTTCTAGACGTTTTTTGTAAACTATGAACACTTATATTATTTGATTACGAACATTTTGTTACAAATATTTGTATGTCAAATAAGGGATTAAATACACATTTTAGAGACATTTATGACTTAAACGAAGAAAATATTCTAAAAGTATTTGCTAATAAGTGAACAATGTTAATGCACCTAACATATTTATTAATAACTATTTTTTTAATTAAATCCCTTTAATAGTAATTTCATGCGGTTTACTTACCTGCTTCCAAGGAAAAAGGGACAAAGACAATTATTTACCATGCCGATTAGGATTTGTTTTAAATTAAATATTTGTTTTTGCGATTTTTAACAACAATTGTTTCAATAAAGTGCCAACTGTTATACATTGTCGAATTCAGAATAAAATGCTCTACAAATTGGCGTTAAAATCAGATATAGCGTCCATGAGAAAAAATTGACCTGATGATGGTATTAAAAAAACGAAACGTCGCACGGAAAATATAATTGGAAAATTTGATTCCTTGCAAAAAGTGGCCATGGAAATGTTTTTACAAAAATGAAATTTGACATCAAATGAAAAAGTTACGGGCAAAAAACAAAAATCCACTTTTTTACTTTTTTCCCTATATCTCAAAAACTAAAAGAGCTAGATAAGTTCTGTTTGCGTCAAATTATTAAGCACCTGAATATACAACTTTGCCCCAATTTAACCGAAGTCGTAACTCTTACCGTTTACGAGATCCCCATAGTGGCCCGCGAAAAACGAGAACCCTGTATAGTATTTTTTTTACATCAGTTTTAAGTTGTAACTAATTAGGTACACAAGGTGATTCAAAATCGAGGCTTAAAATTGAAAACTTAAGAGCTACGCAGTTAGATAAATTGGAGAAAAGTAGCATTCATTGGGGCCAAATCAAAATCTAAAATGTTATTTGCTATAGCCTTGAATCAGAACATTTTTTCCCTTTTGTTCACCTTGTTTAGTACTAAATAGTTGTTTGAGGAAATGTCAAACTGATAAATGTTCCTAAATAAATACTCGAAAATACAGCGTGTACTATATTGATGGATCAAATTTTAAGGCAGTATATTTCCCGATGACAACATGTTGCAACTACACCAACAGTTAGTTGCAAACGGTTATTCAGATTATCAAGCTTTACTAAGCATTTTATAAATGCTCTATGTCTATGAGCACTCCACCAGCTGTACGGAAATTAGTTGAATAAGTCCCAAACGCTTCTCAGCGCATCTTTTTTCACTAAAGTCATCGCTGCCGTGAATCTGTTTTTAAAGTAATTGCGATTAGTTGCTAATGGTGGCACAAAAAGACGAGCTTTGGCGTATCCCCACAGGAAAAAGTCGCAAAAAAGCTAAATATATAAATATTTATTAAAAAGAGAATTTAATAATCGAAGATTATCTGTACTTTTGGTAAGCAAATAAAAAAACGGAGACACAAACATTTAAGCAAACTGATAAAACATTGATGCAAACGAAACCAAAAAGAAATCGTCCAGCATATAACACAAAGCATTTTTATGTGGAACAGATTATTTCAAATTGTTCCGATTATTTACGATTTACGGTTAGCTGCATATTCCGCAATATGTCTTCTCGTAATCAAATAAAAGCCGCGACGCCCAGTCAGCTCCAATACCAACATGTAAATTATTTTTCCCGCTCTAAAATATGACAACGCTATTAAATTTGGATGATTTATGCGTGCATATATCACTGAAATTAAAGTGCCATATAAAAACTATGCAACCAACATTTAGACATTACGACTATGTTGTGTCTATAGGTCTTAATGCACATTATCCCACTAATGTAATTTTATTAAAAATATTTTAATTACGTAAACATTTGGACCAAACAAAAATATAATATAAAATGTCTTAAGGGTAAACTTCAGATGGTGTACAGGGTGGGCAAATTTCGATGTTTTCATAGGGAATCTCGGTAACTATAAGAGGTATCAAAAAACGGACCTCGCATCCTCGATCTGTTTTTTCGAGAAAAAATTAATGGTGAAAACTAAAATTGGTTAACGTCTTTTGTTTTCGAGTTATCGTCGATAACTCGATTTTTCGACTTTTCGTTTTATGACTATATTTCGCTTGTTTATGAAAGTAAACAAAAATAATTTTGACGTTCTACAGGCACTTTTTTGATAAGAATGCAGTGGCGTAGACAATTGTTCAAAAAATAAAAAAAACGAAATTCGAGTTGTGACATAAAGTTGTATTTTTTTAAATGGAATTCATAGTTGGCTATGACTTATTTAAATTTTTAATTTTTTTGTCATTCCAAATATATAAGGGTCGATGTATTTATTTTCAATAATACGCAAGTTTCGAAGGTTTTTTAGTTTTTTTTTTAACAAAATTATAGTAGGCTGTGAAAACAAAAACAAAACAAGGTGTAAAATCTTTGAAAAATTCATTTGGTAAAAGTAACGAAGGTTTTCTAATTTGTTGTTGTGATAAACATTATAAATATACCGGGTGATTCAGTTTGACTGTCGCACCCCTATAACTTTTTAATTATTGCAAATAACCCCAACAAACCTTATATTTTTGGAAACGACGACAAATTCTCTATTAAATGATGTGCATTTGTTATCTCTACGATGACGTATGTCAAATCCGCGATAGGCACTGTTTTTTCTTAAATTACATGCTACACATTTTTTGGTTGATTCGGATAGAAAATTTAATTCTGAATCCGACCATGTATTAAAAAAGTATGCATCCAAAAGAAAATTTTCGAGAAAAATCAGTTCAAACTTTATTCAAATTATAGCAAACAGTCTATTTAATATAACAAAAAACGATCAAATCTTAAAAATTGCACTATAACTATCAATGGAAATGTCTTAAAAATTAATTTTTAATAAAAATAAAAACAAATAATAAACGTTGACATAAAAAATTAGACTCTAAAAAGAAGCAGTTACGCATAGAGGACAACTGTGTTTGGAAGTATAATTTTTTTATGGCAACGTTTGTTAAATCGACGTTTTAAAAAAATAACACTGTGTATACCAAGTACAAACGTCCTCTTTTGCCCGACATGTCCTCTTTTTAAGACTTTAAATTTCTGTTCTACCAGGTTTTTGAAACATGCAAAACTCGAGGTTTTTTAAGTCCCGCTCATTTCTTTGAATTTTACTCAATAAAATTACAGCCAGGCTGCATTCAGATATAACTGCGTTCCGAAATAGCAGTTATTTCTGAACGCAACTCTGAGGTTCATCAGAGGGGGAAGAATTGACAGGTTGAGCGCGGGCAATCAGGAAGAGAAGCTCATCACGGTGTGTTCACAAGTGGCGCAAACGTAAGCATCGAAGAAATACTGTTTGTTTTCTTGAAAATATTAAAATCAGAGTGTATATGTCCTTTCTCATGACCGTCATTTATTTTGTCGATAAAAGAGGGTCAGGTTAAAGGTCTGTAAAAGCTTTTTTTTAAGCAATAAACATTTGCCGTTACATATATTCCGTGTGCTTACGTTTGCGCCACCTGTGAACACACCATGATGAGCTACTCTTCGTGATTGCCTGAGCGCGTAGTGCAATAATTTTCGCGGGTATACTACCCTTTAATAATAAATCACGTAGTGAGTGAGGAAAAATTACTGTTATAATAAAGTTAGTGCAATGTACATCACAACTGAACAGGTAGGCTTGTGTTTTATGAAGATTGGGCTGGTTTTAGAAGGTGTTAATTTTTGTTAGGTTATGTTCGGATGCTCGTGTTCATTACGCTTACGCGGCCGTTGTTAGCCGGGGTTTGAACCGCGTTTGGTTTTGTGTTGACGTTTCAAACATTTGATCGTGATCTTTTTCAAAAGCACATTCATTTTGTCGGTAAAAGAGGGTCAGGTTAGAGGTGTGTACAAGTTTTTTTTAAGCTATAAACGTTTACCTTTACATATGTTCTGTGCTTACGTTTGCGCCACTTGTGAATTTACCCTGATAAACCGTCGTTCGTGATTGCCAATAAGCTTTTTATTACATAAAATGTTGTTATGAGCAACTTTTTACTTTACGCGCAAAATTAAAAATCGCCTCTATAATTGGTACTAAACTTGGCAATCACGTAGAGAAGCTCATGCTCATCACGGTGTGTTCACAAGTGCCGCAAACGTAAGCACCAAAGAAATACCGTTTGTTTTCTTGAAAATATTAAAATCAGAGTGTATATGTCCTTTCTCACGACCGTCATTCATTTTGTCGGTGAAAGAGGGTCAGGTTAGAGGTCTGTAAAACTTTTTTTTTAAAGCAATAAACATTTACCTTTACATATATTTTATGTGCTTACGTTTGCGCCACTTGTGAACACACCGTGATAAGCTTCTCATCGTGATTGCCCTAAACTTTTCATAAATCAAACAATAAACTTTAATAATTCTATCAGTATATCCACGTAATGACAAAACCATGCCTTGCTTCTTATAGTGCCACTTAACATGTTTTAACTTTAAGTCATTTCATTTGTAAGATAGTAAATGTAATAATATCTATTTTAATGTTTTTTATGTTGCAATGTCAAACCTACATTTTAAATCTTTTAATATATTACACAAATTTGTTTATACGCGTATTTTAGCACTAACTTTAAAAAGCAATAATTATAATGTCATTAATTTCTTTTGCTTTCAATTTCATGAAGTTGATAAGTTTAGGCTTCGAGTGACTTATATCGCGCAGATTTTGTTTATTTTTTACGTCGATCATTTTAGTATGTATCTATATTATATAGATATTATTACCTATTTAATTTTTAGATTGTACACTTTCATTCCCAAATAAACAGCTTAATCAAAGAGAGATTGTTGCACAAGTGCATTACATATTGAATTAATATGAATGTTCATGAACAGTAGTATTAAAAACAATAATAAACTGTTTATAGCCGTTGCATTGTAAGTAAAATATAAAACAAAGCGAATATTTGCATATTTTGATAAAATACCCACCACGCAATTTATGCTTTTAATCAACTTTTATTAAAGCATATTTGAAATTTCAAAGCAAACTGAAAACAAAAAAAATGACACGATTTTATTTATGTTAAATTTAATTTTAAATGGCATGCAAATGGAATATTATAATTAATATTTCTGTATAATTTAAGTGGTATTAAAAGGTTCTTAAACAAATGCAACACGTCTTAAATGTTTTGAAAGTTTTTTTGATGTTCAAATATTTTCAAACATTAATTAATAAATAATAAAAGGCTAGGTAACGCTTGAATTTAGAAAAAATGCTTCAATTTAAGATTTTTTTGCAAATACATACCTGTATATTGTTAGGTATATGGTATATGGAGTATGAAATTATTTGCAACAATTACGTTGTGTAAACATTTTGGAAAAAATTGCTTTTACGACAGTTTATTGCCTTTCTTTAATTTGATATTCGTAGTAGTATAAACAAAACTTTAAAACTGTATCACTTTTAACATGCCAGCCACCGAGCTCGGTGGCCGGTTGGTCTGCAACCTAGCTAGTAAAGTCGGGAGGCGTGGGTTCGAATCCCGCGGCCGTCTGTCATCGTAGGGGTTTCAGGTGGTTTCCCCTACCTACTATAGGCAAATGCTGTGACAGTACTTCCAACTACCCTCTACCCTTACTCACCTAATCCTAGTTCCCTTCTCTTCCACTTCGGTGATTAGCCATAGCAACAAAAACATGCCGAAGTAAAATAAATCAGTAAAAAAAAACATGCCAGCCGTAATGACTTAACTACAATTTTTTATATTCTTTTATTCAGAGAGTTTGCAAATATAAACACAGACATTTTGTTGTCATAACTTCTGGATAATAATGTTGTAACTTATATTTAACAGGGCAACCTAAGACTCAAGCCAGCTTTTGTTAACAGAAAATTGTAGTTTTATCACGAAGGTTGTCACTTTTTTTTTGTAAAGAATGCTTGGGAGGATCAAAGTTTCTTTGAAATGACTAAATATTTGTATTTACCACCTTCACTTACCTATTATGTACTATGAAGTAAGTCATGAGAAAGTAAACCTTTTCAAAAGCAAATGTATATAAATAAAAACTTAATATATAGAAGTTCTTTGGATTCATAAAGAGCAACAAAAAGTATAAAATCAGAAATATGTTGTTTATATTTATTTTAATGTCATAATTAATAATTAACAAGTTAATGGTTTTTAAACTTATAATATATCTTTATTTTTGTAATATAAATATATTATTTACGTATTAAGAATTTATTTAGTTTTTTATTCGACTAAATACGTTAAATTTAACTAAAACCTTTTGTTATTCTTCCTTACAAACTGTTAACTTCATTTAAATTGGTACAATAAAATTTAGTTTTTTTTTTCGAAATACAAAAGTAAAAAAATTGACGGACGGTTCACTTGTAGAGTCCAGTGATAAATTGTGTAGGTGAATTATATCAGCGGTTCATTCTGAACTGGTGAATTAGTGAATAAGGCACGATGTCGCGTGAAAGCCATACATTTTTATATGTGCGCAAGTGAATTTCGCCTTAACCCGCTATAAAAAGACAAAGGTAGTGATGGACAGTTCACTTGTTCAGTGACGGATCAACTCTGACGAATGGTGCAAGTGAATCGTTCAGTTTGAACGATTCATTCGCGAATTGCCCATCTCTAAAAATTAGTACCAGTTTGAACCATTGCATGAATCGGTAAAACCGGTTCACACAAACCGGGTTCAGTTCTATTTGCAATTAGTCAATTTTCTACATAAAACGTTCAGTACCGGTTCACGGTTCATGAAAAAAGCATTGATTTTTACCGGTTTGGTTCTAGAATGAACAGTGTTTGTGTGCGAATCGGCGTTGCCGGGGTTCCATGGAAAATTTCAGGGGTTCCGCGTGTTTGTTGGTGTTGCTTCGCTTATTTTTACAGCATTTAAATTACCCACCTAAAATAAAACATCAATAAAAAAAAAACAAATTTGGTGTCATTTAATGTCTTGGGCTCCGTAAAATGTAGGTACTGTTAGAGTTCCGTAATTTGTGAAAAATCGAGTAAGGTTTCCGTGACAAAATAAGTTTGGGAACCGCTGGGTAATCCAATAGTTACGAGTAGGCAAATATCTGGAACTGCTTAAAAACCGACAAATTAACTTATACATTCTGACAGAGTACTTGATTGCGCAAATGGGCCCTTTACACAAAATGACTTATTTTGAACCGACGGCGGGTCGCGTGATCGACGAACGCGCCGCAACGCTCCCATCCATCAGCGGTCGAGACCAACGCCAACTCTGACGGCTCATTTATATAGTACGTTTCTCATAAAACATGGTTATGACAAGGAAACATTACTCTATAAATTGAATTGTGTTTATCGTATCGCCTTCATCTCTTTTTTCCTGGTAATGGTTGTAACTAAACGATAACGCAAATCAATACGTTATTTGTAAAACATCGTCGTTTTGTATGTACGTAATGGTAAAATATTTATAATAATGAAAGTGGGGAGTATTGAATTTATGGTAAAACATATTATATATTACCTATGCTTGTAAAGGGTGAGGTGGGGCGTCACGACGCTTATGGCACCTCATGCTGGTTTGTGAATGTCAAACTCCCGATAACGATAAGGGTCTCACGAAATAACATTTTGTTTAATTTATGAGTAGTCGGGGATATATAAATCATTTTAAAATTGTGATATTTTTGCACTATTATTCTATGTGATACATTACACTCTGACGCAAATAGAAGTACTCATTGACAACATTGGGATTATTTACGGTCAAATTTCACATTTGCATTAACTATTAATGGGTAGGATTATTATACAGTGTGTTACATTGTTACATAACTAAACCGATAAAGTTTAAGAGGTGCTCACAAGAGAAACACTAGGAACAAGTTTTTACAAATTTTGTAAACAAATATGGTGAAGTGAATAACACAAAAAATATTAGATTGGTGCATTTTAAACATAAAATATACCGGGTGTTACTGAGTTCTGGTACACCCTCTTTTTTTTAAAGTTTGATTTTACATAGATTAAATTTTGAACATATGATATGTGTAAAAAGCCGGATTATTTGAATAGGTTAGGTACGTAGGTACATTATTATTTCACTTTCGGTTTCACCGGAAATGATCTCAACTCTGGTATTTCAAATGGTACACCATATATATTTTTAAATTTTTTAAAAGAGGAAGCAATTTTTGATAATTGCACAATTTTAATTAATTTTTATTACCTCAATAATTATTTTTGAACGAAACTTTATTTTTTTATAAAGTATGCTGTGACTTGCATAAATTGAATTTTATTACGTTAAAAGTTTCCGAAAAACGTTTTTGTAAATTTAATCGACATTTAGGTTACTTTGATCTGCTTTGAAAGTTGCAGAGTCGGTTTTTACAGAAAGTCTTTTTTTTTTTTAAATGGAATGGTAATGGTACATGGTACATGTGTTAAATAGAGCAGTGTTTCTGAAATAGGTCCGCGGATCCCTGGGGTCCTTGCATCTCTAAAGGGGTTCCTGAGCCTTTTCATAATGTTCAAAATTCATCCATTATAAAAAGGCTCGGGGACCCCTTTGGAGGAATTCAGGGCCCCCAGGGGTCCGCGTACTACTTTGAGAAACACTGCTCTATTAAAAAAAAAAAATGCATGTACCACTTCATTTCATTAAAAACAAAAATGACCCACTGTAAAAAACCGATTCTGCAACCTTCAAAGCCGATTAAAGTAACCTAAATATCAATTAAAATTTACAAAAACTTTTTGACATAATAGAATTCAATTTATGCAGGTCACGGCACACTTATAAAAAAATAAACTTTCATTCAAAAATATTTCAGGTTATAAAAATAATCAACAGTGAAACAATAATGTACATATGTTCAAATAACAAGATGTAAATGAAACTTATGTATACATAGGTATATTTTTAATTTTGTCTTCGGAGTTTACCCGCCTAGTATTTATAAATATTCGACGTTTCGGCCAGCTCTCCCTGGCCTTTATCAAGAGATATTATAAAAAACTTTAACTGTCTAAATAAAAATAATGTCAGAGTTAAAGTTTTTCATAATATTTCTTGATAATGGCGAGGGAGAGCTGGCCGAAACGTCGAATATTTATAAATACTACGCGGGTAAAACTCCGAAGACAAAATTAAAAATATACATATGTATACATAAGTTTCGTTTGCAACTTGCTAACGTCTCTACTTAAAACAATAAAAAAATATATAAATTTCATCCCCCAACTTTAAAAGATTTATTATGATATAACTTAATTGCAGCCCTACGTTTGAGGGGCGTTGTATCTCCCTTAGGAAATATTTTAGGACGTGTGTTTATAAGAACTTGCTTTTATCAGACAAGATAAAAAAAACACCTTTAAAATATCTTTACTATAATTCTGAAACACATTTTATACATCGTGTTTTAAACACCATTACCTGATTATCAAAAGTAGTAAAATGACACATTAAGTGCAGGTCCTGTTTTGGCGGAACAAACGCGTGCCATGCACGCGGGCGGCCGACTTAGGGGCGGCCAAATGCGGCTCTCGCGATCCTAATGTTTTGTATATCGTGAAAAAAAATATTTGGAAAACGATAAAGGTGTGTAAAAATAATTAGAAGAATAATCAAGGAATAAGCAATTTAATCCCATACGTCGATTTATTACTATTTGAAACAAAATTTGAAATAAAAATAAAATCCTCTTCGAACTTTACTATAGCCCTGCAATTTTTTGTACCACTGCTGGTTTCCGTTGCGTCTGGCTAGACAAGTTTTTCGCAACTTAAAATCACTAAAAATTACCTCAGGTCTACGATGTCCCAGGGAAGACTTATTCACGTCTGTAAAAACCAGTAGGGTTGGTTTGTAAACGTAGGTACTAGGTAGATTTATTTTGCTATACTGCCTGTCCCAGTTTGGTATTTGCACCACTGTTAGTACTAAACCATTTAATTTAGGATAGTGAAAATTGATAGGATTATACTTTAAACAATTTAACATCTTTTGACACTTTTGCGACACGTATTTTTTTTTTTGTGTTGTGCCACTATCTTTAATTTTTTTGAATGGTACCATGGGTCTCGTGGGGCATCATTTAAAAGGAAATTTCATTCGTAAAACAGCAGAGCAAACATGTTAATATGTTTAAAAAAAAACTGCAAAATGCCATCAGACGACTCCATAGCTAAAAATGGCTTTGTATTTGCTTCTAGACTTTTATTTTGTTGTTATAAAGGGACATTTTTAAAAACACACCGAAAAATATTTAGTATCTATCAAAAACTAGCGTAAACCCCTAGAAACTTATACCGGGTGTAAATGAAGTGTGGTATACCTTCTTTTTTCTTTAGTTTTGAATTTATTTAGATTATTTAGATAAATGAAATTTTAGACATATAATATGTGCAAAAAAAAACAGTTTTTTTTTGAGCAGATGCACACAATTGTTTCACATCCGGTTTCTCCTGAAATGACCACTAACTTTGTTATTTTAAATAGAACACCCTGTATGTTTTTAAATTTTTGGAAAGAGGAAGCGATTTTGGATAAAACTGCACTATTTTGGTTAATTTTTGTAACCTCAAATAATTTTTGAAACAAAATTAATTTTTTATTAAGTGTGCCGTGACCTGCATAAATTCAATTTTATTATATCAACAATTATCCACAAAATGTTTTTGTAAATTTCAATTGACATTTAGGTTACTTTAATCGGCTTTGAAGGTTCCGGAATTGGTTTTTTGACAAAAAGTCAATTTTTTAAATGAAACTATGGTGGTACAAGCGGTTATTTAAATGAAGCATCTTCTAACGAGTTCATCGATACCAATAAGTTGTTTTTTTATTAAGTCTGCTTCAAAAAGCCACTTTTAAAAATGTTTTATCCGAACGATTATTTCTGTTGGGCAAAATTACAAAACAAAAGATTGGAAGCAAATATACAGGGTGCACCACGACCCTGAGATTCTTCGATAGCTCCTTTATTAATGAAAATATCAAAAAATGTTTTATACAAATATTGTGCGAAACTATTTTCTACATAACATAAAATTATTTTCAAATATACAGGGTGTTTCGTTTGACCGGCACATATAAAAATTTAATTTTTTTAAATGGAACACTGTATATTTTTACATTTTTGGATTCTTCTTAAAATTTACTTTAAAAAATGTATGAGGTTATATGGATCTTAAGTCAACCGTTTTCGTAAAATTTACATTTTTATGAAATTTTTGAGCAATACAACACTTTCAATTTTTTTTAACATTAAAGTTGTTTAAAATAGCGGTAAAATTTCGTTTAAAATTTAGATTGACAATAGATTAATTAACACTTTGCGCTAGCTACATTTTAAAAATATTATACGGGGTGTTTTTTACGCTTGGTCAAACTTGTGAAACTTTAAACATCGATAAGTCATTTTTCTTAAATGTAACACCCTGTATATTTTTACATTTTCTTGTAGAGAATTTAATTGTCTTTCGAAATTATTAAGCATGTCCTATACCTAAAGTTAATATTTTTCGAGCTATCTCGATTTTTATTAGTATTACTAAGGCAATTAAAATATTTTAAAGTCGGCCATGGACGTGTCGTAATTTTTCAAAGAATTTTTAAACAAAAGAATAAAAAGAGCTCCAACTTTAATTTTAGTCCAATAATGTACCCCTTTTCCCCGAAATTTATGGTATAAATTGTTTAAAATTATATCCTTGTTCGTGTTCTACGCACAGCCGTAGATGTTGTCTCAAAGACTCTAGCACTCTTGATAACATTTCGGGGGTTATACCATTAAAAGCAACACAGCAAGTAATGCAGTTGCCGAACACAGAATATCTTAATAGATGGATAGGACGAGGTAGACCAATCTCCTGGCCACCTAGGTCACCTGATCTTAACCCTATAGATTTATTTTTGTGGGGACCCATAAAACAGGTGTATCAAGACCCCCCAACAACTGCTGAAGATATGCAGAACAGGATTCGTGTTGCTTTTGATGGTATAACCCCCGAAATGTTATAAAGGGAGCTAGAGTCTTTCAGACAAGGTCTACGGTTGTGCGTAGAACAAGGACAGAATCTTGAACAATTTATACGATAAATTTCGGTAAAATGGGGTACATTTTTAGCCTAAAATTAAAGTTGCAGCTCTTTTTATTCTTTTGTTTAAAAATTCTTTGAAAAATTACGACTTACGTCCATGGCCCACTTTAAAATATTTTAATTGCCTTAGTAATACTAACAAAAATCGAGATAGCTCGAAAAATATTAACTTTAGGTATAGGACATGCTTAATAATTTCGAAAGACAATTAAATTCTCTACACGAAAATGTAAAAATATACAGGGTGTTACATTTAAGAAAAATGACTTATCGATGTTTAAAGTTTCACAAGTTTGACCAAGCGTAAAAAACACCCTGTATAATATTTTTTAAATGTAGCTAGCGCAAAGTGTTAATTAATCTATTGTCAATCTAAATTTTAAACGAAATTTTATCGCTTTTTTAAATAACTTTAATGTAAAAAAAAAATTGAAAGTGCTGTATCGCTCAAAATTTTCACAAAAATGTAAATTTTACGAAAACGGTTGACTTAAGACCTATATAACCTTATACATTTTTTAAAGTAAATTTTAAGAAAAATCCAAAAATGTAAAAATATACAGAGTGTTCTATTTAAAAAAATTAAATTTTTATATGTGCCGGTCAAACGAAACACCCTGTATATTTGAAAATAATTTTAGGTTATGTAGAAAATAGGTTCGCACAATATTTGTATTAAACATTTTTTGATATTTTCATTAATAAAGAAGCTATCGAAGAATCTCAGGGTCGTGGTACACCCGGTATAGCTATTTTTACGTATGGAGTCGACTAAGGACATTTTATAATTTTTTTCAGGACTTTACCTTAGTAATCTATTAAGATTTTGCACTGCTGTGTTAAGAATTAAATTCTATTTAAAATGATGTCCCACATGACCCATGGTGATATTCGCAAAAATTTAAGATATCGGCACAACACAAAAACAAATGAATAAATACATGTCGCAGTTGTGTTAAAAGATGTTACATTGTTTACAATATAAGCCTACCAACTCTCAGTATCCTAAGTTAAATGGTTTAGTACTTACAGTGGTGCGAATACCAAACTGGGACACCCGGTATAATTTTAGAATAACTATTTAAAAAAAATAAAGAATACTTTTGTTTTTGTTATGTTCTATATAATTATTACTAAAATAAATAAAATACGCACAACATATTTTACAATTGAAATTGTTTGTTTATCCTATCTTACATGAAGTACGATTATTTTTGTATTTTCCAAAATTTAATTTTAATAGAATAACAGGGCGGCGAAAAGTAGGTTTGCACACAGGCGGCCAAGTAAGTACCCAGGAGCGACACTGATTGAGTGACCTGATTTAGACTAAAAACTAGAAAAACCCAAATAAACTAAGTCTTGTTTATAAAACAGCTAAACAGCTACAAGTTAGACACCAAATTATGCCATCATTTAGAAATGCACAATATTTGTTTTCGTTGTTAAAAAAAACAAAACAAATGAGGTACTCAAGGTAATAATGCTATCTGCCCCCTTATTCCGTAACTTTTAAACACCAGCGTAAACACCACGCGTTAGTGGTGACTTCCCAGTTCGGGTAGTTGATATTCCGTTTCTTCTGAGGACCAAGGATGAACCCTAACCGTAAATGCTAGACGTAATTCGCGTGAAACCGGCTCGACAGCCGCGTTTAAGGCTAAAACCCTGTCATTTCGACTTGTTTACTCAATACTCAATAACATTTAATGATTGGGGGTGAAATGTTATATTTAAGTAAATTTTTGGAGTGTTGTATTTGTGTTGAATTAAAAAAGAAACTATTTTTAACAATAATTAAGTGTGTTGGATATAAGTAAATTTAGGAACGAAGCGACGAAATGGCGCTTTGGTAAGTACAGTAAATCTTTTATTTTACAAATTGATATTAATTTTGTTACATTTTTAAATCCGTAATATTATATTGTGTTCATTCAACAAGTAAATAAATACCTCATGTAAACTAGTAATGTATATTATTCGCATGACAGTATATTGGTATTTTTACATTCTTTCAGAATGATGGCCCATCTAACACATATTTTATGGTGGAACGAAGAAAAGAATAAACGCAACATTAAGAAATATGCAAACGTAACTTGCGAGATGCACAAAATTATATCAAAATCAAGTTTTGTCATATCTTTGTGTATTATTCGCCAATTTTAATTTCACAGTCCAGCTTAATATATAAATAACATGGTATATTTGTTTGTAACGTACATAGTGCAATAAATAAATGAAATCAACTAAACAAAATAGAATTACTTTACCACATCACTGGCCGAATTTAAAAAATACCCACCCAAAGTGCTGACGACCATTGAAACAAAATTAATTCAGTAAACAAACTATAAAATAAGAAAACTTAACAAAATCGTTGTGTAATATAAAAATAGGAACAAAACGCATCAAAACTTAAAACAAAAACTACCATAAATACTTTAATGTAAGACAGAGTGTACAAAGTTACATGGCGGTAATTTTTAAACAAATACGCGTTAAGCATATTTCAGTTGTGAACGTGCGCAGTAGGATTTTCTGTACTAACTTTCCTAAAATAGTAGATACAGGTTTTAACTTGGGTAAACCCGCCGTGAGTTACCACCGGTGGGTTAGAGCATCGCTTTTCGTAGAAGTGGGTCATATTAACAAGGTAGTAATGAACTTGCATTTCCGTTAAATCCAAAGTTAGAGAATCCAGCTGCTGGAATAGGTACTTGGTATAACGTAAATATTAAGAGGTCTATAAGTTGTATTTCAGGAATATATCGGTACTAATATAAGGTTGTTTGCTATTTGTAAAGCATAAAATAAAAAATTAATACAAAATGGGGTTTTTGTAATTTCTTTGGAACGAATGAATGTCAGTTTAAAAATATAGTTTTAATAATAACCCAACACATAAAGCCAGCATTATACTCAGCCGTAAATCAGAAATGTCCTGAATGACAATCCAATTACAGCAGGTGGACATCATAAAATTACTATGCAATAGTTTATAGCAACATAAATAATATTTATCTTTATGAATATTGGAAAATATATGGCAACTAATGTCGTAGCATGTTACACGTGGGTAAATCATGCAGAGTTATCAAACAGGGTTTTTATTACACTGCAATATGCATTCACTACCAAATGGAATAATATAACAGCATATCACGCCATTACACTAACGCTAATATTTAATAATCTCCAGTAAAAAAGAATTAATCGTGGTAGGTCTGCGTTTAATTTAACAAACATGTGAAACTAAAAATCAATTTCTTAATAATCCTTTTTAGATATTTTTGCAAATTAGAGCTTAATGTTAAATGATTTTTTTAGGTTTGATTAAGCATAAATAATTTTGAATGCTACAAACATTATCGTATTATATCGAAGTTTCTTTTGCGTTTTAATATAAATTTATCAATCATAATAATAGTTAAAATATTCAACAATAACACAAAATAAAACACTGCCACTAAATCCAGAGTTCCTAGTATTTCATTGCCTAGTATGTTTTGGCGAAAACAGTTGAGGTATTTTCAAATTTTAATAAAATGTAGCATCAAATTCAACCAATTGTTTAAAAATAATAATCTTATTTCAAGGTTTGAAAATTTGATATTGAGTGTGTTTGCCCTCCCTAGATGCATCTTAACCCTAGAAGCCCAATCTACGTCATTTTGACGTACACTCCAACACATATTCGCGATCTCTTTCGCATGCTTGCTTAGATCGCCGTGACCATCCGAGCCAACTAGGTACATGCCCAGAGCTAACAGGAGACAGCAGTCTCGCTTTGATAAGTGCCGCCATTTTGTTGTTATCACAATGTTCACGTCGTTATGACGTATGTTTGGGCTTTGTTAACTTTTGCACTTTTCGAATTTTCTGAATTATATTTGACTTAAGTGATTTATTTATGTTTGATAAGAGTTGATTAGTTTTTCATAAAAAAATATAAATAGTTGATTTTTGTAAACAATTTGTAGTATATAAGAAAAAATTACAAGGATCCCAGTTTTCGTGCCATTTTTTGTATGTTTAATTAAAGTGAACATTTCAGAGTTTAAATAAACAATATTTTTTCTAAATTTCTGTTTTTTTATTTACATAAAAAGTATTTCACATAAACCATACAAAAAACTAGTATTTGCAGTAAAGTTTATTTAGATAGAGCTCTTTTATAATTGTACGTCGTTTTGACGTATGATTGGGCTTTATAGCCTCAAAAATATGATTGGGCTTCTAGGGTTAAATAATTAACTGATAAAGGGCACCCGTGAACCAAAAAAAAATTGGAAACTTTCCTGTTTGATTATTATTGTAAATTGTAAATAATAAATATTTTATGCAACTTTTAGAACTAACTTCTACGACTGTTCATTAATTCAGATAGCACATGTATATTAAAAAAAATCTGGTTTTGCTCATAGTTCACTTAAATGATTTTTTTAAGTTACATAATATTTGTTCCATGAACTATCCCATGAACTATCAGGACAGCAGCGTTTGTGATAGCCACCGGATGATTAGTCGGCTATTCCGGCTATACTAGTTTGAGGACGGTCAAAACAGTACATGTATTAGGACAGAACTACGCTGGGATTATTACACGCATGCGCTGTTTACAACTAACATGGCCTCTGCTAGCTATGCTCTCTCTTAAACCCATATAGTACTGATTTCTTAAGTTGTTGACGCTTGCGGTGGGCAAATTTCTATGAACCCAAATACGTACAATGTCATATACAGTCAGGGATGTCGTTAAAGCGTTCCAGCAGCGACTTATACGTTTATTAGTCCATACTTGACGCATGTGCATAAACAAATTCATGTATTAGTCCATGAACTAGTAAATTATGGTGTGCTAGACAAACCTATAATTAATACTTTTGTACAAACTTATTTGAACTCCAAGCTTGTGTACACGGATTGAACTTGTAATGCGGCCTCATACGTTTGAAATCGCTGGGCTATTCTGTGTTTACGTTGAATAAGACTAATGTGCTTAATTATATGCACTAATGTAAGTTATTTCTGTTAATCTAGCAAGCTTTTACAAAGTGCGTAGATAATGTATTTGGTACTTAGTTAGGTTTGAAAGAGATATTTATCGAGTCTGACATAGCGCTATTAAACTTAATCTTAGTTGGAGGTTGAAAGACAGCAGTAAATACTCGAAGTAATAAGTGTAGTTTACCTAGTAATTTGATGAAGCAGCATCGGGCGTTATCTCAATCACACAAACCTTCCTATTTACATGTTACAGTGTTGTTTTATTACAAAGTGAGGTTTCCGATAAGTGCATCGTAAATTTGAAACTAAAGGCGGTCGTTTTATAAGGCAGTCAATAAAATGGCGTTAATGCGAAAGCTTGGCTGATATCATTATTGCACACATGCCATGGGGTTGGGTGATGTGTGGTAAGTGGTGTGTTTACCCCAGGATTGCGTGTAGTGCCACGCATTCCTGACCGACTTTGATGTTTCAATTCACGGACACTTGAAATCGATCAGATCTCACAATGTCGCAAAAACCAGCATTTATTATTTCATAAGGTATGATGAAAAAAAGTAGAATGTGTGAATATATGGTAACTTGTCGCTCCTTTGTGATCAGCATTCCGATTCAGATGATAACTATCCACTACTTTATCCAATTACAATTACTGACTTGAACTGCTCATAAATCTTTATAACGTCACTCATTAAATGCAGTGACAAACTTGTAGAATTTTCTTTAAGCTTAGATTCTGTAATTGACATCTGGAAAAGTTATCTAAAAGCATATAAAAAATTCTTAATAGCCTTAATCAACAATTGAAACAACAATTCTCGTGAACAATCCAATTAAAAGGTTTCAGATTTGTCGGACTATTTACATTCGGCTAATTTTCATACACAAAAAACATCTTGATTTAATGTAGACTGGTAGTTGAAAAGTAAATTTAAAATACATGATACAAGCGAAGACCACACAAAATTATAATGCCTAAGGTGAGCCTATACTAAATTTGAAAGCTGGCGTTAACAATAACTGATATTTGTGGAATTTTGATTTAAAAATGTAAATTATTGGCAAATGATTATAGAATGACCAAAAGAAGTTAAATTAATGGTGCTGCAGGTTTATACAGCATATTATTTAAAAAAAAGTGAAGAAATAATTGAAGAGTAATCACATATATGGGTAATAAGCACATTCCTTATTGTTTTGCACGGTCTCATACTTATTTTTAAACACAGTAGGTAATTTGATAACCACTAGGGTTTCTCATATTTGACCATTTTGCTTGTCCCGGGATTCTGGGAAGAATCGGCCTTTGTCCCGGGATTTCCTGGGATACCGGGATGTAATAAATTATGTCAATATTTTTCAATAAATAACCCAAAAAAATAAGGGAGCGGTTTATTACTTAAAAACAACTCCAAGTCATATATGTAATACATTTTGCTCCATGATTATTACAAATAATTCAATAATATTGGTGAGAGAAACATACATTTGGGAATTATAACCTTTCTATTGCAATTTCATATTTATGAATACAATAACATAATTTTTACAATGAATTTTTGTAATGGGATTTAAGAAAACAAAGGTGATCTGTGCTTCAGTCAATTAGTCTTTTTCTTAATTTATTAACAAAAAGTCCTGCTGCATAAAATGCTCTCTAAGTCTTTATTGATGTAGGTGAAATTGTCTTGAGAGCATCTAGCAGCAAAGAAACATCGTTAATATCAATAAAATTTCATTTATAAGCTATTTTGCTTCACATTACCAGGGTACACAAAAATAAAACTGTAAAAGTATTTTGAGATATTAACTTTGTAATAGAGACCGGGCTTCTTTGCGCCATACTAAAAGAGAAAAATTATTTTGAAGTTTTTTTATAATTTACTGTTAGTAAAGACATTTTAAGCATAAAATTCTGATACGTTATGATAGTATTACAAAGATCTTAGCACAAAATAAACGAAAACAACACTTTTTTTAAATCCCGGGAATTCCCGGGACAAAAAGCATTTCCCGGGAAATATAAAATAGCTTAAAATTGACCGGGATCCCGGGATCCCGGGAAAGAAACCCTAATAACCACGCTTGAAATGGTTAAGGTTAAGTAAGCTGTTCCTACGTTTTTTTTTTGTGAGTCGCTGTCATATCTTATTCGATATACAAAAACTTTAATCACTAATAAATAACGCGAAAGGAGTTGTGTTCAGCAATAAAAAGGGACATGACTTCCTGCTAAAGCTCTTTTCGAAAAAACATTGCTGCTGTTAAAAAGACAATTGAAGTTGACAATAACCCATCTATAAGGTAACAAAGCAACAATTTAAAATTGGATTCACTTAAATCACCTGCATATAAAAAAAAGTTTTTCGTTCGTTTTGTGCCACATTAGCTCTCTGACCTTAAAAAAGCAAAGCGTGTAAGAATTTTTCATGAAACTTCCTTATTAATGGCGGACACCTAATGTTTTCCAAAATTGTGACGAGTGATGAAACTTACATTTTTCTATCCCCAAATTGCAAACGCAGATATTAAGCTTTTTTTTGCATTGTATATCAAAGCTGTATAAACAATTTGAAAGATCTTGGGCGCGGCATAACTGCAAGTAATGACTCGATGAGGCTGCTACAAGTAGCCAAGCAGTGAGTCCAGGTATAATTACAGCGCGCGGTTCACTTTATAGTTTGATTGATGGATTGCCATGTCACAAAGCAGGCTTTGTCTGAGCCGGTCTGGATACGAGATGAATTAACGTTGGCCAGTAATCAGGGCATCTGCACCCAACTCTCGTTCTAGCCATGTCTGACAGAAACGGTGTCGCTTAAAAACCGGACTCGTGTCATCACCAAAATAGGAAACAATCATTCTTTTCATTAAACCATGGATAATTAAACGTCTGCTGCAATGCTTCAGCACAAAGACACACCTTGCTACTGGACATGAGGCCAGCACATTTCATTATCGGCTTAATCATTGTATTTCGTTATCAAAAATTATAAGTTGTATTATAAGCTATGGCGTTTATCCACGAAAAACGTCAGTTATCGAAAACAGCTAATTTATTATTAGTACACATATTCTTCCTGTTGGTGAAGTGTTAATGAACTGAATAGATTTTCATCACTTAAATAACATCTGGGGAGTGATGTATGCGACCAAAAATCTCAACAGATTATGCATTTTTTGTAGGAAGTTTTGCGGTATATGGTCTTGCGTTATCTTGTAGCAGTATATATCCTCTTCTATTGAAAACTATGAATCGTTTATCCTCTAGAACTTGCTGCAGACAATCAAACTGATTACTGCACAATTCAACAATAGCCTGTTGTTTAGTACTGAGGATCTGAAGACAGATAATTTCTTAACCAATTATATTGAACAAGATAACGCAAGACCACAGAAATCTAATGACTTAAACTTAAATACAGGATGTTGCATGATCAAGGTTGGAGACTCTTGCCTATATTCTCCAGAGGGAATCCAAATAATTACAATCTATTCAGCTCATTGAAACATTAAATCCAAGAAGAAAATTTGTAAACCATGAAAATTAAAAGAAGGGCTAAAAAGCTTGGAAAGTCAAAACCTACATTTTACAATATTTAAAAGCAAGAAAAATTGTAGACAAAGGTAAAAAGTAGTGTACAGGGTGGGCAAATTTCGATGTTTTAATAGGGAATCTCGGTAACTATAAGAGGTATCAAAAAAAACCGCGCATCCTCTATCTCTTTTTTCGAGAAAAAGTGAATGGTGAAAACTAAAATTGGCTATCGTCTTTTGTTTTCGATTTTTTGACTTTTCGTTTTATGACTATATCTCACTTGTTTATATAAATAAACAAAAATAATTTTGACGTTTTACAGGCACTTTTTTGATAGGAATGCAGTGGCGTAAATAATTTTTCAAAAAAATCACAAAAAAATAAGGAATTTAAATAAGTCATAGCCAATTATGGGTTCCATTTAAAAAAATACAACTTTATGTCACAACTCAAATTTCGACTTTGTTTTTGAAAAATTATTTACGCCACTGCGTTTTTATCAAAACGTGCCTGTAGAACGTCAAAATTATTCATATAGTCATAAAACAAAAAGTCGAAAAATCGAGTTATCGAAGACGATAACCAGTTTTAGTTTTCACCGTTAACTTTTTCTTGAAAAAAGAGATCGAGGATGGGCGGTTCGGTTTTTGATACCTCTTATAGTTACCGAGATTCCCTATTAAAATATCGAAATTTGCCCACCCTGTATAATATTTTTTTTTATTAACTAATGTTTTATAGATTAAAAAAATACTTATGTGTTGATAGATCCAGTAATTATTTTCAAACACTAGAATTTTGTATGCATCAATTAATTTTCAATTTGTAGAATTTTTAAAGCACTGCAACTTGAGGACTTTAATATTATGACTAATTAAAATTCATCAGATATCAAAATTAGCTTAAATATCTTGCAGTTTTTTTTTGCGTGACTGCTGAAATATTTAAAATTTTAAATTGATATTAATTTAATCTAAAAAAAAAAAAAAGTGAATCGGTTCGTCGTATAAATGGAGAAAATTCAGATTTACTCAATATTATAAGGATAGTATTACATCAGCACGTTTTCGAACTAACATCTAAAAGGATCAATTTGTTAGTAAAGAAGTTGTTTTTTCGAATTAATTAATTATCAAAGAAACGACTTTTCGTTCTTTGCAATGGTAGCCGATGTTTTTTAGTGAAATATCCATTTCTTATCGCGTCACGTAAAATTACAAATTTGCATTCACTTTAAGTTATTACAACTCGTATATAAAATTTACGATTATTTAGGCTCGTTAACCTTTCTATAATAAAAGTCGAAGTGGAGTTGTTTATGGCTGTTGTCCATCACACGATAGGGACACCGGGATTAGCGGACGAACGCTACTTTCTATGGTAGTTCGTTCTTTATCTTCATATAAATTCAGGCCATAAAATAAAGATACATACTGATTACTGATTAAACCTGGCCGCTACATGCGAGCGGACGTTAACAGTTTATAGACGTCGTAAATGCCATAAACACCGCGACATTCCGGCTGTATTCCATGCATGCACGGCCCATAAAACATACGGGCGATCGCGGCCATCCGTGGCCATCGCTTGGCCAATCGCAACGCCAGTGCCGCTACATAGTTCTTTGCGGCGCCTTAAACAGCAACGCGAACAATATATTAATAAAGCAGTTTCCCGCGTTAATAACTCCAAACTAACGCCACGATCATGAACGGGTGTATTTTACTAAAACCGGCGGAGGCTTCGGTGAGCAGAATATTGAAGTAATAACTTAGCATCAGGCTAGACAGAAATGTGTCACCTAATCAAATTTACGCGAGCTCTGTTGCATTTTGTCAGCAACAGTGTCTCTCCATCTTTCCACACATGTACTAACGGGCGGCCCTCTTGCTAATTTGTCTGTCGGCTAGGACCGTATTTCTTTATTTAGACTGTGTAAGCCACCATTTGACTCACACCTCTATGCCATTACCCGCAGCTCGCCGGCGATGTCGGGCGGCTCCCTGATGCGTTGCGGCAATTTGGAACCTCGTTCCGACACCTCTGTAACAGCTCCGAGTGCTTCTGCCATCGACCCTGACAGCTTTACGACGGCAGCGAGTACCGCGTACAACATTTCTCTTCATCAACGGATTGTATATGACTCGCAGCACTCAGCGAGGGCGTTATTCGCCGATTTGCGTGATATAGATTCGTTACTAAATGTGTATATCATGCACGTTCCATCAGCTATTCCATCGAATCAATTTAATACGGCAGTTCGAGTTTGAAATTCAATTCATTTGTAAGCTGCTAACTGCTTCTACATATATTACCAGTTTTCAGCTACCAGCCGCGTATAGGTCACACAAGCTGCTTTATGTGTCATCAATTCTGAGTGTAAATTATACACCGGATTATGTTTATGGTTATTATTGGCTTTACGGCGCTATCAATTTCCTTTTAGATTAGCAGTAAATGTCGTCTTCGTATGTCTTGAAAATTAACGGAATGTTAGGTGCAGTCGTGAGATAAAACTTTAATGTCCACAATATAATCAGTAAATAAGAGGATATATAAAACGTAATTAAAAAATTAAATAAAAACTCAACCAAAGCGCTGTTTTATTTAGCTTGTCACCGATCTAAATTTATAGATCTTATATTTCATACGTTTATTATTTTAAACCGTTTATTTTAGACATTTCGGCCGATTTCTTTGATGATGAAGCCGTCGTTTATATTTGCTAATGGCAATATACACAATCTCACTTTGTTATTGAATCACTCACTACCAATATATTGTTTTAGCTGGCCAGGATTTATAGCTAATCTAATGCTAAAAATATAAAATGTATTCATAATCAGGCATTAAGGATAAGGTTTTTCGTAATATAGAAATTTCATGAAAAAATGCAATGAAATTATAAAAACACAGTAACTGTTTTGTTAACACATACAGATTTGCAAATATCAGCGACTGCGTCGCGGATTTTTGAAATGAAATAGATGGTTCAAATATAAGAGTTATATTACAATAATCTAAGCTGAAGTGCCCAGTTTGGAATATAAAATACAACTCAACTTCTGACAACTCAGCAAACATAAACAGTACACTCTCAAGTACTATAATTTCTATATTTTTTATTATTATCATTTATAATTTTGCTACAAAGAAAAAAGAAAAGAAGTCAAGCTTGCAGTAAGGGAAACAAAGGAATAATCATGGATAAAGTTTGGGCAGAATATGAAAGAGAATTTTAATGAGAGTCAAAAGTTGTTCTATGACACGTTAAAGCAGCTAAGAAAGAAAAAAGAATATGGAATGAAAAACATAAAAGGAAAAAATGGGAACATAATTACGGACGAGGAAGAAATAATGGAAAGATGGAGACAATACTTTAAGGAGCTAGCGGAGACGAATGAAATATACAAAACATACGAAATAACAAATTTAAGAAGCGACGGAGAATATCAGGAGATATCGAAGATTCAATGGAAGAATTAGAAAAATCAATAGCAAAATTAAAGATTGAAAAAGCCGCAGGTAAAGACGGGATTACACCAGAAATGATTAAATACATGGAAGAATTAGGGAAAGAAGCACTAAGGGCTCTATTGAACGAAGTAATAAAATCAAGGAAAGTACCAAGGGATTGGAACATTGGAATAATCTTACCATTATATAAGAAACGGGACAAAAAGGAGTGTTCAAACTATAGAGGAATAACATTAATAAGTGTACCAGGAAAAATACTGGCAAGAGTAATGGAAAGCAGACTAAAAGAAAAAATAGAAAACACACTAGAAGAATCCCAATATGGTTTCAGAAGAGGAAGGAGTACCCAAGACCCAGTCTTTATATTAAGACAAACGATAAAAAAGAGCTTAACAAAAAACAAGGAAATACATTTGTTTTATAGACTTGGAAAAAGCATTCGATAAAATCAAAAGAAAATACGTATGGAGGCGCCTAAGAAGGAAGGGAATAGAAATAGAAACAATCGACATAATAAAAGCGATGTACGAAAAAACAGTAAATATTGTAAGAACACAAAATGAAGAATCGGAAGAGTTTGAAACAAAAGAGAGCTTAAAACAAGGATGCTCAGTCCATTATTATTCTCAGTAGTCATAGAAGGGGTAATTAAAGAAGTAAAACAAAAAATGAGACCGTTTCACCTAGACAACTGGAAAATGGAAAAAATTAACATAATGGAGCTAATGTTCGCAGACGACATGGTCTTAGTCGCGGAAACAGAAAAAAACTTGCAACATAATTTAGAAACTCTAAACCTGGAATTGGAAAAAATTAATATGAAAATAAATACCAAAAAAACTAAAACTATGATCGTTACAACAGAAAACAAAGGGCATAGCATCAATTTAAATGGGCTTAGGTTAGAACAGGTAGAAAGCTTTAAATATTTACGAGTGATCATAGAGAAAAATGGAGGAATGGATAAGGAAATAAGCGAAAGGACAGGAAATGTGGGAAGAATATTTAACAGTTTAAGAACAACATTTTTTGGAAATAGAGAAGTCCCAAAACGAACAAAAGTGGAAGTGGTCAAAAAGGTAGTAACTCCGCCACTTTTATATGAAAGTGAAACGTGGGCACTCACAAATAAAAATAGTAGCCTAGTGAGTGCAGCTGAAATGAGATTTCTAAGGAAAATCCAAGGAAAAACAAAAAAAGATAGAATCAGAAACGAAACATATAGAGAACAATTAAAGATAAAATCAGGTGAAACAAAAATACAGGAAAAGCAGCTGGGATGGTTGGGTCACATTTATAGGATGAAAGAAGAAAGGTTAACCAGAAGAGCATAAGAAGCAAGAACACAGGGAAAAAACAAAAGAGGTAGACCGAGAAAAACCTGGCACGACGAAGTTAAAAAAGCAGCAGCGGATAGAAACATCAAATGGAAAGATATAAAAAGGCTAGCACAAGACAGAAAAACAAGTAAAACAGTCAGCACAACACAACTCAACAGTCCTACACCTAACAGTAGAAGGACTCATGACTAAATAAAATAATAAAATAATTTTGCGTACCTATGCTGATAAATAAAGGTAATCGACTCGTCAAGGCGCTTACACAAATTACAATATTTTTCAGGGCTTGAAATGTTCATAGAAAGTACGTCATTGAAACATGGAATATAGAGGCTGATTCAAAACAAATTTTTAGACGAGATATTTTAATTTTCTTAAGCTGTTGTAATAGTAACTGTGCAAAATCGAATTAAACTAATGAAACGAATTTGCCTTTTAGGATACCTATAGTGTATGTTCATACAATTGTCTTTACATGGGTCTAGATAGCAAGAGTGATTTTCCTGCTTTGCTATGTTTTTTAAATTTATAAACTGAATATACATAAATTGGAAACGTTAGAAAGGCATAAAACGTGTATAAGCTTATGAATGTCTCCACTGGATTTTATTTAGTTGTAAGTGCAATGCATATTTCGTATTGTATGCAAGACCATTCAGACACATGCTATTTTATCATCACTTTCCTGTCACACCGCCACCCAAGTTGATTTACCATGCAACCATTTCTTACGTCAACCGGTATCTTGCTCAGTAAAGTAAATGAAACATGTTTAGAATTGAAACAACACGATTACAGCAGCTTCTAGCTTGCATATATAAGAGGCATATTATTAAGTAAAATGTAAATGCATTTATCCACAAAAAAATAGATATGTTGTCTTCCTTCATTAATTACTTGCAGTAGGTACTCATAAAAATATTTTACTTGCTTTTCGAATAACCGTTTTTCGTAATAATACGTCAGCTTCTGTGTACTGTGTTATGTTCTCCACACAAAAGTATACGATGTTTTAACTTTAATTTATTAATATAGGTACACTAACTGAACACAACTCGATGTCTTTTTTTTTATCAAGTTCTGCAAATGCCAGAGTCTGTTCTGCAGTTAGTAACTTAATTTTTTTTTAAAGTTTTTGTAAATCACGTATTTTTATGATAGTCATAAAAATGTCTGCACCAACATCTGGTTCTTGAGTGGTATAAATAATTATTTAAAAAATATGATTTACGAAGGATATTCGTAAATTAAGTACGTGTGGCTATTAAAAAATAACCAAATTTAAAAATTAACCCATATTACGGCGCATTTCTTTCTTCAAATTTCATTGGTCCCATTTAAACTTTAAAAGAGTGAATGCTATGCAGCATCTTTGTCTAAGCTCTTTCAGATTTTGATTTTACGTGACATTTGCTATCCAATTTTTATGGAGCTTGTCTTGTTTTCGTACAGGTTTTTTGAAAATACTTTCTTCATACCTTAAACTACATATTACTTATGTGAAACAAAATGGAGAAGTAGTTTAAGATAAAGTGAATCTAAAAATAGTTAACAAATTTCAAGGTAATTTCTCGACATTTTTATAGCCATATGGTACATATTTTTCATATGTGCCTCGTATTAGCCTTCTAAAAGAACTATTTCGTTCCTTTTAACCCACTTTATATCTACTACCGTTTCCGAAATCTGTTTAATTTTTGTATTATTATAGTATCATTAATCTTAAAATAATGTGTGTTTTGATTGCAAACCTAATTGATCACGTACACATTCTTATATCTAGGTATTTGTACAATCGTAATAAAACGCAATTCCAGCAGTTACCAGCATTAAATCGTTTAATTATGGCTGGTTCCATTGTGTTTATAAGCATAAACAATGAAAACCGTTCAACAGATTACTATCAGAACTCGTTTTGTAACGTAGTGCATATGATATTATTATGACATCGTTTCCCACACCGGTAATATAATTTCATCGCTACCGTCACAGTCCGACCCCAATTCCCGTGATTTATGAGCAGCAGATACAATTGAAAGCTGAGTCTAATTTATATTTATCACTCCAATTAAACATGTTTTGTGCTCGCAAAGGAAACGATGCGTTATGACAGTTACAAAGGGCTGATGTTACAAAAACTAATATGAGCATTTAATATATAACATCTCAACAAAAGAAAATAAATTACACTTAAAAAGTGACGGTTGCTTCCTCCTTATTGTGCAATAGTAACTGCCGTATACGTTAGTGTAAATTAACTGTATCTTTGTCCTATTTGGTTTAATTGATTTAATTACTTAATAGCGCAGTGCATGTCGTCCTTATGCTGGAATAGATTATGTGGTCCCAACGGATTAGCGAACGATAAGAGTGATGCATGGCAGGAAGTCGCGAAGACGCGGCAGGAGATTAGTGGGGATCGCTTGTAGAGCACGGGGTGGCTTCCGGCCATGACAGCCGAGATAAATCACCGATTTCGCTTGCCGACCGATTAATGGTCGAACAAATGTGGAAAACCACCCCTGAACTTTAGGGCGTTTTAGCTGAAATATAGTTCAGTGCCAACAATAGTATTTTATGTACATACTTCTAGCAAATTTCCTGCTTCACCTTCTGACCTTCTTAGTATAAAACGGTTCTTCTTTAACAAATGAATAAAATTATAGCAATAAAATGTATGCAATCAATTATTTAATAGTTTTGACAAATTGATCATCCTTGAAATATTAATAGTTAAGTAAAATTTTTCATTTTCTTCTTCGGCTTACAAAAATAATAAACATAATCTACAATAACACGAATACCTACTCTTTAAAAAACCAACCTTATCATAATCAAATTTATAAAAAACATAACCTTATCAACTATGTCCAACAAAGTTTATTAAAATGTTATGAATTTTGTTCTAACTATTAGGGTCTTTCGTTGTATAAATAAAATGTTATAAAATTTTGCTTTTTGATAACAGTAGATTCTCTTTTTACTTGATTATTTTTGTTTATTATTATTTTATTTTTTTTTAATTCAACACAGTTTACGGATCCTAATCTTTCCGCAGGGCCGTAACTAGGCAGGTGCAACCGCACAGGGCCCAGACCTGAGGGGGCACAGAGTGCCTACGAAATAAGTTGAAAATTAAAACCCTAGGTTCTAAGTTGGGATTCTATAACTGCGACTAAACTATATCTAATAATAGATAAATATATTTTTTGTTTATTGTTTCACCCAATTTATTTTTTTTGCTAGTGCTATAGGGGGCCCAAATTTAATATCTAGCACAGAGGTCACTTCAGAGGCTAGTCTTTCCGTATAATTTAAAATTGGAAGCCAACACAATGTAGTTAGGCCCGGCGGATGAACCAATATATAAAATAGACAAATGTTTTTAGTGCTGAAGGGCCCGATTCCAACCGGAAAAGTTGTAATTATTAATAAAATCGCGAAATTTGCAAACGGCCTCTAGTAATGGGGCCTAAACGCAAAAATTTGTCTTGGGTCCTCTAAAAGGCCTAATACGACACCAAGTTTAGAGTTACTAAATTTAATGGATTTCATAAGGCAATTTTGGTACCAATAGTATTTGAAAAGTCATTTCTGCGTTTAGGAACCTTTTAGACGGTAATGAATGTTGATGTCGAATTTATTTAAGAAGTAAAAATTATAGTAGACATTCTGTTGGTTGTTGGGCACATTTTTTGTCACTGTTAATATTTATTCACATCAAGGGAATGCTTGAATTATATTTGTAATGAGAATAGGGTTAATTAAAGGTTTTTAACTTTTTTTAATTAAAGACCGTCTTGAAGAAAGGCTTATACAGTATGGAGACTCTTGTTTCTTGCTGAATAGTTATCATAATTATTTATTGGAAGTTTTAAAACTGGTCTAGCATTTCTACAAAAGATTTTCCTAAAAAAAAGATAGTTGATTTTTAACTTCACAGGTGCAATACCGATTTTCCGGCAACTGATGATTCGGCATTTTCTTTAGTTCAGAAAAAATTACGGCACGAAATTTGTGATTTCTGTAGCCACCTACTTTACTGAGCGGTCACAGATGGCGTTAAGTGTAGGGCGCGCTTAGAGTACATCTATACAGGGTGTCCCAGATTACATTTACAGCATGGTCCTCTAACTTTTAAATAGTTTGCATTGAGTTAGTAGGCAATAGCACAGTTTTTTTGGCATGTTCAGAGTGTTTTAGTGTGTTCTAATACTGTAAAAGACATTAGTGATAGTTGTTTAAGTTATAACCATCCGTAAGTTTCATAAGCTAGGTTAAAATGCGCACTGTATTATTTGTCCACATCGAACTTATTATTTATACAGGGTGTCCCAGATTACATTTCCAGCATGTTGATTTTTGTTTATTATCTAGCGTGCCAAGGAACTTTTTAAAACATTGAAGTATCACTAAATAGGTCTCAGGAAGGGGAACAATTTGTCCAATATAAACTTCATTGTAGCTCTTACCGTTTACGATATCTCGATAGTGGCCCTTCTATGTGGACCACCCTGTAGAGATACCCTACCACAATTTTGTGAATTACTTAACCTAATTTGCTTAAGTAATAGCTTCACGGTTCACGATCTGCCAAATGTTTAATCCAGTGAGTGCCGAAAAATCGGTGTTGTACCTGTAGGTACTTACTTATATTAGGCACAATTAATGTAGTCTTTAAAAATGGGTAGATAAATGAAAGGTGTGCAGTATTTTTATGTAAGCCCCTAATAGATGCGAGTTATAACTGTGCACCATTGTCCTGTTATGCAAACGCAACAAAATAGACGCTCTAAAGAAGTTTATTTATACCTCATATAGTACTATTACATTCTGATAAGCGCTCGTTAACGTCAGTTAAGCTTTTACTATAAAATGTATTTATTTTAATCATATAGTGCGTACACATAACATAATTTTAAATTACACAGTTAGGTGATTCGTTCACATTATAATTAAAAATGCAACGAGGTAGTTCGTTGGAATTAAATTTTCATTTAACTGCTTTCATTACTTATTTATGTTATAGCGGAAGCCGAATAAACTGCAGCTTTAATGGGAATAGTTAATAGCCTTGTTTAATTACCGCCATTTGCCTACAGTTTACTAAACATAGGCAGCAAAGCTCTGGCGATCGTCGGAAATAAAAAACCGTCTTGCGAACTGCTAATTCAATTAAAAGTATGAGGATAAATCGACAGATTGCCCTCGATAGCGGCAAAACATGACAATAAAACGCCGCCACTTGCCCGGCAATTGGATATAAATTGCAGTTTTAATTATACGATACATGTAGTATTTTACGGAAACGTGATTGGTGGAAATAATGAAGCCACTAATCATTCCACTCTGACGGCGATTAAACCAGCTCATTTCTATAATTGCCTCATAAACATGCCAATTCTCGGCTTTAGCTCTCACGTCGCATGGCAAACGCTCGTGATATGCAGTAATCACTCTATAAGGCAACAGCCATAATTCAAACTCATTACTGTTTATATAACATTAACAATAAGGAAACCATAGTCGACTATCATTTTTCCATCATATTTATTACCGTCCGTCATTTATATAAACAACCTATCACAATTATTACCACACTATTATTGTTTGCCATTTCATGTCAAAAGCTGTGACCTTAAATTAATGTTGTGGTACTAAATCAATTGCAAATTGAACACTAAATCAATTTTTTTTTAACCAGGTATATAACCGGATTCACTTGTAAACTGGTACAATTTCAGTGCGGAAAAGTAGTGAGAACTGTAACTCGACATTTAGCATTTAGACAATTTCAGTTTGAAACAGGATCAGCTTTGTGACAAAAATGGCGAAGTTGTAGATTTTGTAGATTTTGTTTTCCTTCCAAAAGTTTTACACAAATTCCTTCGACAAATTTTTTGCTACAGGGTTTTCTATCTTAGAGGAATTATACAGTAGCTCTGTAAAAAAATAAATTTTTAAAAATTATTTTCATCGTCTTTAATTTAAATTATTTAAAATGCTACGAAAATGTTTAATTGAATGTTTGAGGCGTATGTCTTTATCTATGGGCGTATGTCAAAAGCAAGGGCCGATTGATAATAACTCGTGATTGATAACAAGGAGAGGAATGGTGCATGCTCGGTAGCCTCAACTAGTTCGTTGCCTAGCTACCGGCATCTTTGTTATCACTCTGTTGCTGCTTGCCTTTGCATGATAGTGAATAGTGATTAATGATGACAGCGAAACTTGACAGTCTCGCCAATTGCGAAGTCCGATTTGTAATTCGAATTCCACACGCGAACGGGTGCGTTGCTGCTGAAATTCACCACGAATTATTTGAAGTTTTGTAGGCCTTCATTAATAAGTGAAGAAAAAGTAGGAAAGTGGTGCCGTGAATTTGGGAAATACCGTACAAACGTTCATGATGAAGAAAGCAGTGGAAGGCGCAGTGCTGAAAAGGTTTGGAAATTTAAATGAAAACAATTGTGACTATGTAGAAAAATAAACTTGACACATATAAAAACTAGATGATATTTATTTTCCATACCTTTTCGATTTCTTTATGACCAACTTGCCGTAACTTTTGACATTCGCCTCGTAAAAGTACGATTCAATATCGTAATTTGATGTGTTGTAAAGCATGTGTAAAAATATACACAAATCACCGTTAGAATTTTATTTCTCCTTCTTTTTCTGCATTTCATGGTTTAGGCACTTTCTGTTTGTTCCGTTTCTATAGCTCGGCCGACCATCATTTGTGGCAACGTCCAACATATCTTCTTCCCTCTTGGTTGTATTGTGGGGCTTTTATCGGTATTTTATCGTATGCCATGCGTTCGTAGTAATGATTTTTCGTTTATTAAATGTAATCTAGTCTCTTCTTAGGTGATCGTTTCCTATTTGGTCTTGTTTGGCGCAGCACCATACTTAATTGTTTACATATTAAAATTTAACTCAAAACTTGCAAAGATCCAAGTTTAAAAAAAATATAATAAAAAAATATATATATTACAGAAGAGATGACTAAAAAAGCTGAGCATATAAAGAAGAAAAATCGAAAGTAGCAAAAGAAAACAAGACAACAAGAAAAGGGAAAAGAAGAATAAGAGAAGTAAAAGAGTAAGAAAAAGAAGAAGAAGAATAGAAGGAGAATAATATGAAAAGAAGCAGAGAAGGCAAAGAAGAAGAAGGAAAGGAAAAAAAGAAGAACGGGAGTCATATTATTGAAATCAATAAATTGTTTTACCCACATTCTAATATCTACTTTAAATTTCAATCAGCAATGAAAATAAAGTGTTGTTTGTATGCGTACACTTGTGTTTATCGAAGCTCGTGACCAAAGCTTTATCTTTTTATCTACGAGACACTGTAAGCATCGTATTCTAATTGGGTGTGTTAGGGTAACCGAGTGGTATCGGCTTGTATCGGCGTGAGTTAGAAGCAAATCCTACTAGTTTGTGCTTGATAATTCACTGGCCGACGTGTGACCAGATCTCTAGCAGCTTGTTACGGCATTTTACTTGAGTCCGGTATTATCTGCTTGTTAATCATTGAACACTTTCCACTTAATTAGTAAACCAAATGAACTGCATTTGCATGTTATTTTAAGTACACGCATAAAGTAATGAAGATCGTGGCGATACATTGGTCTTCAGAAACTTGAACATTAAACAATAATCGATCGAATATGAATATTAATTGGAACACGTTGTAAACAGTTTAAGTAAAATTAGGTGGTAATTTGTTTTCTTCCTACAAATTTTTTTGAAAAAATAACAAGCAGATTTATTGATAGGATTATTGTGGTGAAATAGACACTTGTACTCAAGTCATTTTTACCATGTTCTCAAAGAACGAATAATATCAACTAAGGAAATAACCATCATCCAAAAATCAAAAGCCTATTCACATTTACATATGTATTAGTCATAAGTTAAGCAGCATTGGTCAAATTATCAGTGTCTTAAAATTATGGGAATAAATAACATCCGCTACAAATTTATAATAAATTTTATGATACATCAAAAGTTTGTATCTCAATTAAAGCTTAAAAAAAAGTCTTAAACGCGGTTGCACAACACTCCTTTAAAATTAACGCAGTTACCATAGTATTATAGCAACAACAATGCTGCCAACAATAATATCGGATATTGAACGGCTGAATTAAAACTGTTTTTGCTTGATTTTTTTGCTATGAACGGAACTGTTTATTTAGATTTATTGCATTTCAACACTCAGTTTTCTGTTTTGTAAGTCTACGTTATCTTATTTAGAAATGAAGTAGTGCTATTTTATAGAGCTAATGGAAGTGCGGATTATGCCAATTAATTTCTTTCATACTGAGCGAAATATTATTTAAATAATGAACTTGACATGTTGATTAGCATATTACGTAAGTTTTATTAAAATTCATACGACCCAATACCGCTGGGATTAATCAAGCTATTGGAAGTAGGCGATGCGTATGTAATGTAATGTAATGCATCACCAGGAGTTGATATTACACCTTGAAAAGAACTAAATTATATTGTAAATTTTAGTTGGTAGCTAAAGGGGGCAGCTGTTACTGCTTTTTGCATGCTTCAGCGATTGCCTAGTTTGTTTCCCTCAACAACTTATTACTTAGAAGTCGTAGGGAGAAGTTGGAGCAAAACTCAACGGGTGACTTTACATTGCCCAGCATAATTAATTCTCGCTGAATGCGTCTAATACACGGCGTAACTTGGCTTTGTTAAGCGGTCTTTTGTACGTACGTACACCACTCCCGAGATCAGTTGCCTTCGAGCGGGGCTACATAATTTGGAGCGGCTAAAAGGAAACAAGGCTAGTGCAAATGATGGATAGCGATTGCCTAAGGCTTATTAATACCGTCCGACGGTCATGGCTCATTTTCCTGATAACAATACTACCTGTCGGAACTATTGTACGTACATACATATACTTGGGGTGATCGGATGTGACGTGTTCAATGAATCGCCGCGATACGATTGGTTCCAGCATAGAAATCGTTTGCAGATATAAAGCATTTTAGTGCCAAGGAGATTTATGACTGCTTTTATCAGCTTCAGCCCTCCCTTAACTAGGTCCGTCGACGGTGCCGAGCAGAGGGCGCGCCCGTCGCATGATGTACGGCCCGTTAGAACCACAACACTTGGTCAGTGAACAGAGGTTGTGAGATATACGAGCCATTTGATGGGACATCTGCGCAATTTATGCGCCTCTTTTCGTCTCGATAGAAAATGTAAATCACCTCTACCGCTCCGTCGGAGTGCGGAAAAACACGCTTGTAGATGGATTTATGGGACTTTCGGCGCGATGAAACCGTCCAATATGTTACAGTGGCATCGTATCGAGTTTGCCGAAGGAGCAATCCGTCATTCATATCGAACCGCTGACGTTCTCTCGTTATGCAAAGGTGTGATACGCTATTTCCAGTATAAACAGTGGCTATCAGTCCGTTTCTTCCACATGTGACCGCTTGAATGATTATGATTGATGCGGGATATGATCCATGGTGATTGGGCGATGGCCGATGTCAGTCAACCAAATCCAATTACGTATTTGTCAGGACTAAGAAATGCCGATAAAGTAAATGGAGTCACACAAAGCCGAACATAACCGCTCAATAGTGTATCATAAGCATATAAATAATTGGATAACTGACACAACAAATAGCTATTCAAGGAATTTACTTTTATCACACTCTTATCTTAGCCGTGACGGCATATATTAATTTATTATATAGAAACTAAATTCCAAATGTTTTAGAGGACATACATGTACAGGGTTGCGCAAAAGTATGAAAACACAAATATCTAGAATACCATTGCAGATATAACAATAAAATTTTGTATCTAAGCGTTGTGGTATTTTTCGAATTCGATGAAAATATTAAGGTTGCAATACGACTGCCGGTTCAACCGGAAACGGACTCAAACTTTGGAATTTTAAATAGAATACTCTATATATTTTTAGATTTCTCTTAAAATTTACTTTAAAAAAATGTACAAGGTTATATGGGTCTAAAGTCAACCGTTTTCGCTAAATTTACATTTTTATGAAAATTTTGAGTGATACAGCACTTTCATTTTTTTTATCATTTAGGTTCTTTAGGAAGGCAGTTTAACAATTAGATTGACAATAGATTAATAAAAATTTTGAGTTAGCTACATTTAAATAATTTTATACACGGTGATTTTTACACTTGGTCAAACTCGTGTAACTTTAACATCGTGAACTCAATTTTCTTAAATACAACACCCTATATGTTTTTACATAGTCTTCTAGAAAATTTGATTGTCTTTCAAAAACATTAACCATGTTTTATACCTAAAACTAATAGTGTTGTCGAGATATCGGGATTTTATTGTAAATTATTAATTATTAGGGCAACGTAGGTAATATTTTCGAAGAGGCTATGAACGTAGACAGCGGTAATTTTGAAACAATTGACAGATAAAAACAAAAAAGTTATTATATTATCTTTTCCTCACTTATTTTTGATATTTCTAGTAATGTAGTTTCAAAATTACCGCTGTCTAGTTCATAGCCTACTCGAAAATATTACGTAGCCCTAATAATTTACAATGATATCGAGATATTTCGTATATCAGTTTTAGGTATGAAACGTGGTGAATGTTTTTGAAAGACAATCAAATTTTCTACAAGACTATGTAAAAACAAATAGTGTGTTGTATTTAAGAAAAATGAGTTATCCATTTTCAAAGTTTCACGAGTTTGACCAAGCGTAAAAAACACCCTGTGTAATATTTTAAAAATGTAGCCGCAAAGTGTTAGTTAATCTTATGTTAATCTAATTTTTGAACGAAATTCTACTGCCTTTTTAAAGAACTTCAATGTTAAAAAAAAAGAAAGTGCTGTATCGCTCAACATTTTCATAAAAATGTAAATTTTACGAGAACGGTTGACTTTAGACTTGTATAAGATTTTACATTTTTTAAAGTAAATTTCGAGAGAAATCCAAAAATGTCAAAATATACAGGGCGTTTCATTTAAAATTTCAAGTTCTAGTCCGTTTCCGGTTGAACCGGAAGTCGTATTGGTACCGTAATATTTTCATCGAATCCGCAAAATACCATAACGTGCAGATACAAAATTTCATTGTTATATCTGCAATAGTATTTTAGATATTTGTCTGTTTCCATATTTTTGCGCATCCCTGTATAATATAATTGGGTTCAATTGTTGTGCCTGGTTAACATGCGATATATTTTATACGGAAATTACCTATACGTTTTGAATATTTATTTATATAATGAAAAAAATAACGATAAAAAAAAGCAGTTACACATAGAGGACAACCGTGTTTGGAAGTCTAATTTTTTTATGTCGACGTTTATTATTTGCTTTTATTTTTATTAAAAATTAATTTTTATTATATTTCCATTGATAGTTATAGTATAATTTATAAGATTTGATCGTTTTTTGTTATATTAAATAGACTGTTTGCTATAATTTGAATAAACTTTGAACTGATTTTTCTCGAAAATTTTCTTATGTGTGCCTACTTTTTTAATACATGGTCAGATTCAGAATTAAATTTTTCTATCCGAATCAGCCAAAAAATGTATACTATGTAATTTAAAAAAAAAAAACAGTTGCCTATCGCGGATTTGACATACGTCATTGTAAAGATAATAAATGCACTTCCTTTAATAGAGACTTTGTGGCGGTTTCTAAAAATATAAGGTTTGTTGGGGTTATTTTCAATAATTAAAAAGTTATAGGGGTGCGACAGTAAAACTGAATCACCCGGTATTTCCTATTCTTTAATTATTAACTGCTGTAATTATTAATTGCAATTTTAATTTTACATTAAAAAATTATTTTGCTAAATTTTTTTAAATTTTATAAAATATATTTGAAATACATTGAAATTTTGGTTATGGATAAATACTATTGAGAGTATTGATCGTGTATAATTTTCTATAGAGACATACGTAACCAGTTGTTAAAATTTCGCAATATATTTCAAATAAACAGAATATGAACACGATTAAACAAAAAAAGTTGCTTGATATCATTTCGAAATCTAAGATAACAAAAACGTCATAATTAACATAACCTTTCCAGGGTAATAAATATTTTATAATTTATTACCGTGTTTTAATGTAATCACTATATATTTGAAATAATATATGTAAATTGCTCGCTTTTTTTGCATATTGCATTCATTTGACATTATGTTGTTATTAAACTGATAAAACTTAATTTCTTTTGTTTCCGCCGTTAGTCTTAATTAGGTTATTATGTGGGTTATATTTCAAGGTTTTCATTAAAATTTCTTTATTTGCATTTTTTTTTCAGGTGTTGTCACTTCTAGAATTGCTAACATTTGCGTTGGGTTGAGCATTTTTATTATTGCAAAATAACTTATACCATACATTTATGACAAATCAATAAATTATATTTATACGTCTCATAATGAAAGCTATTAAGTTTTTTGATTTTATATTAGAAAAACTTTACAAGCCGTAATATTTTAATTACTTTAGTGTAATGTGTAACTTACCTGACAGCTGTAGTAATTTATAGGTTAATATCATTCTAAAACCGGACTGTAAACACCTTTTACTCAGAAAATTGTATTCATTAATTTCTTAGCTGTTATAAATAACACGTGTTAATTAGTTATTCGAAATATAAATACTTACTGACATTATATATGATCAATTGCTTTTGCGTTTAAAATTTATATGCTTGTTTACAAATCTGTTTAATTAAAGACATGAGCTTAATTATTGAGGTTAGTTAGTAAATTTCCAATAACGATTATAAATGTTCCTGCTTTATATTCAACTATTTTAATTTATGTGTGTAATTTTCAACAATTTATACTTTTATTCAAGTATACATTAAAGTGAGTTTCTTAACATAAAGCCGGAAGTCGAGGAGTTGAAGCTTTGTGGAGTAGTCGGAAGGCGGAAAAACCATCGATTCCCGACTCTTTGATTCAGTTTTTACCAAGCATGAAAACGAAACGAAAACAAAATAACGATATTAACCAAAATTTCTTAAGGAAGGGAAACAGGCACGACATTTTGTTTTTTTGTTTAGGAACGAAAAGAAATTAAAAATATTTTATACTGATTTTAACCGTTTTTTTTTTTAATGTTTAATTTTCTCCAGTGAAGTGAAAGGAGTTGGGAGTCGGAGTCGGTTTTAAAAAATACCGACTTGGGAGTCGAGATTTGGAAGTCTATAATTTTTCTGCTAACTGCCCATCCCCTGATAATAAATTTTTTTTTTATTTTGTAAATTTAGCTTCCTCATCTTTTTACACAGCGAGCATAATTTATCGTTTGTTTTGAATACAATTAATTTTCAAGAATTATCCGTGTTTGGTCGCAGAAAAACGTCAGTATAACATTATTCTTCATTTTTTCTGCTATTGTCTGTTCATTTATGTTATTTATCTAAGTATGTAATTATTTTTTTACGCATTTTTACGATTAATATTACGAATTTATCATTTTCTCAAGAAATTTTATGATATGGGACACGACTGCTTCTGCTTATGCAGCTAAATTGATGTAGGTATTGGCACATGACTGCTTATACAGCGATTATTTTTTTTTAATTGAATATTTTGATGAAATTCATTCTTACATATTGCACATGTAGTTTGAGTGTGAAATAAGTAAAATGACTTCAAAAAATAAAGTGCGAATAATTGGAAGTAAAATTGCACTGACCGCGAAGGTAATACCAAGTATTTATTCACTTTAATGTTTTTTTTTTGCTTGTGCTTCATAACCGTTTGTGGTTATCTTGTCTTCTTTCAGTTTAAATTTTTCATTTTCTTCTTCGGCTTACAAAAATAATAAACATAATCTACAATAACACGAATACCTACTCTTTAAAAAACCAACCTTATCATAATCAAATTTATAAAAAACATAACCTTATCAACTATGTCCAACAAAGTTTATTAAAATGTTATGAATTTTGTTCTAACTATTAGGGTCTTTCGTTGTATAAATAAAATGTTATAAAATTTTGCTTTTTGATAACAGTAGATTCTCTTTTTACTTGATTATTTTTGTTTATTATTATTTTATTTTTTTTTAATTCAACACAGTTTACGGATCCTAATCTTTCCGCAGGGCCGTAACTAGGCAGGTGCAACCGCACAGGGCCCAGACCTGAGGGGGCACAGAGTGCCTACGAAATAAGTTGAAAATTAAAACCCTAGGTTCTAAGTTGGGATTCTATAACTGCGACTAAACTATATCTAATAATAGATAAATATATTTTTTGTTTATTGTTTCACCCAATTTATTTTTTTTGCTAGTGCTATAGGGGGCCCAAATTTAATATCTAGCACAGAGGTCACTTCAGAGGCTAGTCTTTCCGTATAATTTAAAATTGGAAGCCAACACAATGTAGTTAGGCCCGGCGGATGAACCAATATATAAAATAGACAAATGTTTTTAGTGCTGAAGGGCCCGATTCCAACCGGAAAAGTTGTAATTATTAATAAAATCGCGAAATTTGCAAACGGCCTCTAGTAATGGGGCCTAAACGCAAAAATTTGTCTTGGGTCCTCTAAAAGGCCTAATACGACACCAAGTTTAGAGTTACTAAATTTAATGGATTTCATAAGGCAATTTTGGTACCAATAGTATTTGAAAAGTCATTTCTGCGTTTAGGAACCTTTTAGACGGTAATGAATGTTGATGTCGAATTTATTTAAGAAGTAAAAATTATAGTAGACATTCTGTTGGTTGTTGGGCACATTTTTTGTCACTGTTAATATTTATTCACATCAAGGGAATGCTTGAATTATATTTGTAATGAGAATAGGGTTAATTAAAGGTTTTTAACTTTTTTTAATTAAAGACCGTCTTGAAGAAAGGCTTATACAGTATGGAGACTCTTGTTTCTTGCTGAATAGTTATCATAATTATTTATTGGAAGTTTTAAAACTGGTCTAGCATTTCTACAAAAGATTTTCCTAAAAAAAAGATAGTTGATTTTTAACTTCACAGGTGCAATACCGATTTTCCGGCAACTGATGATTCGGCATTTTCTTTAGTTCAGAAAAAATTACGGCACGAAATTTGTGATTTCTGTAGCCACCTACTTTACTGAGCGGTCACAGATGGCGTTAAGTGTAGGGCGCGCTTAGAGTACATCTATACAGGGTGTCCCAGATTACATTTACAGCATGGTCCTCTAACTTTTAAATAGTTTGCATTGAGTTAGTAGGCAATAGCACAGTTTTTTTGGCATGTTCAGAGTGTTTTAGTGTGTTCTAATACTGTAAAAGACATTAGTGATAGTTGTTTAAGTTATAACCATCCGTAAGTTTCATAAGCTAGGTTAAAATGCGCACTGTATTATTTGTCCACATCGAACTTATTATTTATACAGGGTGTCCCAGATTACATTTCCAGCATGTTGATTTTTGTTTATTATCTAGCGTGCCAAGGAACTTTTTAAAACATTGAAGTATCACTAAATAGGTCTCAGGAAGGGGAACAATTTGTCCAATATAAACTTCATTGTAGCTCTTACCGTTTACGATATCTCGATAGTGGCCCTTCTATGTGGACCACCCTGTAGAGATACCCTACCACAATTTTGTGAATTACTTAACCTAATTTGCTTAAGTAATAGCTTCACGGTTCACGATCTGCCAAATGTTTAATCCAGTGAGTGCCGAAAAATCGGTGTTGTACCTGTAGGTACTTACTTATATTAGGCACAATTAATGTAGTCTTTAAAAATGGGTAGATAAATGAAAGGTGTGCAGTATTTTTATGTAAGCCCCTAATAGATGCGAGTTATAACTGTGCACCATTGTCCTGTTATGCAAACGCAACAAAATAGACGCTCTAAAGAAGTTTATTTATACCTCATATAGTACTATTACATTCTGATAAGCGCTCGTTAACGTCAGTTAAGCTTTTACTATAAAATGTATTTATTTTAATCATATAGTGCGTACACATAACATAATTTTAAATTACACAGTTAGGTGATTCGTTCACATTATAATTAAAAATGCAACGAGGTAGTTCGTTGGAATTAAATTTTCATTTAACTGCTTTCATTACTTATTTATGTTATAGCGGAAGCCGAATAAACTGCAGCTTTAATGGGAATAGTTAATAGCCTTGTTTAATTACCGCCATTTGCCTACAGTTTACTAAACATAGGCAGCAAAGCTCTGGCGATCGTCGGAAATAAAAAACCGTCTTGCGAACTGCTAATTCAATTAAAAGTATGAGGATAAATCGACAGATTGCCCTCGATAGCGGCAAAACATGACAATAAAACGCCGCCACTTGCCCGGCAATTGGATATAAATTGCAGTTTTAATTATACGATACATGTAGTATTTTACGGAAACGTGATTGGTGGAAATAATGAAGCCACTAATCATTCCACTCTGACGGCGATTAAACCAGCTCATTTCTATAATTGCCTCATAAACATGCCAATTCTCGGCTTTAGCTCTCACGTCGCATGGCAAACGCTCGTGATATGCAGTAATCACTCTATAAGGCAACAGCCATAATTCAAACTCATTACTGTTTATATAACATTAACAATAAGGAAACCATAGTCGACTATCATTTTTCCATCATATTTATTACCGTCCGTCATTTATATAAACAACCTATCACAATTATTACCACACTATTATTGTTTGCCATTTCATGTCAAAAGCTGTGACCTTAAATTAATGTTGTGGTACTAAATCAATTGCAAATTGAACACTAAATCAATTTTTTTTTAACCAGGTATATAACCGGATTCACTTGTAAACTGGTACAATTTCAGTGCGGAAAAGTAGTGAGAACTGTAACTCGACATTTAGCATTTAGACAATTTCAGTTTGAAACAGGATCAGCTTTGTGACAAAAATGGCGAAGTTGTAGATTTTGTAGATTTTGTTTTCCTTCCAAAAGTTTTACACAAATTCCTTCGACAAATTTTTTGCTACAGGGTTTTCTATCTTAGAGGAATTATACAGTAGCTCTGTAAAAAAATAAATTTTTAAAAATTATTTTCATCGTCTTTAATTTAAATTATTTAAAATGCTACGAAAATGTTTAATTGAATGTTTGAGGCGTATGTCTTTATCTATGGGCGTATGTCAAAAGCAAGGGCCGATTGATAATAACTCGTGATTGATAACAAGGAGAGGAATGGTGCATGCTCGGTAGCCTCAACTAGTTCGTTGCCTAGCTACCGGCATCTTTGTTATCACTCTGTTGCTGCTTGCCTTTGCATGATAGTGAATAGTGATTAATGATGACAGCGAAACTTGACAGTCTCGCCAATTGCGAAGTCCGATTTGTAATTCGAATTCCACACGCGAACGGGTGCGTTGCTGCTGAAATTCACCACGAATTATTTGAAGTTTTGTAGGCCTTCATTAATAAGTGAAGAAAAAGTAGGAAAGTGGTGCCGTGAATTTGGGAAATACCGTACAAACGTTCATGATGAAGAAAGCAGTGGAAGGCGCAGTGCTGAAAAGGTTTGGAAATTTAAATGAAAACAATTGTGACTATGTAGAAAAATAAACTTGACACATATAAAAACTAGATGATATTTATTTTCCATACCTTTTCGATTTCTTTATGACCAACTTGCCGTAACTTTTGACATTCGCCTCGTAAAAGTACGATTCAATATCGTAATTTGATGTGTTGTAAAGCATGTGTAAAAATATACACAAATCACCGTTAGAATTTTATTTCTCCTTCTTTTTCTGCATTTCATGGTTTAGGCACTTTCTGTTTGTTCCGTTTCTATAGCTCGGCCGACCATCATTTGTGGCAACGTCCAACATATCTTCTTCCCTCTTGGTTGTATTGTGGGGCTTTTATCGGTATTTTATCGTATGCCATGCGTTCGTAGTAATGATTTTTCGTTTATTAAATGTAATCTAGTCTCTTCTTAGGTGATCGTTTCCTATTTGGTCTTGTTTGGCGCAGCACCATACTTAATTGTTTACATATTAAAATTTAACTCAAAACTTGCAAAGATCCAAGTTTAAAAAAAATATAATAAAAAAATATATATATTACAGAAGAGATGACTAAAAAAGCTGAGCATATAAAGAAGAAAAATCGAAAGTAGCAAAAGAAAACAAGACAACAAGAAAAGGGAAAAGAAGAATAAGAGAAGTAAAAGAGTAAGAAAAAGAAGAAGAAGAATAGAAGGAGAATAATATGAAAAGAAGCAGAGAAGGCAAAGAAGAAGAAGGAAAGGAAAAAAAGAAGAACGGGAGTCATATTATTGAAATCAATAAATTGTTTTACCCACATTCTAATATCTACTTTAAATTTCAATCAGCAATGAAAATAAAGTGTTGTTTGTATGCGTACACTTGTGTTTATCGAAGCTCGTGACCAAAGCTTTATCTTTTTATCTACGAGACACTGTAAGCATCGTATTCTAATTGGGTGTGTTAGGGTAACCGAGTGGTATCGGCTTGTATCGGCGTGAGTTAGAAGCAAATCCTACTAGTTTGTGCTTGATAATTCACTGGCCGACGTGTGACCAGATCTCTAGCAGCTTGTTACGGCATTTTACTTGAGTCCGGTATTATCTGCTTGTTAATCATTGAACACTTTCCACTTAATTAGTAAACCAAATGAACTGCATTTGCATGTTATTTTAAGTACACGCATAAAGTAATGAAGATCGTGGCGATACATTGGTCTTCAGAAACTTGAACATTAAACAATAATCGATCGAATATGAATATTAATTGGAACACGTTGTAAACAGTTTAAGTAAAATTAGGTGGTAATTTGTTTTCTTCCTACAAATTTTTTTGAAAAAATAACAAGCAGATTTATTGATAGGATTATTGTGGTGAAATAGACACTTGTACTCAAGTCATTTTTACCATGTTCTCAAAGAACGAATAATATCAACTAAGGAAATAACCATCATCCAAAAATCAAAAGCCTATTCACATTTACATATGTATTAGTCATAAGTTAAGCAGCATTGGTCAAATTATCAGTGTCTTAAAATTATGGGAATAAATAACATCCGCTACAAATTTATAATAAATTTTATGATACATCAAAAGTTTGTATCTCAATTAAAGCTTAAAAAAAAGTCTTAAACGCGGTTGCACAACACTCCTTTAAAATTAACGCAGTTACCATAGTATTATAGCAACAACAATGCTGCCAACAATAATATCGGATATTGAACGGCTGAATTAAAACTGTTTTTGCTTGATTTTTTTGCTATGAACGGAACTGTTTATTTAGATTTATTGCATTTCAACACTCAGTTTTCTGTTTTGTAAGTCTACGTTATCTTATTTAGAAATGAAGTAGTGCTATTTTATAGAGCTAATGGAAGTGCGGATTATGCCAATTAATTTCTTTCATACTGAGCGAAATATTATTTAAATAATGAACTTGACATGTTGATTAGCATATTACGTAAGTTTTATTAAAATTCATACGACCCAATACCGCTGGGATTAATCAAGCTATTGGAAGTAGGCGATGCGTATGTAATGTAATGTAATGCATCACCAGGAGTTGATATTACACCTTGAAAAGAACTAAATTATATTGTAAATTTTAGTTGGTAGCTAAAGGGGGCAGCTGTTACTGCTTTTTGCATGCTTCAGCGATTGCCTAGTTTGTTTCCCTCAACAACTTATTACTTAGAAGTCGTAGGGAGAAGTTGGAGCAAAACTCAACGGGTGACTTTACATTGCCCAGCATAATTAATTCTCGCTGAATGCGTCTAATACACGGCGTAACTTGGCTTTGTTAAGCGGTCTTTTGTACGTACGTACACCACTCCCGAGATCAGTTGCCTTCGAGCGGGGCTACATAATTTGGAGCGGCTAAAAGGAAACAAGGCTAGTGCAAATGATGGATAGCGATTGCCTAAGGCTTATTAATACCGTCCGACGGTCATGGCTCATTTTCCTGATAACAATACTACCTGTCGGAACTATTGTACGTACATACATATACTTGGGGTGATCGGATGTGACGTGTTCAATGAATCGCCGCGATACGATTGGTTCCAGCATAGAAATCGTTTGCAGATATAAAGCATTTTAGTGCCAAGGAGATTTATGACTGCTTTTATCAGCTTCAGCCCTCCCTTAACTAGGTCCGTCGACGGTGCCGAGCAGAGGGCGCGCCCGTCGCATGATGTACGGCCCGTTAGAACCACAACACTTGGTCAGTGAACAGAGGTTGTGAGATATACGAGCCATTTGATGGGACATCTGCGCAATTTATGCGCCTCTTTTCGTCTCGATAGAAAATGTAAATCACCTCTACCGCTCCGTCGGAGTGCGGAAAAACACGCTTGTAGATGGATTTATGGGACTTTCGGCGCGATGAAACCGTCCAATATGTTACAGTGGCATCGTATCGAGTTTGCCGAAGGAGCAATCCGTCATTCATATCGAACCGCTGACGTTCTCTCGTTATGCAAAGGTGTGATACGCTATTTCCAGTATAAACAGTGGCTATCAGTCCGTTTCTTCCACATGTGACCGCTTGAATGATTATGATTGATGCGGGATATGATCCATGGTGATTGGGCGATGGCCGATGTCAGTCAACCAAATCCAATTACGTATTTGTCAGGACTAAGAAATGCCGATAAAGTAAATGGAGTCACACAAAGCCGAACATAACCGCTCAATAGTGTATCATAAGCATATAAATAATTGGATAACTGACACAACAAATAGCTATTCAAGGAATTTACTTTTATCACACTCTTATCTTAGCCGTGACGGCATATATTAATTTATTATATAGAAACTAAATTCCAAATGTTTTAGAGGACATACATGTACAGGGTTGCGCAAAAGTATGAAAACACAAATATCTAGAATACCATTGCAGATATAACAATAAAATTTTGTATCTAAGCGTTGTGGTATTTTTCGAATTCGATGAAAATATTAAGGTTGCAATACGACTGCCGGTTCAACCGGAAACGGACTCAAACTTTGGAATTTTAAATAGAATACTCTATATATTTTTAGATTTCTCTTAAAATTTACTTTAAAAAAATGTACAAGGTTATATGGGTCTAAAGTCAACCGTTTTCGCTAAATTTACATTTTTATGAAAATTTTGAGTGATACAGCACTTTCATTTTTTTTATCATTTAGGTTCTTTAGGAAGGCAGTTTAACAATTAGATTGACAATAGATTAATAAAAATTTTGAGTTAGCTACATTTAAATAATTTTATACACGGTGATTTTTACACTTGGTCAAACTCGTGTAACTTTAACATCGTGAACTCAATTTTCTTAAATACAACACCCTATATGTTTTTACATAGTCTTCTAGAAAATTTGATTGTCTTTCAAAAACATTAACCATGTTTTATACCTAAAACTAATAGTGTTGTCGAGATATCGGGATTTTATTGTAAATTATTAATTATTAGGGCAACGTAGGTAATATTTTCGAAGAGGCTATGAACGTAGACAGCGGTAATTTTGAAACAATTGACAGATAAAAACAAAAAAGTTATTATATTATCTTTTCCTCACTTATTTTTGATATTTCTAGTAATGTAGTTTCAAAATTACCGCTGTCTAGTTCATAGCCTACTCGAAAATATTACGTAGCCCTAATAATTTACAATGATATCGAGATATTTCGTATATCAGTTTTAGGTATGAAACGTGGTGAATGTTTTTGAAAGACAATCAAATTTTCTACAAGACTATGTAAAAACAAATAGTGTGTTGTATTTAAGAAAAATGAGTTATCCATTTTCAAAGTTTCACGAGTTTGACCAAGCGTAAAAAACACCCTGTGTAATATTTTAAAAATGTAGCCGCAAAGTGTTAGTTAATCTTATGTTAATCTAATTTTTGAACGAAATTCTACTGCCTTTTTAAAGAACTTCAATGTTAAAAAAAAAGAAAGTGCTGTATCGCTCAACATTTTCATAAAAATGTAAATTTTACGAGAACGGTTGACTTTAGACTTGTATAAGATTTTACATTTTTTAAAGTAAATTTCGAGAGAAATCCAAAAATGTCAAAATATACAGGGCGTTTCATTTAAAATTTCAAGTTCTAGTCCGTTTCCGGTTGAACCGGAAGTCGTATTGGTACCGTAATATTTTCATCGAATCCGCAAAATACCATAACGTGCAGATACAAAATTTCATTGTTATATCTGCAATAGTATTTTAGATATTTGTCTGTTTCCATATTTTTGCGCATCCCTGTATAATATAATTGGGTTCAATTGTTGTGCCTGGTTAACATGCGATATATTTTATACGGAAATTACCTATACGTTTTGAATATTTATTTATATAATGAAAAAAATAACGATAAAAAAAAGCAGTTACACATAGAGGACAACCGTGTTTGGAAGTCTAATTTTTTTATGTCGACGTTTATTATTTGCTTTTATTTTTATTAAAAATTAATTTTTATTATATTTCCATTGATAGTTATAGTATAATTTATAAGATTTGATCGTTTTTTGTTATATTAAATAGACTGTTTGCTATAATTTGAATAAACTTTGAACTGATTTTTCTCGAAAATTTTCTTATGTGTGCCTACTTTTTTAATACATGGTCAGATTCAGAATTAAATTTTTCTATCCGAATCAGCCAAAAAATGTATACTATGTAATTTAAAAAAAAAAAACAGTTGCCTATCGCGGATTTGACATACGTCATTGTAAAGATAATAAATGCACTTCCTTTAATAGAGACTTTGTGGCGGTTTCTAAAAATATAAGGTTTGTTGGGGTTATTTTCAATAATTAAAAAGTTATAGGGGTGCGACAGTAAAACTGAATCACCCGGTATTTCCTATTCTTTAATTATTAACTGCTGTAATTATTAATTGCAATTTTAATTTTACATTAAAAAATTATTTTGCTAAATTTTTTTAAATTTTATAAAATATATTTGAAATACATTGAAATTTTGGTTATGGATAAATACTATTGAGAGTATTGATCGTGTATAATTTTCTATAGAGACATACGTAACCAGTTGTTAAAATTTCGCAATATATTTCAAATAAACAGAATATGAACACGATTAAACAAAAAAAGTTGCTTGATATCATTTCGAAATCTAAGATAACAAAAACGTCATAATTAACATAACCTTTCCAGGGTAATAAATATTTTATAATTTATTACCGTGTTTTAATGTAATCACTATATATTTGAAATAATATATGTAAATTGCTCGCTTTTTTTGCATATTGCATTCATTTGACATTATGTTGTTATTAAACTGATAAAACTTAATTTCTTTTGTTTCCGCCGTTAGTCTTAATTAGGTTATTATGTGGGTTATATTTCAAGGTTTTCATTAAAATTTCTTTATTTGCATTTTTTTTTCAGGTGTTGTCACTTCTAGAATTGCTAACATTTGCGTTGGGTTGAGCATTTTTATTATTGCAAAATAACTTATACCATACATTTATGACAAATCAATAAATTATATTTATACGTCTCATAATGAAAGCTATTAAGTTTTTTGATTTTATATTAGAAAAACTTTACAAGCCGTAATATTTTAATTACTTTAGTGTAATGTGTAACTTACCTGACAGCTGTAGTAATTTATAGGTTAATATCATTCTAAAACCGGACTGTAAACACCTTTTACTCAGAAAATTGTATTCATTAATTTCTTAGCTGTTATAAATAACACGTGTTAATTAGTTATTCGAAATATAAATACTTACTGACATTATATATGATCAATTGCTTTTGCGTTTAAAATTTATATGCTTGTTTACAAATCTGTTTAATTAAAGACATGAGCTTAATTATTGAGGTTAGTTAGTAAATTTCCAATAACGATTATAAATGTTCCTGCTTTATATTCAACTATTTTAATTTATGTGTGTAATTTTCAACAATTTATACTTTTATTCAAGTATACATTAAAGTGAGTTTCTTAACATAAAGCCGGAAGTCGAGGAGTTGAAGCTTTGTGGAGTAGTCGGAAGGCGGAAAAACCATCGATTCCCGACTCTTTGATTCAGTTTTTACCAAGCATGAAAACGAAACGAAAACAAAATAACGATATTAACCAAAATTTCTTAAGGAAGGGAAACAGGCACGACATTTTGTTTTTTTGTTTAGGAACGAAAAGAAATTAAAAATATTTTATACTGATTTTAACCGTTTTTTTTTTTAATGTTTAATTTTCTCCAGTGAAGTGAAAGGAGTTGGGAGTCGGAGTCGGTTTTAAAAAATACCGACTTGGGAGTCGAGATTTGGAAGTCTATAATTTTTCTGCTAACTGCCCATCCCCTGATAATAAATTTTTTTTTTATTTTGTAAATTTAGCTTCCTCATCTTTTTACACAGCGAGCATAATTTATCGTTTGTTTTGAATACAATTAATTTTCAAGAATTATCCGTGTTTGGTCGCAGAAAAACGTCAGTATAACATTATTCTTCATTTTTTCTGCTATTGTCTGTTCATTTATGTTATTTATCTAAGTATGTAATTATTTTTTTACGCATTTTTACGATTAATATTACGAATTTATCATTTTCTCAAGAAATTTTATGATATGGGACACGACTGCTTCTGCTTATGCAGCTAAATTGATGTAGGTATTGGCACATGACTGCTTATACAGCGATTATTTTTTTTTAATTGAATATTTTGATGAAATTCATTCTTACATATTGCACATGTAGTTTGAGTGTGAAATAAGTAAAATGACTTCAAAAAATAAAGTGCGAATAATTGGAAGTAAAATTGCACTGACCGCGAAGGTAATACCAAGTATTTATTCACTTTAATGTTTTTTTTTTGCTTGTGCTTCATAACCGTTTGTGGTTATCTTGTCTTCTTTCAGTTTATGAAATTTTCATATTTTTGCGAGTGGAAAGATTCAAATATGCTCTATGTAGATGTAGTTACACTTTTCTTACACAATCGAAAATATAATTTGTAGTCTTGACGTTTAAAGTTATTCTCGTGTTATATTCTAAAATGTTAAGAGCCACTGTTTATGATAATTTTATGTGAGGCAGCAAAAAATAATTACAGGTGTTGCCCAAATTCTTTTATAATTAGCGTCATGTTGTGCTACCATCAACGTTACACACACGATAATTATTTTTCATTTAATATAGTAATGTTAATTTAATTTTTCCTCATGAATATTTTATCTTAACATTCGGTGTGTTTTGTTTGTAATTATTTATTTTTTAACCAGTTTATCTACAAAAAAAAACTTCATCTCTATTAAAGTGTTATTTCTATATCGTGGGATTAATATTATAATTCATATTTTCTATAAGCCGAACCTATAATTAGGTGAGTAATTTTTATTAAGCACCGATTATCTGTCATCTCGTTAGACTTCCGTGATTTAGATAGCATACATGATTTGTGTTTTAATTATGATTCTTGAATAAACGCTCGTGTTAGATATTTTGGGAAACTAAGACTAAATAAAGCTTTGTGGATTGAGAGTCGTAAATGTTCGTTAAAATATATTTAAAAAAAAAAGAGATCACTTGAATTTTCGTTGTATCCTATACCTATCTATAATTTGAGAGATTATTACAAAACCTTTTAAATTAATATCATTTTTAGGTTTTAAATGCCTATCGACTTCTTTTAGCAGTATTTTTTCCCCGCTATATAATAAAAACCAATTCTTTAGTTTTTTTTTTGAATTATTGTCTACCTATCTTCATCTACGGTTACAAAAATTAACATCTTACCATAAATCAACATACAAAAGTTTAATGAAGACAATTCAAGCTTTCTTAGTGATTACGAGGATACAAGATGATGCTCCGCAAAGAGAAATTGCAAAAATGTTAGATTGAGTTAGTCTATCATATCCTAGGAATGGATTATCAAATACTATGGACGTGCAAAACCTTATAACCGTCCTGCAAGAATCACCATTCCTCGATATGGCCTGATTCTGATAAGGAATACCTTGTTTATTGCCAGAAATTACTTAAATTTATTCTGTCAACACATTAATAGACTTATATCAAAACAAACTATCAGAAATCGCTCGAGGGAGATGATAAATAAGATCGGAAACCGGCTAGATTTTCAGAGCTTAATGTACGTCATCTTGCATTTTGTTGTGAAAGAGCTCCTTAAATCAACGCTGAATGGCAAGATGTTCGGTTCTCTGATGAGTCTCGTTTCTGGTTTAGCAGTAGTTGTTATAGATAAGTAAGGGTCTATAAAGGACAAAGTGAGCGATTTGGAGATCATAAGATGCAGGGTATAGAAACATAGTAGAACTAGTGGAATGTGCTTTTGCCGATGATTTGACGATCTACGCAAAGAACGAAAAAGAACTAGATGGAAAGAGATAGAGCAAACCGAAACATTCAAGTATTTGGGAGCAACTATACATAAGGATGGAAAAGAAGAGGCTAAAATAAACAGCAGAGTAAAGAATACAACTAAACTATTCTACACTTTATGACACATTCATAAGGAAAAAATAAATATCGAAGAAAACGAAAATGACAGTGTACAGCACAATTAGCAAACCAATTCTGGCATACGGTTGCGAAAGCTGGGTGTTAAGCAGCTAAATGAAGAGCAAAGCACAGGCGCTAGAAATGAAGTATTTAAGAGGCGTCAAAAGGTATTACTAGAAGAGATAAAAATACGAAATGAGACAATTAGAGCAGAACTCAATGTTAAACCAGTTTTGGAAAGCATAGAAAAACAACATCTAAAGTGGTTTTGGCCTCTAGTAAGGATGGAGGATGAAAGACAAACAAAAAGATTATGGCTAGCCAAATCTACATAGAAAAGACAAAGAGGAAGACCAAGGATTCATGGAATCAAGTGGTGGCTGAATGTCTGAAGGATAGAGGAATGACCTGGAGTGAGGAGATGAAGATGGCAAGGAACAGGAGAGAGTGGACTGTGTTTAAATCATGGAACTGGTTGATGTTTTGTAACGTACCTTAACACCTTCGGGTAAATAAGGCTATGATTAATAATTAAAAAAATGCATGAACATGATTGCTCGGAGGAGGGTCCACAATGATGTGGGCTGTATAAGGTTGAATGGAAGAACAGAGTTTGTGGTGAAGAACATGGAAGTCGTACAACTGAGAGATACATTCTTTTATTGAGAGTTTTGCAACAATACATGACCAATATTTCATTTTTCAGCAACATAAAGCCCAACTACATAAATAGTAAAAGTTAATAATTAATGGGGGCAATAAGACTAGAATAGGTCAGAAAAATTCCAAGGAAATCTGGAGATGTTAAACACTTTTTAGGGCCATACTGATTATTAATTTTTTTATTATAAAAAAAAATGTATTAGTTTTATTTTTGACATTACTTAATGCTTAACATACCCACCAAATAAAGATTGAGTAATCAAAATAATGATAATTTAATTATTCGTTATAATGTTTATTCTAATCTGACAAATGCATCCTGCGAATATATTTTATGTTATATTAGCAACCAGCAATGGCAAAACTGGTCAAGGTTTGAAATATAGGTGCATCTAATCGGTGGTTAGCCAAATGAAAAAAAAATTGATACACATGTTTTAATTGCAAATAAGGAGCTAGATATTTTGGTTTTCCATTGTTGATAATTTCCAACATCCATTTAATATTTCAATAAAATGTTGAGTTGCTCTTTTAAATATATTAAAATTTTTATTTACACAGTTTGATTATTTATAATTACATTATTCGATATAGTACGAAACGAACCGCTTTCTTGTTCAAACAATAATTCATTTGTTAGACCTTATCGCCGTCGCGAGCTTTGCATTTTCAAATTTTCTGCCACATAAACCACATTAAGATTTAGTTATGCCACAGCGTCTATGGCGCTACGGGAAGAAAGGAGACGTTAAATTATGGAGTGTAAAAATAAGCGATATGTGGCTGATCCTTTTATTGCCCTTAGGGCCGTAAATTATCCTGGTGAAATAGTTACGACGTAGACACGAAAAGGTACAAAAATGAGAGAAAGTATGAAGCATTAAATACAGATTTGTGGAACTGTACAATTTCAGCTACAAACTGCCAGTTTGTATTAGAAACAAAATATTTTTAGCAAAACAACAATACTTAAATAAAAATGTATTATTATAATAAGTTTATCGTTATACGAGGGTGGATTGAAAATGTCTAAAACGGCCACTAAGGGGTTCCTTTTTTACAAATACATATTATATTGTCAACTCTTTCATATAAATTAATTGTAAATTTCAAATCGATCTGCCAAATTGTCTGGTTTTGACTAGCATTTGGGTGTGTGATTCTTTGCCTTTTTTATTTTTAATAGAAAAAAATTCGAGCGGTTATCAAATTATTTCATTTGGAGGGAGAACCTGCTTAGGAAATCAAATCCAGATTGAATGCTGTTTTTTAATAATTCATCACCTTTATTTTCCAGTGAGTTTTTGGGTTTCGGAATTTAAGTCACAAGTGATAAATCCGCGTATAGGATGTTCAAAAACGGTCACAACACTAGAAATTGTGGGTAAAATTTATGAAATGGTTTTAAGCAAATTGCCGAATAATGGTGCGTGAAATTAATTCTTTCAGTGCGGCACTTGTTTGAAAAGTTCGTGCCTTCAGTGCGGCGTTTTTCAGGTCTTATGGACTTTGTGGGTTACGCTAGCTTAATTATCCATCTCCCGCACATGGGACACGAAACATGAAACCGGCTTAATCCGGTTCCAGCAGCGAAAGAGTTAAGAAAGCTGTGGCCATCTCTCATGATTGAGTAGTTCATATTTTACATGATGGATTGTGTTTAATAAAACTTTTTGCAAAATGGGTGCCGCACTTGCTCAATCCAGAACAAAAACGCATTTGAGTATTAACCTAGGCTGATAATTTGGAGTGTGTAAGAGGAATCCAATGTATTTTAAAATACGATTTGTGGCTATGGATGACATATGGTTTTACCACTACATACCGGAAACTAAAATACAATCTAAACTTCTAAACAGCGGATTGGATATGGTGAATCGGTTCCAAGGAAGAAAAAGAGCATAAAAGCTGGAAAGATTTTGTGATCAGTATTTTGGGATTCCAAAGCAATGTTGCTCAATAATTATCTTAAAAAAAGAAAAAGCATAATTGGACAAGCTGAAATTTGCAATTCAGGAAAAACGTCCGGGAATGGTCGATAAAAAAGTGTTATTTTAACAAGACAATGCACCCGTTCAATCGTGAAGCAAAAATTGGTAGAATCGAGCTTCCATATCTTTTCGCATCCATCGTTTTCACCTAATTTGGCTCTTTCAGATTTCCATCTGTTCCCAAAACTTAAACTCTTTTTGGCTGGAAAGAGATTTCGGTCGGATGAATAGGTGATCGAGGCTGCAAACGACTATTTTGGGAACCTCGAAGAAAGTCACTCCAGGGAGGGAATCGAGAAACTTGAGAGACGTTGGACCAAGTGTGTTGAACTTCAATGGAATTTTATTGCAAAATAAAATTAAATTTTAATCAATCTTTTATGTTTTCATTGTCACTTCGAAAAACTTTCAATCGACTCTCGTATAAACAAATTAAATTAATTTTTAGTGTGAGTTAGGATAAATATATTTTTCTTTTTTTTTATCAAGTGGCTACAAAACCTTTTTTAATAACTTTTCAAATTAAAACCGATTACAGTATATTTCGTAGTCAAGAGCTTGCTAATGAACGTTTCGCCAACAAACAAATTATGCAAATAAATAGGAGTAATTAATTATTTATTTTATTTTAGGAATATTAAGTGAATTTTTAATTCAATTTATATAAACTGTATCAAAAATGTGTAACTCTGTATATAAACAACCTTAAAGGTCACAGAGTGACGTCACCGGGTAACCAATATGGTCGGTAGAGAGATTGCAATAGTCTTCTAATACAGCAGCGCTTATGTATTAAAATAAGTCTTATTTAAATAAAATTTCACGGTAAACACGATTAAAATTATACCACTATTTATTTTACATATTGTTACTGTTACGTGATAATATTCTCAAGTATAAAAATCAGGTTACTAAAAATAACACATTATGAAGTTTACGTTAAGAATGAGATAATTACTAGGAAATACCAATGCATAATGTTTTGGAAATATTTAAAGGTAAGGCTAATAAATATTAAGTTTTTTAGATACATGTATAGCGTATTGTAATGAAACTGTCTTAATTAGTTATATGGTAGATATAATAAACAGCAGCAATAAACTTTTACGGTAGCTGATGGTGAGGTTATAAATTGCTATTAGTTTGCAAAATCTTTTTGATGATATAACGGACACATAAAAGATGTTTTAGTACCACTAAATTTTTAACGTTTTTTGTTCCATAAATGTCAAAATCATTGGCAGAAAGTTAAGACTAGTAACAGCTAGTGATGTCATTTTACGTATAGACATAAATTTCCCATATGTTATCTGTTGAAAATAACGGTATTTTTATTAAAGTGCAATTTGATGTTGTGAGTATATGTATACATTTAAAGTCAAAAATTTTATCTACACTTGAAAATTGATGCAAGTCATTTATACAATTATTTTAAAAATGTTAGCATTTGAAATCTTTAGCCTCATTTAGCATTTAAAGATTTAAAAAAAAATCAGTTATGTAAGCAAACATTTTAATTCTCTAATAAATTGGATAAAAGAAATATTCTTTAATTTTTTTCCGAAGAATAGAGTTTTTTTTTAGACATTTGTTATAGGAGTAATTTTTAAAAAAATATGTAAAAAAAATTTATCATAACATTTAGTACTGCTCTAACTTTTGGATTCAAATAATGGATTAGGACATAAAATCAAAAAAAGCGGATAAGAAGTATGAACATCGGAGTTTCAAAAAAAAAATGAAGGCGAAACATGTAAAAACCAAATCAGAAATAAAATAGAGAAAACTTTAGAGCAAAAGCGATTGAATAAAATGACCAGGAGGTGTCGCTAAGATTTACCATCGAATAGGAGAAGAAAGGATTACCAAAAAAAAACTGTGAAGCACGAACTGGGGTTGTGATAAAAGGGAACACCAAGAAAGGCCTGAAATGACAAGGTAAATGAAAAACCAATGGCAGAGGATTTGAGTTAAATAAAATTATAAAGTTGACACAAGACAGGAGGAGATAAGGAGAGAAATCTATAAATCAAATCCACTTTCATAAACAGAAGTTGTTATCACACCACTCATCCTGACAATCAAGCCAAAGGAGGAAGTGCGATAATCATTAAATCAGTCATTACGAAGATCATTCAATTTAGGATGAAAGTACACAACTAACTATGGTGGTGATTAAATTAACTAAACAGGATTTCAAAATTGGAGCTGTCTGCTTACCTCCAATTTATAACCTCAAAACAGAAAACTAAGAATCTCCTACCCTACAACATATGGGAGAAAGATTCATATTAGGTAAGGATTTCAATGCCAAACACTTAGATTGGGGTGCAAGAGTAACCAATACTAAGGGAGTAGCTTTAAAGAAAACTATCGGAAGTATTGGAGGTAAACAGGTAAACCAATGCCTACCGATAAAATTGAAATACCAGACCTTCTAGACTTTTCATTTCTAAAAAAGTCTCACCGAATTTTATTGGAATTAATTAATGTTTTAATCCAGAATCTGATCAATCAGCTGATGTCATGACATTAAGAGAAAAAATTATTTAAAAAAAAGGCCAAACCACAAAACAACGGATTGGGAAAGCTTTAGAATGAATCTACAAGGAGAAATAAATTTACACGTTCAGTTAAAAACAGTTGTAGAATCCGAAAATTTTACTACACTATAACAAAAAGTTACTTTTAAAAACACCAAAGAAACGACTCATATCACAAAAGAAGTAAATTACCCAGTTGATATTCTAAACCTAGTCAAAGAAAAAAGGAAAGCAAGAAGACGGTGTCAACAAACCCGTCAGCCTTTTGGTAAGACAATATTAAATAGTAAAACACGGCAGTTTAAACGTGAAATTTATAAATTGAAATGCGATTCTCTGAACTCGTTTCTTACAAACTTAACAGCTGAGAAAAAAACTTCATTGTGGAAGGTCACAAAAAAAGGCCAATTGTGTCAGTACCGCCTTTCAGAAATGGGCTAGGCGATTGGGCTCGTGAAGTTCAACAAAAAGCAGATTTATTTGCCAGTTATTTAGCTGACGCATTTACGCCAAATCAAACTACAAAATAATTTTACAACAACGCATGTAGGAAATATTTTATCAGAAGAAATCGCTTCAGTTACGCCGAAAGAAGTAGCTGATAAAATTAAAAATAATATGAGCCCGAAAACGATACCGGGTTTTGATTTAATCACAGGACATATTCTGAAACAGCTGTCAAAAAAGGAAATTGTTATGCTAACATATCTCTTTAATGATGCGTTCAGACCGAAACATGTACTGGCAAATTGGAAAGTAGCAGAAGCAAGTATGCTTCCAAAACCTGGTAAACCTCCACATGATGTCAAATCATATAGGTCAATATCTCTTTTGTCCATAATGTCGAAGTTGTTCGAAAAATTATTACTTAACAGATTAAACGAAATCATTCAGATTCCAAAACTGATTCCTGATCATCAATTTGGATTCAGATGTCAACACTTAACAATAGATCAAGTACATCGTATTACCGATGTAATAGAAAAAGCACTTGAAGAAAAAATGTCTGTTCAGCCCTATTTCTTGATGTCGCACCAGGCTTTGACAAAGTGTGGCATGAAGCATTAATTTGCAAACTTATCAAAATATTGCCTTATCAATATGTAAAATTGTAACTTCCTACATTTCTAATAGACTCTTTAGAGTAAAACAAGGGAAAGCATATTCAGAATTGAAAGAAATCCGAGCAGGAGTGCAACAGGGGAGAGTCCTTGTACCCGTCTTGTATTTGCTCTACACCAGTGATACCAAAATCGAATCAAGTGAAATTAGCTACATTCGCGAATGATACAGCATTGCTGGCAACAGGTAAAACAGTTATAATTTCTACCCAAAAACAGCTAGTGGTACCATACGAATAAACCAAAAATTGGAAAATTAAATTAAATAAACGAAATCCTTCCATATCAACTTTACAAATAAAAGACTGAGAAACTTTCCCGCAACAACAATCAATGAAACCATTGTCTCATACGCAAACGCTGCAAAGTATCTTGGTGTGACTCTGGATGCCGAATTGAGGTGGAAAGAACATATTTAGAAGGAAGAAAAGGAGTTTAAAATTAAAATCGCACAATACAGATGGCTAATTGGTAAATATCCCAAACTGTCATTATATAACAAAATTTTGATTTACAAATAAATTATTAGACCTACATTGCTGTAAGAAATACAACTATGTAGGTGTGCAAAAATTACAAATATACATAAAATACAAACTCTCCAAAATAAGGTGTTACATGAAATTCCTAACGCTCCATTGTTTGTCAGAAATGTCGACCTTCATCGAGACTTTGGCATTTTAAGCGTTGAAGAGATAGTCAAAAGATTTGCAAAGAAACATGAAGATAGACTTCAAATACACGAAAATGCAGAAGCTCTCCAGCTGCTAGAAAACCAAAACCTACGTCGAAGATTGAAGAGAACCAAGCCGTTCGAACTTGCCCAGCCAGTGGTTTGTGTAAAAGGAGAGCATTGTGCAAGTGTTAAGTGTATATATTTTCTTAAGGACAACAAAGACAACTAAAAGACGTCGCTGGACTGATTTTAGCTAAGTAATCTAGATTTAAAATTTAACAGATACAAACTAACGTTTACTTCTTAGACCAGTTTTAATATTTTACAAAAAAAAAAGAATTGTCGTAACTAACGGCGTAGATGTGTAAGATTAAGAAAGAAAAATAAAGGAGCATTGGTAAGTTTAATTTTCAAAATTAAGGATACTGCTTAAGGAATTTGCAACCATATTTGTCTATAGCAAAAAAATCGCCACCATAAAACTAGTACTGATAAATGGCTACCAGATGTTGTTATTTTACTAATGAATAGCTTCTATTTTGAAAAGTATGACTTATAGTGTTGGTTTTATCTCCAATAAAATGTTAAGGATCTTAACTCAGTAATATATTGTAAACGAATTTGAAAATTCTTTCTTGGCATATTAAATGTGTGATATATTTGTATTAACGCCAACACGTATCTATAATTAATATCTGTTGTTGAATAAAAACATTTGTTACATTGTTTGTGATAGATGGTATTTGTATCCGTAAATAAATTTGGTGTTGGTTGCGCTTTAGAATCTAAAAACTTAATTATTAGCGGCTATAAATTTTCCCTATTTTTGCAGCAGCTAATTTTCGGAAAGCGAGAATCCCAGAGACCTCGGTAAGAATTATGGGGCGCGCATGAACGCTAATGGGACGTAGTCACGTGAATATCTGCCAAAATATCACCGCCTCTTTATCTGGCTCTTGTGTTCATTGCTTTTCTCAGCTGTTGACAAGCCATTTAACTTTTATTTCACCTTATATTAAAATATAAACTTTCTTTCGCATTTTACGATTATTAAGATGAATTTATATTGTGGCATAAAAACATTCTTGAAGTGACAGATATTTTTAGAACTAAAAGTTTAATTTTTATACCAATTTATATATACAGGGTGCGCCACCTACAGTGATTTAAGCACTGTTAACAGTGACTATACAAAACAATATCACCCAAAATTATTTGTGGTCAAGTAACATGACCAAAAACTATTTGCATCTAAGCGAATTAATTTTTCTTTCGCAACAGTACACAACTTTATTATTGTAAATAGAACACACGGTGTATTTAACAGAAGAAGCACAATTTTTTATAAAAACTGTTTTTATATATGAAAATAATAAATAACCTACAGTCTCTATAGAATTAAAAAAAAAAGTTATAAAATCAAAGGACATGTTTTCACAATACACTTACGTTCCTTGAAAAGTTTTTTTTATCTGTAATACATATTAGAAAATCCTGTGTGTTCTAAGAAAACGATTATCAAAAAAATGTTTTATTTACGATTATACAGTGTGTCCAAAAAGTAACGTAACGGATCAATATCTCGTCTTGTGGCAACTTTACAAAAAAAAGTTTCGAATAAAAGTTGTTTGTGGTAATTTACTACATAACCTAAAATTATTTTCAACTATACACAGTGTTTTGTTTTTGCGTACCGATACGTCACTTTGTTTTCTTGAATAGAACACCCTGTATATTTGGCACTTTTTAGATGCAGACTTAAATTGTCTTTCAAAATGTATAAGGTTTTATGTGCCTTAAATCAATCGTTTTTGAGTTATTTAAGTTTTTATGAAAATTTTGACAGAAACTGGACTCAAGGGTAATATTGATATTTCACAACATAGCAATTTCAGAACGAATTCGTTTGAAAACTTGTTCGACAATAGTATCATAGTGATTGCTGACTAGTTAAAATTTTAAAATAATACACAGGGTGTTTTTTATGCTCGGTCCAATTGGTTGAACTTCAAACACGGATAAGTCAGTTTTTTTAAATAGAACACCCTATATATTTTTACATATTCTTATCGATAACTTAATTACCTTTAAAATTTCTTAAAGGTCTATTATGTCTAAAATTAATATTTCTCGAGTTATTGCGGTTTTCATGATAATTAAATGGCACAAACAAAATATTTAATAGAAATTAATTAGTCGGCTTTGAAAATATCTCGATCATTTGTTTTAAATGTCAAATAACGTTCTATTTTCATCTTTAAGCTATATGTTTACCTGATTATAAATTAGTTTAATAAAAAAACAATAAAATCGAAATTGTTTAATCCACATAAAAAAGGTGGATAGGAAGGCGAGGTACAATTGAATGGCCACCACGCTTTCCAGATTTGTCAACTTTGGACTGCTTTTTGTGGGAATACCTCAAAAATAACGTATATAAAGCAAAATCAGAAAATTTAGATGATCTTAGAAATCGAATAATAGTGACAACCGAACAGATTTCAGATGAGAAGTGGCGGAATATCATATCAACTTTTTATAATAGGCTTGAGTACTGTCAAATAGAAGAAGAAAAACAATTCGAACACCTTGGGTTGGGATTTTTAATAACAAAATTATCGGCCTATTTGAAATATAAAGAAATTTTAATTCATAAACCTACTTAAAACTATGTATTAATAGCTAAGGTAAGGTCCTGTGTTGAATGAAAATGCAAGAGAAATTTAGAGTATCTGGTTGCAGCAAGACAGCTGTCCCGCGCATTTAGGCTTAGATGTTGGACATTTTTTAAATGATTGCTTTGCGAATTGTGCGATTAATGAGGGTAGTGCCATAAATTATTTCAGCCAAATCTCCGAACTTAGCACCTTGCGACTTTTTCCTATCGGGCCACCTTAAAAGTAAAATTTACAAAAGATATCACCCAAATATTAATTCTTGGAAGAAAGCAATGGTTGCAGAATGTGAATTTATTAATCATAGACAGTTAGCCAAAGCAAAAATTATTTTTATGATAGATAGGGATATTGTTTAGTTGAACATTGGGGGTTATTTAAATATTTATTATAATTTGATTCCATTAAAATATTAGCACTTTGTCAAAAACTTTCCTAATTATTGTTAAAAACATTAAAAAAATGTAATAAGCTGTTTTTAACTTTATTTATATCTTTAAAAATATTGATAAAATAACTAAAACCTTGATACCCAATGATATTTGCCTATGTTCGTTTGCAAGTGTACACCTTGTACATCGATGCGTTAAGCCAAATCTTCCCAACATTTTTGAACATACAGTGAAAATTGAGTACATTCCAATAATGAATCTAATCAGCTTTTGGATGGTCATTCTTTCAAGTCTCTATCTATCTGCTATAGTTTCTAAGATATGATTTCTTGGTATTGGTTTAAAATTTCCAAGCAGGACAGTCAATAAATAGATTTATTGAGGATAAATATGTCGAAATAAATTATTAAAAGGCAGTTTTATATGCAGAAATATTAAACGTTTCATTTACGAAGACGTAAAGACGACCCACCATTATCTGTTGTCTGTACACACGTAAACATAAATCATTCATGAAAATAAAGAAGCCACTTTCAGCTACAGACACTCGGCATTTACATATCCACGTTTATACGTCTACGTTTTAAACAACAGCTTTTAAGTTTATTATATTGCGGCTATACATAACACTGCATTAGCGCGGCAGTTTAAAACCTATAAACAATAAATGTCGCCGCATTTATAACATTATGTATACTTACTTAAGCGAGCGGAACAAAAATTACATTTCAATAAATGTAAAGTTAAAGCGTCTACCAGAAGACGCCATAACATTTTATGGCGCTTTTCACTCGAAACACTTTCCTCGGTTATGAAGTCAAATATGACGAAATATTAACTCATTTCGTATTCAAAATTTACAGCAGGCGCGGGGTTGCAAATACATATCTCATAAACGTCAGTGGCAGCAGCTTATTTCCCGGCCTCGGCCATAAACATTGAGGAGCTGCCTTTTCTATGTAGCCAATATGATATCATATTTTATTTTGATGTGACGGCGCTTTGATTTAGGACCCTATAAAGCGGCCTCAGTTTTATACGTTTTACGATGTAGAAATGCATAATATCCTCACACACAATATTGGAAAACAATTCTCATATACGTTGCCTCGGTACTATAAAACAAATGTGCAGATTTGTTAACATTACAAAATAGCTTTTTGAAGTGTGTTAATTATCATAAAATATTGTTAGCTTAAAACTAACCTCTTTAATTACAAATGTTCATAAGTTTAAACTAAACACCTTAACATGAAGTCGAAAAACTTTTGAGTTAGGATTTCAATTTTCCTAAAGTAGAGACAAGAATCTAGAAACCAATAAAAATGTTCCTAAAAAAGAGATTTTTTTAGCAAATGAAATAGGTATAATTTAATTGAAGCAATATACACGGTGTATTTCGCTTAATTAAGACATGTCAATCACTGAAAGTCAATAAAGTGGCTATTCCTTTCAAAAACAGAAATTGGTGTCCCAATTAACCGAATTGCACAGTAAATATGTTTAAAATAAATAATGTTATAATAAATATCTATCATAGTTAACATAAGTTAGTTTATTAAAAATAGAATAAACGGATAATGATTTTAGATAAAACATTTTTGTCAATATTTATTTACTTGCATTAATTTATATTGCACGTCAAGTCGTGCATTCAAGAAGAAAAACTTACATTATTTTTTTACGAAGCAGCTCATGACTATAAAATTGATTAAGGATTAAAATTGGAATAATAATAAAATGAGAAAAACAAGTGATTTTAATATCGACAACGACCGCGAAAGTGTAAAGAATAAGGGATAGTATTTAACCCTCGTCAGGCGGCATAATTTTACAACGTAACAGGCGGTAAAGCTACAATTGTACCTTCATATATTTTGTATGAAAATTCTTAGTAAATAATTTTTTTTTATACGGATGAACAAAGACGGACGTAGCATTACTTGTGAAGAAAATGAATTAAAAAATGTTCTAAAATTTTCTTTTATAAATAAATGTAAATCAACTATTTCTTACTATTTTTAAAAGTAAAATACTACAAAAAAAATATTTTTCCCCCCATAATTTCATACACAATACCGGGTGTAACTGAAATCAGGCTCACCCCCTTTTTTTTCTTTAGTTTTGAATTTAGACAAATGAAATTTTAAACATGTAACATTTGCAAAAAACTGGATTATTTGAACATAGGTACACTTTTGTTTCACTTCCGGTTTCGCTGGAAATGGCCATAACTTTGTTATTTTAAATGGAACACCCTGTATATTTTTACATTTTTGGAAAGAGGAAACGATTTTCGATACAACTGTACCATTTTGGTTAATTTTTATAACCTCAAATAATTTTTTGACTAAAATTTAAGTTTTTATTAAGTGTGCCGTGACCAGCATAAATTAAATTTTATTTTGTCAACAAGTGTCCGAAAAACGGTTTTGTAAAAAAACACAAAAAAAGCGTTTGTTTTGTTGCCTTTTGGCATAGTCAACTATGATTATTAGGATATCTTACCAAAATCTTACAATAATTTGAAATTTTTAATGCCTGCTCCTAATAAAAATACCAAGTTATTGGTATTGTTGAATTCGCCAGAAAATACTTTATTTAAATAACCGCATGCACCACTATCGTTCCATTTAAAAAAATTGATTTTTTGTCAAAAAACCAATTTTGCAACGTTTAAGGTCTATTAAAGAAGCCCAAATGTCAATTAAAATTTACAAAACCATTTTTCTGACACTTTTTGACATAATAAAATTCAATTTATGCGGGTCACGGCCCACTTAATAAAAAATTTAATTTTTGTCAAAAATTTATTTGATGTTATAAAAATTAACCAAAATGGTACAGTTGGATCCAAAATCGTTTCCTCTTTCCAAAAATGTAAAAATATACAGGGTGTTCCATTTAATATAACAAAGTTATGGCCATTTCCGGCGAAACCGGAAGTGAAACAAAAGTGCACCTATGTTCAAATAATCCAGTTTTTTTGCAAATGTTACATGTCTAAAATTTCATTTGTCTAAATTCAAAACTAAAGAAAAAAAAGGGGGTGAGCCTGATTTCAGTTACACCCGGTATATGAAGGTACAATTGTACTTGTACCTATGCCGCCTGTTATGGATGGAAAAACAACTTGACCCCTTATCTCGGAAGAGGGGAAATATTTTTCTGAAATTTAGCTCATCTTATAATCTAGATCGAAAATGTAGAGATGTCACAAAATTTTAGCCCTCTACGGTTTCCAAAAAAAAGTTATTGCAATTTAAAAACTAAAAAGTTACAATTGTACCTATGCCGCCTGACAAGGGTTTTAATTAAACACAAAATAAAAAATCTAAATAACTTCTTTTTATTTTGCTTATAAAAATGTAGAACCAAAATGTGACAGTTTTTTTTTCTAAATATATTTCCAGCTTACAGCATGTTTTTTATGTTTTATAAACTGAACCTAATTTAACTTTAATGGACTGCTGTAAATCTTACTAAAATATTTTATTTGTTGACGTTATGCAAAATATAAACCTTCCAATTTCATGTGACATCAACATATACGGATATAACTCTAAATATTTTCATGACATTTACCCAAACACAAATTAAATATTTCCACATGTGGTGGAAGCAACTGCGGCGGTATATCTTCATTTAGCGCAGAGGGACGCGCCGTGGCCGTTATTCAGCCAGTAAATGGCCGAGAAATCAGAGTACCAGCCGGGGTTTTAATTTTTAACTTGAATGTGTTCCTGACATTTACTACCACCAGCTTCGTTCAGTTTTTACAGCCCAATGAAACAAATGTGTTATGTGGCAGGGAATTTCACGCAATCAACGAAATGCCACACCACATTTCGTTTTCAATTATGTATGAAATTATTTCTGGAGTTGTCCGTCTTTGTTATAAATAAATCTTGCAAACATCACATCACGTATTGATCGCTTAATTTATTAAAAGAAAAGTATTTTTTTTTGGGCCCACTGAATCTCTATAATTAGTGTTTTTTATATCAAAATAGACCATAGCATCGACGAATCTATTGAGTATTAAAAATACGTTATACTACGAGAGCTCTTCGGAAAGTTCTTGGAATCAGATGTAGATGAAGTTGTAGTCGACATGAACTTGGCATTTTAAATCGCATATTCGAACGTAAACAAGTGGGTAACACTTTCAAAAGTGGTAAGAGTGTAGAAGACGAACCTCGCAGTGCACGCCCATTAACCACCATCAGTGCAAAGACCATCGAGAAAGTCCAGGACATGCTGTCGGGTCGTTTTCATCATATAAACGCATTGGCCCATTCTATCACCATTACAATTCAAAAAATCTATGAATTCCGTTTCCAATTGCTTCCTTATATTCCACACTCCACAAATTTGGCCTCCAGAACTTTTATAAATCCCTTCCCAAATCTTGAAGCTGGAATAGCAAAAATATTTTACTTATAGAAAGAAATCATTGTTAAAGTAAGTGACTATTTTGAAGACTTTTACAAATATTGTAACATTAATGGTGAAAGTACGAAGGTTATTTTTGAAGTAAGAACTATTTTGTCATAACTTCAGAAAATGTGTTTTGTATTCAAAAAACAAATTACTGATCGCACCTTGAAATTGGCGGGAGGACGATCTACGTGGTTCATGAAATACTACTGAGCAGGGACAGAACGGAACGAAAACGTTAAACGAAATTAACCGAAATTTTTTTAAGAACGAAAACGAAACCGAAAACGAAATTATTATTTTTCGTTCAAGAACGAAAACGAAATAAATATTATCCAAAACCGGTTTTAACCGGTTTTGGAAAGTATTTAAATTTTATTTGTTAAACACAAACCGGAATTCACCTTCTATGCTGGGGGAGACTCCACGAGGCTGTAAAAAATCGCACTTGAAATAAGTGAGCTTCACTTTTCTCCATATATTTACGTGAATATGTATTAACAACTGTATTGTTTATACTTTCAATTTCGTGTAACACAATTAACGGTACAGATATTCTCTATTTCTAATTTGTTTTTAGATCATCAATATAGAATATACACTTGATTGGATATATATTATCAATGTGTATGTTTTATTTGCGTTTAGACATAATAATAGTAAAATTTATTCTTACTTCGAAAAGGACTAATGTAAAAGAAGATTTATTGGAAGATGTGTTGCTAGTAAGATTTAACGGAATGTGAAAATGTATATTGTATGGTATGTACAAACTATAAAGTTAAAGTATATTTCAAGTTAATATAAGTTTTTTTTAAATATCTTTTTTATTTATAACATTTAGTAAATTATCCACTTGAATTCGTTCTTTTGTCTTTTTAAATAATTACAGCAGGATCTTATTTAATTCAAATGCATAGATTTTTAGTACTAAAACCAATTTAAAACAGCACTTGCTATATTTTCATCTTTTTAGATAAAGATCGTGTGTCTAATTTAACCTTATCACGTTGTGTTTTTGCACCTTACGGGTGTTAAACTTAATAAAATGGTTAAATGTTAATGTGTTTAACGATTTGGTAAATTTAATATGGCGATGGTTCGACAATCTAAAATATGCTGTGCGTGAGCATCAAACCCCATCGTCATCGTTTATATTTTAGTTGAGACGCAAATATTGTTATCGTATTTACAGAGGGTTGTGGTGACTAGAAAAAAAATTGATTTTTGACGACAAAAAAATATTGTAAAACCGGTTTTAACCGTTATCTATTATTTCGGTTCACGAAAACGAAAAAAGAATTTTTTCGGTTAGAACGAAAAGAACGAAAATGATATATTTCGTTTTCGTTCCGAACAGAAACGAACGGAATTTTTTTCGTTTTTAGTCCCTGCTACTGAGACAATACGTGTCACTGATAATCTCGTGACTCTATAGCACGGTCATATACAAGTTAAAACAAGTCCTCCACCAGGATGTAGTTTAAATCTGTCACTTGGGTTGTTAGCATATGGCATATACAAACAATTTTTACTTTAAGAATGATCCTCGTATATAGATGCTTTTAAACACCTTTGAAATAAGCGCATTAGCTTGGAGTGGATTGTATAAAAAAAATTAACATCAAGATTTTTTGTCACGTTATACCCGATTCCAAAAACTTTTCGCACAGTTTTCATATGTCTTAGTACTTTGTACAAAAATATCACGAACATTGCCTTAAACAAATTTCAGATATTTGTTAATGTTGCAGTGTTTTCAAAATAATAAGGGGTTAAAAAGCAACATTTTACACCACTAGGTTTTAGGCGGCTTTTATTATTAATAATTTTTTGAAAACATTGTTAAGGCAGATGAAATATCTAACAGATCCGTTTATTAAAAAGTTAGTACTAGATTTAATTTGTTTCCTAACAACTTATTACAAGTGTATTTAAATTGTGAGTATTCGTTTAACGCACTTTGTTCATAAGGATTCCTTCCTTAAGCGATTATATCTTAAAGAAACAACATTTAGCACGTTCCAGAGAACATAGAAAATATTCATATGAATTGAGAATTATCATAGTCGTGTATGCGTTAGGAAAAGTATGTTAAAAAAGTTGTGCCCCAAATGGGCGCTATGTGTACTTGGAATAATGGAATATGTATGTTTAAAATTATTGGATGATTACGTATGGAACTGTAGATAGAAATGTTTTAAAAATTATGTAAATATTTTTTCAATTTGTAAAATAAACCATAAAAGTTATTTGAAATAACTAGACTACGAAAAACAACCATTAAAATACTTACTTCGTTATTCGTTGAGTACTCTGAGTTGAACATACTGTATTCTTACACTTACAAAAACTAATCTAGAGTGTAAGGTCTTGGATACCATCAACACGTAGGAAACAGTGATAATAATCGCTGCCTGTCTGCGGTCGCCATGGCTAACCGCGACCCCAACTGTTGTCTGCAAGGCCAAACCGCAGCTCAGCCACCATTACAGAGATAATAACGACTTTAGATTATATCCCTTTCTATCCTATATTCTGTAATTGCTCTAGCAATTCAGTGTTCAATATGTGCACTCCAGCAAATAATCCAAGTTATCAAACCACCATTATCAGGGTTATTGCAAATTTCTTATTAGGCAACAAAAACCACTACAAAATAATATAAACGACTATTCATTTTTTTAGAATATTTTCATTAATTTGTAATGCAAAATTTATGGAAAAACGATAGTAAATAAATTTACTAATCTCATAGTTTTTCATTTTTCCTTATAAATATTAAAATAATAATTTTTGTTTTTCACGGCGGTATAATTTCAATTGGATGGATGTAAATTTTGTGAAAAATAATAGTTTATATTTCGGCAAACCGTTTTACAATAATATTTTGTCATGTTCCCTTATAAAGGTCAATCTTTTTGAGAAAAAATGGTTGTATTTGCTATTATGTTTCAGTCAAGCAAATACATACCCTCAAATACAAATTTTAATATATATTTTTTCTTGTTTACACATCATCTTGTATTTATGCTAAAACAAACTGTATATTACAGAAGAATAATAAATATTACAGATAGTCTGCTGTTACAACAGCATCTCCACAGTTTAGAAATATACTGTTAAACAAACAAACATGCCTTGAATACCAATAAGTGCGATAAAATTATCTTAACACGAAATAAAAGTATAATTAAACATAATAATTATACTTTAAATAGTTCAATTCTTATGAACATCACTGTTGTAAAACATCTAGGATTTTTTTTTAAATTCAGCACTTCTGTAATAAATCTCTTAAAATGCTTAATTTTATTATACGCTTTTTGAACATTTCAATATTGTTAATGTTATTAGAACAGTAGTATTCATATATCAATAGCATAGTACGTTGGGGGCCGGGCGGATTCTTTTTCATCATTGGGCCTTTTGTTCGAAGATGGTTTACCCAACGTAAAATTGTGTCATGAGCGGGAACAGAGTCATTTCTATGAATATTGAATCTGCGGCGAAACTCGCGCTGAACCGCGGTGCTCTAGTGTCCACGGCTCCATGTTAGTTAATAATAAAATGCTTTGAGCTAAGTAATTAAATGACACCTGTCACACGACGCTACCTTTCTTAATGGCCGAGTACTAATCAATTAAAAAACGGTCGGTTCCCGTGCCCCACCCTGTATAACTAAACATTCAAAAATATTGATGTTTCGTACCTGTCACTTTATTCATTGTAAAGTCGATGTAAACAAATTCTATCATTCTAACTCAATAATTCAGTCAACCATCTTTATTGATAAAAGTTTTCAGCAATAGTTGGTAAGACAATTTTTATCAAAATCAATTGTGTTTCTTTTTTAAATTTACAAAAACGAGAACATTTTCTGGGCTTGTCCTGTTATGTTCTGAATTTGTAAATATATTATAGAAACATTCATTAGGACTTAAAATTTAGCATGCGATAACTAACCAAAATAATAATTGATAATAAACCATTTCAATTTGGTTATCGTAAAGATTCATTTATTATCATCACTTGTATACTGTTAGTAATCGAAGTACGCGTTTATAGCAAAACAAATAAACCACAAAAAAATTACGGCAATAAATAAAACCAATAAATTTTCTGCACGACAACATTCAATATGTGTGCAGCCTTTTATTACACGTTCATATAAACGTATTCACTGCATTAAAATTGCAGTAACTGTGCACGTCAAAAACATCTACCTTTGACGTTCGTTAATTAAGCGCGTACATATCATGTTTTCATTCTATTGTCAAAGTTTGTCAAAGTGCGTTTTGATTAATCGAAACTGAAATATAAATTCCGTGTCCTGCAATAATTCACAACATCAAACGGCTTTGCGGAGATGGGATCTTCAGCATTTGTGCGCTCGCATTATCAATATATATTACATATTTTACAACAAACGAATGTGCCCTGTGGTGCTGATTAGCCATACCGACTCTGCGTGTCACGCGCTTGAATAGTCAACACCCTTCTCATTTCGTGGTGCGATTCTAGCTGTTCTCACCACGCCATCCTATTCATTGCCGTCGATGTGGAGTGCCCTTAGTCCTGTCTCCGCAGACCCCAAGCTTACTCGGCTAATGGATATGCTTTTTGAATGCCTTATTAAAATTTCCGAGCAGCTGAAGATGAATGGCATGCAAATTGGTCTTATTTCATCTCGCCTCTGATGCATTCAAGCGCGATCACCGCAAAACTACTGCCGTTCTTTAGAGAAATCGCAGAGGAAGAACGAAGCTTCTTGTCGTTTAGACTACATTAACCCTACTTACTGGGCCGTGAATGAATTTCTGAACCCGCAAATCCCCGTAATCAGCGCTTACCTACCAAGCTGTCGCACGAATCTCTTCGAAATTAGAGAGTGTTCGAATGGAAACAATGACGAGATTAACGAGTGACTATTTTTTTTTAGCGAATTGTTCATCAAAATTTATTATACACAAAACAATTATACCGTAACGTTCAAAAGAATATGTATAACACAGATGTAGTTAAGATAAAATATTTTTACTCAAAAGTCTTTATTTGTTTTAAATCCGAGTAGCAGAGCCGTACGAAGCTAATTTTGTGCCCGAGGCAAGATTAAAATAATTGGTGTCTCCCAAAAATCACCATTACATAATTTTCTTATAATTAAAACATGTATCTAACAAAATTTGCTGATGAAACCATATCAAAACGTTTATTTTCTAAAGCAGTGCTCTGCAGGCTTTTAAATGGAAAGTCGATCAAAAAATGCGGTGCACTTTATAATTTTTGCCCCTTCGTGCGGAATTATATTTATGAATTAACCGACAAAAAGTAAACGTAACTGCATATAAGACATTTGGAAACAACCTACAATGACTAATTAAGGCCCGATTGCATAAAATATACACCTGGGAAACAGAATGCGAGTTTCAAGTTTTGAGTTTTGAGTTTCGGGTTGGAGACTGAAAGTGGTCTTTGAAACTCATTGCAAACACAATGCGAGTTTTTCAAAACTTAAAACTCGTCTTGACATTTGACACTAAAATGGAGACCGAGTCGATGCTGTTGCTAGTTTATTTCGCGTTTTTGTCATATTTCGATTTAATGACAAAACTAGGAAGTGTGAATAGTAGATGGTGGTTGAGAGAAATATACAAAACCAGAGAACTGCATGGATTATTAAAAAAAAAAAAAAATCAAAGTCGGCAAGGAAAGCGACCATGACGAGTTCTTCATAATGTGTCGAATGACACCAAACAAGTTTGATAGTATATTACGGCAGATAAATCATAAACTGGAAAAGAATTCGATATGGATAAATACATTCAAACCGCCCGCCGCACATTTTTCCACGAATGTGTTCGTCTGTCTTTTTTGCAGTACTCCTCAGATTCAAGGCAGTAAATAATAGCCTTATGACCAGCCACAGCCTCGATCAATCTTTCTTCGAAATCTTTGATTAAATCAAAACACAAACAATTTGATGCCGAATGCCAACCGGAATTGTACAAGTGCTGCCCTTAGATCAATAATTATCTTCTTAATCTTCTTCATAATCGGGGTTCCTCTTGTACCTTTCGGTGTCAAGGTATGCTATTCTATTTCTGTGTTATGTTTCTCCACTCCTGCCTATCGTTAGTTAATTGTAGCACATCTCTCCAGCTGACTCTTTTTTCTTCTAGTCTCTCTCACTTCTTTTTCCAATTTTATTCTTGGTCTTCCTTCATTTCTTTTTCCCTCCATCTGCATTTTCCATCCTATTTTCGCGTATCTACTTTCTGGCATGCGTAAAAGATGTCCAAGCCATCTTAAATGATTCGTTTCCTCTTTTTCTTAATATCTGTTACTCCTAGGTTATTTCGATTTTTTCGTTACATCCCTCTATTTTTCTTACAAATCTCATTTCCTGTACTACCTGTATTCTTTGTTTTTGTTTTTGATGTACATTGAAAACTCTCGTCTTCGTTTCTTTTGATATAGTTGTTCATAAAATATATCCTTAACCTCTTTTGCCGCATTCTCATTCAGGCCATATACCACTACCACCCCTATCAATTCTTTCTTTGTAATTTGTATTTCTACCATCATTACTCTTTCTGATATACCTTTCCATCTTTTTATTCTTTACTCCATTGTTTTCTTACTACACACGCTACCCCAGCTTTAGCAAATTCCGTTTCTTTTACTCCACTATATATTTTAATCAATAATTATGAACTACGGATTTTATTGGTGTAAGAGCAAATATATTTGTGTGAGTGAGTTTCGGTCTCTAAAGTTGAGCATGTTTGAAACCCAAACCCGAGTTGAGCAACTACCGTCTTTACGTTGAAACTCAAAGACCGTATTCTGCTCGGTTTCATATGAATCTGTGTGTTTGACTTTGAAACCCAAAGCTCAAAACCCGAAGCTCGCATTCTGTTTGGGCCCTAATACCGGTATTAAACCACTTTAACCCCAGAACTAGGCAAAATCTCAGCATAATTGGCGCTAATATTTCCTAGTTTTAGGGATTAACTTGAATTGTAACTCCAGTGGTTTTTTATGCAATTGGGCCTTAAATCTTTGTCAAATCTTTGTCGAATGTATGATTTGAACTAGCTACACTTCCAGGATCTTTACGGTTTATTTTAATATACTTGTAGTAGACTTGGATTACGCAACATAGAAATTTCAATGGTAAAGTTGCATATTCCCTAAAAATTCACTAAGGTTTTTTGTAATGTAATCATCAATTTTTGGTTTTTCAATACCTAAAAATTAAGCAAATTACAAAACGCCGTTTTGACAAAAATCTGTAGTGCCTTGGAATTATGCTTTGTCAACTGTCCATCCTAAAAACGCCTATACTGTCACTTTCAGGCAAAGTTTATTCTTAATTGTAATTTTTGTTATATTTTGGAATGGAAACTAATTGTAGTACCTAAATAAATGTTTGATAAAATATAAAGGATAATTAAGAATGAATTTCACAGAATAAGCGACATTAGGATGGGCAGTTGTCACAGCATAATTCCAAGGCACTACAGATTTTTTCAGAACGCCTTTTGTTATTTGCTTAATTTTAAGTTATTGGAAAACTTAAAGTTAATATTGAGTACATTTATAGACTCAGAAATTTTTCTTTACAAAATACCTCATTGCACTTTTTTCTAAAATAATTAGGAGAAATAATATACAACTTTTAAAATTTTACCACTGAAATTACTATGTTGCGTGATCTAATTCTACACCCTGTATGTAACGCCTGAAAGAAATTCACGATTGTAAGATATTTAATCGGGTTGCAGAAAGGTCTGTTAAAAATAAGCGACGAGTCAAACTTGGTATCTATTGTAGCCACGATGTTGTTGCTTTATTATGGAGATTTGTTCGTCCGTTAAAATTTGACGGAGCCATGTGCCGTCTGGCCATTATTAAGAATTGCACCTATTTAATTTAATTTAAGTATTATATGGCGTCAATTATAGCTTTAAGTTGAAATAAACTAATAAAATTATTGGCATCGCGTCTGTTGCGATATTTGCAAAATAATCTTTAGTATTCTAGATTTTACCCATATGTAGTTTTTTTTTTCTCGATGTATTTTACCACAAAAATTGTGCATCAATTCTATTTTTTTTGAGCCTATTTGAGTTTGCGTCCATTCGGCACGTGCGTAACTAATCTTGCCCCTGTCTTTGAGTAATATCTTTGGAAATATTACGTACTAGAACTTCTACCTTTTCATTAGTGACTTTCACAGTAAATTTCAAAAAGGTACCTATGTAATCTTTATCAGTAACTGGTAAAGTAGAGCAAAAGAACCCCTATTTTAAATGCATGTTTGGGGGTCGGGTGATGGATAATATTTTTGTAACCTAATTCGATTCGTAAAAAGCTATAATTTATTTTGTAAGCAAAAAAAAAATGGAATTGCCCGTTAATGTAATATTCTTCAACAGGTTACATGACCATTAAAACGGATACTTTTTTGTTAATGTTATCCACAACGACTTAACCCGTTAAGTACCAGCGTCCTATTTATAGGACAGCGTGGAATTTTTGTTTTTTTCAATTATTAAAATAACTCAGAATATGTTATAACTTGGAAAATAACATCTTTTAACCATCAACAATGTACAAAATATTTGTTCGGTACTTTTTTACTCAAAATTTAAAAAAATGTATTTAAAAATAGTTATTTATGTATCAAGGCCAAAAAGTGCAACTTTTTCGGCCGCGTCTGAGTCGAGGCCAGCAAACAGGCAAGGCCGAAAAAGTACGTTTTGGCCGAGGTGCATATTACATTTTTTGTGCGATCGAATTAAAAACAATTTAAATTTTTAGTAATTTTCAAAATTATAGGTTAGAAACTACGTGACATTCTGTCACTGACAGATGACGGCGTATCTACTGCATTACCGGCCCTCTCCTTAGCAACGGCCGTAAAAGTTACTTTTTCAGCTGTTGCTAAGGGTAACGGCCTGAAAAGTAACTTTTACGGCCGTTGCTAAGGATAGGGCCGGTAATGCAGTACTTTATGGTTGCTAACGCGTCCGTCAAACAGCTGTTTCTAGTACGATCGCATAAAAATATATTTAAAAAAAATTAAAATAACAAAATAATTTGGTACTTAATGGGTTAACGTAAACAAAAAAAGAATGATTTTAAAATACAAAACAAAGTATTGAACAACAAACTGACCTCTAAACGAAAATAAAAAGTTCTAATAAAATAAAATTTTGTTGAAAATTGCCAGGTGATGTGGAATGTAGTAAATCCCAAATTGAAAAATAATAAAAACAACTCGAGAATATTCTCTCACTTAACCAGCTTACCGTTGAGAAATGTAGTGGAGAAAATTACTGAAAGGTAGATGGAAGATCGTGCATCTGTTCTCATTTGTCTTTCTTGATATGGAATTCTTAATTTCCATGGGGTTTGACAAACCCTACCTCACCAGTTACGGGTCAATTGTACATAACGAAATCAAGTTATTTATGTTATGTTTGATGCCTCAAATATGTTGTCCTTATTTTTGGTAGGATGTGGCCGTATGGTTGGAACTGTTTTAAATAATTTAAGAGGAAAATGTTATAACGAGATGTACAGCCAGCTAGTCTTCGGTAATCAGTGTCAGTCGGGTGTTTACGCGGCGTCAGCCCAATTTCGATTTCTTCTAGAGGGATGAGATATGTCATATTAAATTACGCTCACACGGCCCTAACAAAGGCGCGCGTTCGGTTGCGGATCTAGCTTGTTAAGGCTCGTATTGCGCGGACAGATGGCGCGGCGAGGACGAGCATGAGATGCGGTTACACGAGGTGCTTAGTTCATCACCCTGGAAAACCGCTCCTTTGTCCGCCTGTCAGCGTGTTGCGCATTGACACTCGCATTCAACAAGCTGTTCCACCGCTCAAATCCGGTGCCCGATTGTGTTACCGGCCTTTGTCAAATAAAACATGTAATCCGGCACGCATTATAAACATGCGTTACTCAGAAGGGACCATAATGATAGCCTGCCTGGATTAGGGTGATTTATCTCGAGTATTTGTAAATGCGGATTAAACGCCGTGTATGGTATCCCTTTTCAAAACTTCTTGTTTACAAACTTATTGTTGAGTGACAGGACTAGTTACGCGTCGGTCTAGTGACCTACAAAGGTATAGCGGCCTCAAAATTAGCACTGCCGAATGCCGTTTGGCCCTTTTAAAAGAAGAAATATTGCCCCATCAATCTACTAACAGCTAATTGTAAAGGTTTGTTTGCTCGGCCCTCTGCGTCTGTTGGCTTTTACGAGAACATTTAAAAGCGGCGTCACATAAATTACATACAAAATAACATGCCTTTGACTTAAGCTAATTGACTGATGCAGAACTACGGACTGCGTTTGTTGTACATTTTACAACCTACTATGTAATAAAATGCTTTTACATCGCAACCATCGCAAGGTAATTATAATCAAGTTAATTGGACGCCTCGCTATTAACGCGGCATATAAAAAAAACTACCTAACCATTCAGTTTATTTATTACTTACATAAGCTAATAAAAATAATATATAAATTTTTGAGCATTAATATTTTATTAAATCGTAAAAGTTTTAACAAGACTAGCGAAATTTTCAAAAACAGTAACAAATTCTGAAGTTATTACTAATTAAATTTAAGTCATTTAATTGTACTTTTCAGAATCCTGACAAAAATATGTACGTTAACAGTTTCTCCTTTTGTCAAATTATGATTAGTCTTTAAGTTGCCCGAATTTCAACTCATATTAAGTTAAAAGGATAGTGAAATTACTTTAGACAAAAATATACAAAGAGCGACTATTTTACAGGGTCTGTTTGTCACATCCTAATCGCCATTTTCTTTTATTTTGCCAGGACTCCAAAAAGCGTTCTTTTTTTCATTGCCATCATATTTATTTATTTCATATCGTTGTTGGTCTTCCTCTTCCATTTTATTTTTTTGTTGGAGTCCACTCATATATTTGTTTCGGTATTCTTTCTTTTTCCGTTCTTTTCATGTGGCCGTACCAGGATAATTGTTTCTTTTCGAAAGTATCTGTTAATGTACCTTTTATTCCCAGTCTTAGATTATTTCGTTTCTTATATGATCCTGCTAACGACAACGTTTTATCAAATTATTCTTGGTTTAAACTTCCGATTTGTAGATGACGCAACTTTTAAATAAACGGTTTCTGATATCTTTACTTGATAGAAGTAAATTGTATTAGTACGCCCTTTCCTTATTTTATTCAAGATGTCCATCCTTCTCGTATCTACCTTCACTCGTTAAAATGTTTCCTTAGTAGGTATTTTTAATCTTTGGTAGATATTCTCCTTCACACCCTACAGAAAAATGTTGTATTTTTTTAATGTTTATTTATAAACCCCAGCATTTACATTCTTTAAAATTTAAAATGTTTTCTTATCATGCTTAGTGCTTCCTATGTGCTGAGGAAATTGATTAAACTAAAATTAATTTTAATAAATCCGCGATCTAAATTTTCGTACATGCCTAGTAAGAAAAATAAATTGAATATGAGATTGTATTAGTAACAGCGACTTAAAATTTAACTTTATAAACAAATCCTAACCAAACCATTGCAGGACAAAACTTATTTCTAGTTTTCCTCTATGTTTAACTTTTGTACATAATTAAATAATATTCTACACACCTATTTGCATACTTTAATGTTGCGTTGGTAACCATCTGGAATCAGGAATATACTGGTTAGTATTGTATTCATTTTTAGTAAATATAAGGTAATTTTATTATATCTGAAGTGTCACTTACTAAAAATTACCATTAAAGTTTAAAGTCTATAATATCTGATGCGAGAGATCAAAGTAAATATTTTATTTAAATAGACAATGTAGTGTATAAAATGCTTTTTCATTTCAATAGTTTACTTTGGCGTTTAAACGTAGCTTTATTCAAATTTTACACTAATCATTGGATTTCATTTATTACTAGACATAGAGGGCTTAGAGGGCTTAAAAATTAAAATTTGCTCAATTTTTAGAACATAAAAAAAGAGTTTTTGTTTATAAAAAATTTAAAATATTTTAGTAACTTTTTATTCTTTTGCTTATTAGTAGTTTTTTCATTTTATCCTTGGTTATGATGAGTTTTCAAAGAAGTTTTTTTCCCTCTAGAATAGCCTTTCGTTCAAACAGAAAAAAAACCATCGAGTTAGTTAAAAATTGATTACACCGTTTAAATAAGGATATAAAAAAACAACGAATATTTAACAAGATTTTAAACTGACCAATTTTTTAAAAAAATAAGCAAAAATACAAAAAATGATTTTTGAAATTCCTGTAGATATTACAAAGATTTCCAAATTAGGACAAGATTTTTATTGTACTTGAATTTTTATTGGCCAACTCCATTTTTAAATTTAAGGAATATTAATTAATATTAATTGTTAGTTAATTACTTAAGATTAATTTATTAACATGTTTGTTTACAGTGGCGTTTATGCTGTAGTGCCAAAATGGTTGGACTAATTAAAAATTTAAAACAATAATGATTATTGTCCGAGAAAATCACATCCAAATTTTGCCTCGGTAAACTATAAATTTACAGCTGTTCATATCATGGCGTGTAATACTTAAATCGGCAATTAAGTCTGTTGTAAACAGGGACTTTATATTCATATACAAAAGGTACTTTTTTGTGCAAGTAATAAAAAACTTTTCTAGTTCCAGTCGCAATAAAAGATTTAATGCTGCTCCATTTACGTTGCTTGATTTACGATCTATAATTGCATGTGCCGCCGCAATTCAGGGCTTTGTCGCTAAATCGACCATTACAAGTTACCAGTGCGTGAGTAAAATAAAACACACGGCCCGTAATAACTCAAACAATAATATGCACCGCCATAAAATGATCTAAAACTGCGAGAAATGAAACCAACCGTTCTTGTAAAGGCTCATAGTACACGCACTTCGGGGTGATTATTGTGACTCCACGGTCTCGCCAAGTTGTCGAGGCCAAAAGGCCGACAGTAATTACTGGAGCTGCCACTCAAACCACACGCTAGAATTATATCGATTAGTCTATTAAACACTTAGGCCCATTTATCAAAGTCACGTCTGTCCCGCTATTACGGCCCCACCACGAATTACCACGATAAAATCTGCTTTCACAAATTGTAACTTTCGCATTTTGTATTTTGTTTGTAAATCTCTTTAGAACACGTAAACCTGTTTGGTAATAGAATTCCAAATTGTTTTTTTTCGGAAAACGTTTTCTTTCAACAAAACTCATTATTGAGTGTTAATTTGTTTGCATAATCATCAAGAACAGGAAAACATATGTATGTACACGGACTATTAAGCAGGTTTCTATGTACCCATCTACTTTGTTAACGTTATTACGCAAAAGGTGACACGAACGACTATTACGCCGCATTAACATCCTAATTTTTTTCCCATTTATTCCTAGGCAGCATTTAATTTTAAAGACTATTTTGCTCTATATTATATTGACCTTTATTTTATTTAATTTAACGCGTTTTAGTCATTTCCGACCATTTACAATCTGGTTATAGTCAAAATACATGATTCAGCTATGTTTCAGTTCCTTGCTATGGTGAAGTTTGTTGCGTTAGCAACCGATCAACAATAAACAATTTATATTTCAGTGCTTCGGTGTGGTGGGTGACCACATTTTTTCAACAGAAATGAGTCATAAATCGCGTTTTGGCTACAAAGCATTATCAGAAATTGATTTTAACATAAAGGATACCACGCCAATTAACTTAATTGTTCGTTTACAAAAATACGTCTGCCTAGAACAGTTTATGATATTTTCCAAGAAAAAACACCAGCTCGATTTTTCCGAATAAAAATAAAATATTAACCGACTGTGGATTCAATATCATGTTGCAGTAAATGCAGCTGTAATTTAGTGAAATAAAATAGGGATTTGTATTTCCATTCCCTACTTCAGTGTTTACCAGACTTACAACCATCTCGTACGCTTTTTGAGAGTTTAGTTTAACCGACGTACCGCCTTCACCGACGATAGGACTAGTTTGGGGTAGTTTTAAATGGTAGAGTACTATTTTATCTAGATATTTTTTAAATTTAAAATATGCAAAAGCACAATTAAAATATCAGTCGAGTACCCCTTGAAATCCTTTCGCGTACCTCCAGGGGTACGAGTACCACACTTTGGTAAACAATGCTCTCCGGCGTTGCTCAAGCTATGGGTCGCGACCCAAAATTGGGTCGCGTTAAATTTTTATTGGGTCGCGAAACGGAACTGTTTTGATAAAAATTAAAAAAAATAAAAATTGAAATTTCCGTATTAAAATGCTTTAAAATTACATTTCTAAATGTATTTTCTCAAAAATTTTCTTGCGGGGATGAAGACCCCGTCCCCCATGGGTCGTACTCTTATTTCTAGAAAATTATTTCGGTCGCGTGTTTAAAAGTTTGAGAAACGCTCCATCTATCTATCTATCGCAAAATAGCCTTGTTAAATAATATGGTTAATTTTTTTTCGAAAACAGTTTTTTTTTTAAGGAATACATTGGCCAGTTTTCATGAAAATATCAAACAATTTATTGAAATATGTCACCTCTAGAGGCAGTGTTTCTCAACCTTTATGTATTTGCGTCTCACCGCCTGCTTTTTTCATATCAAATTTTATTGCGCCCCTCCATTTCAATCATCTTGTCCTAAAAGCGTTCAATTTGTTTTTATTTCTCAAATGTACTTGGACTGGGTATTTTATTTTTAAAATGTATTTCTCTTAGTACCTGTGTACCTCTTTTTTTTTCGGAAATGTAAACTTAATAAAAATACATTAAAATCCGGAACACTAGTTATTAGGTTCACTTAGAACCTACTGTTATGTTACTATTGCCATTTTCAGTATGTATTTAATTTTATTATGTTTCGTTGTTTAAATGAATAGTTTTGCTTTTGATTTATAATTTTCTTCGGGTCCTGCTAGGGGGTGCACCCCACAGGTTGAGAATCACTCTCTTGAGGTATTACTCTTGCACTTGAATATTTTATTAACACAAAAATCTGCACATAGGTAGGGGAACATGGTATATAGTGGGACAACAGAGATTTTGGCCATCTGTTACCCCGTACTTGAAGTTTGTTTACATCAAAATAGCGGTTAAGCAGTCCCATTATATCCTGTCTACAGTATGTGTCGTAAACAATGTCATAGTGACTTGCACATGTGAGGCATGTTTGGTAACTGCGCATTGTTTTTTTGTGGTTATTCAGTTTTTGCGCTAAAACTTTTTTATTTATTTAACAACAATTAGAAAATTTGGCGTAGGTGTACCTTACAGTATATTAAATGTATGTACAATGTTAAAACATAAAATAATCATACAAGTTTTTCATTAAATCGTTGCTTTTAAAAATTGATCACATGGTGCATTGTGGGACAATGATGATAAACAGGTAAATTTTCTGAAAAAGACTTCCGACTTAAGATTTTCTTTCTCTAAAAACAGAGATAAAGACTGTGTTGAAAAAGAAAATATTCTGTGTAGGTTAAGCGCACCGACTACGTTTGGGGGCACTGAAAAAACAAAGAAACATTTTCAATTTTAGTTTGATTTTTTAAAGTACAATGTCTAAATGCCCATGAAAAGTGAAAGTTTATAAAATAAAAAATTAAAATTAAGCTTTTTTTTAATTACTTATGCTTTACTTCATGCATATTTTTTGCTGTCCCACAATGTACCACGGGGTGGTTTATGTGGGGACAAGTGGTGTATAGTGGGACAGTCCCTCTATTTGTGTACCTTTATTTTTAAAAAATATTTTTTTGTATATGCAATGATAAACTAAAGCAATATGAATATCTCATATCAATTTGAGGTATGCAAATTAAGCCGTTCAAAAGTTACGCAAAATTTAAAAAAAGTGTCCCAGTATATACCACCTTCCCCTATCCCTCTTATTTTAAAAGCTGAAGCAGAATTTTAATTTTCGATTTGGATCATTTACAAAATATCCAAACCGATATCAGGCTCCTGAAACCTTTGCAAAAAACTAAAAAAAAAAATAGATAAATAGATATGTATATGTAAATCGTTTTTTGCAATATTTTTTTTTAAATTTAAAAATTTACATTTTGAAAAATTTTCTATTAGTATTTTTGCATGTAAAGACCTTATAACTTTGTTAAGCCAATTCAATTCTGTTTTTTTGATGTTTTTTATTTTTTACGGTGTCATATTTGATTTTGCGGAAGTGGGCCAATACTTAATTTTCTGATTTAGTATAATACTACCAAAAAAATTATTGTTTTAGTTAATTAAAAATTCCTTGAAAAAAACAAAGTACCTACTTGTCTTACTAAAAAAATTATACAATTGTAATTAATTAACTGACCAAAAATGCTGTTTTTTATGGAAATATTACATAATGTACACATTTCTATTAAGTATGTACCTAGTGAAAACGTTAAAAAATCAGAAAAACTTTGTTTACAAAGTTATCCTTAAAAGAGGTAAGCAAATGCAATATATTTCTTATGTTAAAAATACATTTTTTTGTGAATCATTCAACATGGAAATAAGTCGTTGTATTTTATATGTATTTACTTGTGATACGATACAAGCAAGTATATTTATTTATTATTGCATTATCATTTTACTGGCTTATTTTTCTGCCGCTTAGAAGTTCAAAACATACTTAATATTTTATGTGTCATACGACTAAATCGAGTAACATATAAAAAAGCTCTCATCAAAACAATTGGAAATAATGTATCCTTACTACAATTTCCTTACCTATAGTACTTTAGGTATCTGATATCAACTGAATTTTAACAAATGTTGCATGATAAAAACCAATGACTGTGCCATCTCCATTTAAATTGCTTGGCCACGACTTAAACCTAGCTAACGTGGTTTAATACATTCCTGATTGCATCTTGTACTAAGGTCGTAGGTTAAGGACGTGTTTAGTGTGGGTGTAAAAACTACACACTTAAGTGTGCATTTGTAAAACATATTTATCCATGTAGTAAACAGTACAAATCGGTGTTGCAGTAAGGAAATATTCATGTATGTATAAGCAAAGGCAGAATTATTGTGATAGTCTTGCACGATTGTAGTTACGTTGTCATCACATGTAGAAAATAGTAGAGTCCTTAGGCTTCGAAGTAAGGATTATTTTAGTCTCCGGAAACTAAATTAGTAGTGAGCACCTACACCGTTGTATTTAAATTGATGTAAAACATCATAGATTTTTTATGTGACTTAAAGTTAAATGGTTAATAAAATTTTTTTAAAAATGTTTTACGCCGAGTGGCAATTGATACAATATATAACGTGTGATATGGCATTTATATTTTTGTATATTAAAGTTTTACAGCTTGTATAGCATCTAGATATTATTAACATTTTGGAATTTTTATGTAGCATTCTGGTAATTTTTTAGGGAGCATTTTGGTACTTTTTATAGAACGTATAGATTATTTTTAAACAGCCTTTAATTTATATCTACAAAAATATTGAAGGAAAAGAGATTTATTTTTTGGTTCTGAAAAACGAAACCATTCTTTTTTGATTCTATATTTCTGTAGAAACATCTTTTAAGACCTAATCCGACTTTAGAGGTTAAGATTGGACGAATTGGAATTTGTAAGATAGAGTTTTTAAATTTCAGCTGAAGTCAACGAGTCGTAGGATGCACTGGGAGATTTTTATTACCATTTTTTTGGGCCCAATAAGGATTTTTTCCTTAAAATATATCGTACAATACTTGAATATTTGTTTATTAAACAATTAACTATAAAGTATATAGTTTTTGTTTTCGTTTTTTTTACTTGTTAATAAAACAAATTTTAATTCCTTTTTGTCCAGTCAATCAAATTATGCTTTTAATTATTAACAATTGTTCATCAACTAACGTTCACTGTGTTCCTAAAATATATGTGGTGTGTTATTGCTTTCTCTGTAAGCAATTTGGAAATGAAGGAGCAAGATGGGGCCTCTAATGTTTTCGGTAAATTTGATTGATGTGTGCTGTGTTCATGTTAATGTTATTTTCTGTTGAATAGTCAAATTGCATATAATAGGTAAGAAAGGGATAGCGATAATAAATTAGCAGCGGCCGCTCGTGACAGGGATTAATAGATTGTATTGTCAGCAAGGAAGACTTTGATGTATTCCCGTAGCCATTCTCTGAGCTGTTCAATTGAAACTGTTCTCACATTTATTATACTCAGACAGCGATAAAATGACGACGCGGTTCCTATTAATAACAAATGGCGTGTTGTACTTTTCTCTTTACCAACTACATAAAGAAAATTTCCTTAAATGTCAACTATGCGACAGAGACTTATGAAGCACCTGTAGGAAAAATTGAAATATTTTGCTAGATTAGTAATTAATTTAATTATGTTGTAGCGAGGTCAACAACTCCTTAAAAATGAATAAAACTTAGCTGCTATATGCATATGATGGATTCCCGATAATATTTTTACAGTTCGTGTATAAACAAAAATTTAAATTATTTAAATGTTTGCTGGGAACGTAATAGTGGCGATCAAAATAAATTCCTAAGCACCAATAAATTAAATTTTTTTAAGGTATTATTTAAAACTGATATATTGTTTCGTGTTGACACTATACTTACAGAAAATAATAAAAATATCTATTTAAGAAATTTATTTACGAGGCTTGTTCAATTCAATCTTTGGTCCAGAAAAAATTCATTGACAAATATATTTATAAATAGCTACCACTACAATTAAAGTACATATCCCACTGTTTCACCAACCGATGTATACTCTGCTTAAAGAATTCTTGTGGCTGCGGCTCGAAGAATTCTTTCACGACGTTATGTACTTCTTCGTCCGACTGAAACGGTTACCTTTTAACGCCTTTTTCAGTGGCCCAAAGATGTGAAAATCGCAAGGCTATAAATCGCGACTATAGGGTGGATGCTCTAATATCCTCCATTTCTTTCGTTGTAGATTTTCTTTCACTACTTTGGCAACATGAGGCCGAGCATTGTCGTGAAGCAGAATGACACCACGTGAAAGCTTCCCTGGACGTTTACGTCTTATAGCTTGATGGAGCTTGTTCAAAGTTTCATTATACAGGTTTGCGTTGATATGCACTTTAGGTCCTGTAAACTCTATCAGCAAGGGTCCTTTATGGTCGAAAAAAAATGTCAACATGACCTTGCCTGCAGAAGGTTGAACTTTAAACTTCTTTGGTGGCGGAGAATTTGCGTGTTTCCATTGCATCGATGACAGCTTACTGGATGGTTCGAAATAATGACACCAAGATTCGTCGCCAGCAATTATTGACGAGAGAAAGTCATTACCATTTTGCCTGTATTCCGTGAGGTGTTGCAAAGATAAGCCCATTCGCAAGCTTTTTTGGTTCTCTGACAAAAGGCGAGGAACCCATTGCGCACAAACCTTGCTGTAACCCAGTTTGTGTACGATACTATGGACAGATCCTACACACACCAACATTTTCTGAAATTGCTCTGATTGAAATTCGACGATTTTCTCTAATCAGGCCTTCCACATATGCCACATTCCTGTCTGTTGATGCAGTACTCAATGCACCTGGTCGCGGCTTATCATTCGTCCCCTCTCTTCCATTCTTAAATTTTCGATACCAATCCTTGACAGTTGGATACGCAAAACATGCGTTTCCATACACTGCTTGCATTCGCGTATGAATTTGCAATGGTTGCAAACCTTCAGCACACAAAAATTGAATGACCGCACGCTGATCACATTTGGACGGATTGTTAACAACAAACGCCATTTCAAAGTCACAATACTTAAAATCGCTGTCAAATATAAACGATAGAAACTGATCAGTGTGACGTTTACAAACACTACCAACGTTGCAAAACGTCAGTTGAGTGATTACAATTGTTTCCAAGGCTAACCTGACCAAAGATGAGTTTCAATTGAACAAGCCTCGTACATTACAAATTAAAGCTTTCCTGTTTTTTAATATCTTCTTCTTAATCGGTTCTTCTTGTACCTTTCGGTGTCGAGGTAAATTTTAATAATTATATAAAGTTTAATGTAGATTTATCAAAAACGATAAGTTGTTTTTCTGGTTTAAACAGGCTTTGTTTAGGTCAGCTGTGGGCAAACCGCGGTCCGCGGGTCGCATGCGGCCCTTGGTAGTTTTACATGCGACCCTCCATGAATTACTATATTAGTAAAAATGTCTATATGTATGTATAGCTTTTTTTATAGATACCTTAATTTTTTGTCGCTCCCAATTTACACATAATTAATAAATCGTTATTATAATAATCCTTTTTTTTTAGTGCGGCTTTTTTAGTCACACTATTTGCGCAAACTGGCCCTCTTCAAAAAAAGTTTGCCCACCGCTGGTTTAGGTCAATTTATTTCACTATTAAGCCTACATGTTTCGTTGGGTAGATTTTCCCAACATCTCCAGGGCTACAATTATTATTTTAAAATTAATTTTTAATACTGAGCTGAAGAGGTACTTTATTAATTAAACGTTTGGATACTTACAGTATAGTGATTTAATTTTGAAGCAGTAAACTTGGTTAAACAAAGATAATTACCAAATCGTCTTGTCCAAATATACTTTAAATTTTTCTCATAAATTAGAAATGATCTTCTGTTCAATTGCTTAAACTTAGTACTCTAAAAATTTACACTTCATGGTTTGTAACATCGAGTACCTACTTTATTTTTAATTGCTATCAGCTTTATATAATTTTTTTACGTTTTCGTCCGAAAAACTTTATCTAAAAATTGTATAATTTACAAAAATATTTAGTTTTTACTGCCAAGATGCATGTAAGAATTCAGGGCGATTTGATATGAATTAAATTGTAGTGGAATTTCGGTTGATAACGAAGATTAAAAGTAACCATGCACAAGTTAAAAAAAGTTATTTATTTATTAACATTCCTTGCACAAAACCGACATACTTTGAATATTTGATTTAACCTGAAGCACAGTAATAATCTCAGATGCAATATTTTTAGAAATTTTTTAACAAAATATAATAGATAAAGCAGATGTACCGGTATATTAAAACTTAACATTTTCTCCATATGAGCAAATAATTGCATGTAAAATTTGTATTGCGACGAAATATATGCCTAATTTTGATTCTACACCAATAAATAATTTTATTTCTAATTTCTACCGATAAAAACCTAAAACTTTATTTGATTAAATTTTAATATAATTACTGTGGGTTGATTTATTTCATAATGCAATATATTAATAACTTTCTTATAAAATTTTTGCTTGACTTAAGTAATTCATATTGTGTATTATTTTATTTGTATTCTCTTTTCTTTGGGTCTAATTCCAAAACAATTTCACGGCTTTAAGCTGTTTTTACGGGAATAAGAATCGAAGTTTAACGCAATAAATAAGCGAAGTGATTTTTTTATTTCGAAATGAAACTACATCTACACAAGTTGGTGATTATCAGAATTAAGCGGAAATGATTGCATTTATTTTTATCCATCCATTTTATAGGGTGCAGTTTAATAATTTATTATATTCTCCATTTCACTAAAACAGAATTTTTGAAATTATGAAATCTCTTAAAATTTGTTGATAAAAACTCTATGACTATGTATTATAGTTATCGATTTTGTACCTATATAATAATTATAAGGAAATTGGTAGTTAACAGTTATTCTTGTTAGTCGAGAGATGCAGCTGCTTTTTAAAATGTGAAATGTATACTGTATTAATTAGGTACTTTCTGTGTAATTTTGTATACGGTGCCAGTCCCACTTGATTAATATTATTGAGTATCTGCCTAGTGCTGAACTCCTTGAAATGTTGATATAAATAAATGCATATTTTAAACCCATATATTTGCTTCCAATAGAATTAAATGTCATTTGAAATAATTAAGTCAGCCGCTGTGATCATAAATAATCAATAAATTCAATTAAGTTGTAAATTGGACGAAAACAGGTTTACGATAATTTTCAACACATATAAGTACAGGCTTTCATAGCAAGCCGCCAATCTGGCGGCCATTTTTCTCTGTATAACAACACCTTATAACGTTGCTCTTATTACATGTTACATGGATATAACACTCATAAATCAGCAGCCATGCGGGAAAGTTTTGTATGAAGCAATGCAAAACAGTATAATAAAACACGTTAAGCGCGTATTTATAGTTCAAGCACTGGGTGTCGTGATTAACGCGAGCTCATTATTCAAATAGAATAAACTGCGTCCTGTTGCCATCGGCCGTAACGAACGACCAACTAGCATATTGTAACCGTGTAAACATTGCAGCCTATGAATAATTGAAAAAGAAATAAAGGATATTGTTGTGCAAATCGTAAAGTCAATTGTCCTCGGTGTTAGTCGTTCTCGAGTTACCAGACTTTGCTGTCGAGCCCAAGAGAAATACGCTGCAAAATTGGATCGTGCGAATTAGGCAAAGGAATTGTTCTGAAATAGTCTTCCATACGGCCCTAAAAATCATTCCAATATAAAAATGTTGCCACACTTATTATTCGCTTTTCGTTCTGCAATACGTAATTTCATGCATTCGACTGCATATAGTACCGGTAAAAGTCACATTTTGTGTAAACTTTGACATTGTTTCCATTTATGGGTTTTAATATATTGGATAATGCAATCTATTCCTTGGCGTAAACATTGCAATAAATAAATTACATGTAGAATGCATTAACAGGATTAAACTGTCATAAATCAATTTCATTAAAATAAATATCACCATTTAAAAAATATTTTGGTGTATTTTTATACTGCTGGTAATTAAATTAAATTTCCTAAATATTTCTTTAAAAGATGCTTTAAAAGTTGTTATAAAACAACTTATAACTAAAAAAATTTAATAAATTTTCAGTAGTAAATCTGCTCAAATGTACCTAAGTTGAGCTGAAAAAAACACGAGTGCACGAAGTGCACGAGCGATTTTTTCTGATTCAACTTGCATGAGTGAAAATTTGTCAAAAATTATAGATTATTTTCAATGCACGAGTTATATTTTGTCAGAAAATTTCCTTCACCTAACCTACCTGTCAAATTAAATGCATGTTATGTCAAATTTTACAAGTAGGTACTGTCAGAGTGGTGCGTTATGGTGCCTGTACACCTGAGAGTAAAGTACTCTCGAGAGTAGCGTCGCCAAGGATACAGCCAATCGCGAGTTACTCTCAGGGGCTGTATCCTTGGCGACGCTACTCTCGAGAGTACTTTACTCTCAGGTGTACAGGCACCATTAGAGGTGTGGTTTCATCTATATTAAAGTAACGCCACTGGTCGCCTAAATTCGTCAAAAAGTTATCAAGCAAAATATTTAATTCCCTCTACAAATTTATATTTTCGAACAATCATAAACTCAGATTTCTTAGTTAATTGCGAAAAGGATATTATTAGTGTATGCTTATGTTTATTGGTCGTTTCTAGGAAAGCTGAGTTTGTTATTGGTCGAAAACGCAAATTTGACAGGAGGATCAACATCTTACAGGGGAATGTAAAATTATTACCGTGTAATAATGCTCTTATTGGTAGTCTCTAGAAGCTTTAAGATTAGTGATTGCTTGAAAACGCAAATTTGATAGGTGAAGGAAATTTTCATCTTAATAATTCAGCTTCAACTCATACAAACTTGATATATTATACTTTCGTTACTGTTGTCAAATATGAGTATTTTTCATAGAAAACTTATTAAGAATTGAAACTAGAAACAAGAGAATTTTTTGAAAACAAGAGTTGCGTGCGATTATTTTAGAAACCATTTATTGTTTAAAAAACGAAAACGATGATATAAGTGGAACATCACAACTTCACAACTATAATAAAAAAAATTAAAGTTGTAAAGTGTAGATTTTAAAATCGTTACCTATGTTAGGGTGGTCCTTAAAAAGCCATTAACTTTTTCTTTAATGTTCATGGGTCACTCCTAGTTTTGTTAAGGGTACTGACCTATTCTCACAAAAAAATCAGGTCTTTTGAGCAGAGGTCTCTAAAACGGTTTGAAATTTAGCTTTGCGTATATGCGTTAAGCCTGCGGGTCAATCAAAGACATAAAAAAGTGATTTGTATAAGTAACAACATATTTACTGTCTTTTTTAAATTATTTTAATATGTTGACTACGTACCTATAATATTTTACTACTGAAAAATTAAGTTGATTTACAAATTAACCCTGTGCTTTGAGGCTACTTACAGTTGTTCAAGAAGACAATTTTGACTGCCTCACAACAGAGTTGAAATTCTATTTATTTTTTTTGTGGTTACATGGTACCTATATGTTCGCAATACACTAAAATTAATTAGGAATAACAATATTCATGTTATAACAGCGTACTTTATTGTGTTCTTGGTGAAACTGCAGGCCTAAGGCATACGTTATCTACCGATGCTAAATTTCAAACATATTTAGCGACCTTTAAACTTTGCTTAAATGATCTGAAATTTTAGAGGGGTTTTCTATAGCAAGAACAAAATTGGGGGTTGACCCATTAACATTTAAAAAATAATAAGTTATGACCACCATAGCCTTATGTATTATGAATAAAATATTTTTGGAACACACATTATGCATGTTTTAGAACTAGATATATTCTTCTATTATTGGCACACCAACACATAATAAACTCATGATATATATAAACAGGTACTAAAACCTGTATGGTTATACGGGATACAACTATGGGGGTGTGCCAGCAAGAGTAATGTTAAAATCATACAAAGATTCCAAAATAATGTTCTGAGGAGTATTGTAAATGCTCCCTGGTACATAAGAAATTGTGACCTTCACAGAGACCTGGGTGTGAAAATGGTTGCTGACGAAGCTAAAAGATTTGCACAGAAGCATGAGGGGAGGCTTCACAATCATGTTAACACTGAAGCAATCCAACTGCTCGACCAGCGTGGGATTGTTAGAAGACTGAAAAGGACCAAACATTTTGAGTTGGTTAGGGAAATTAGTTCAGTGGACACATAGCAGAGCATAGTGCGTTTTGTGCATGTGTACCAAACCAGAACAACCTGATAAGACCAATGGGCAAACTCAGTAAACACTTTACCTTAAGATAGTATTTTAAAAAAATTGCTCGTTAATCTTACACTGGATTAGTAGTTGTAATCTACAACACCAGTAGGTGTTTCCTAAAAAAAATTGGCATTTCTGAATTACCGAGTCGGCCTAATGATACCAATAGGTAGAGTCGATTTCCAATTTGTTTTCAAAATATAGATAGGTTAAACCTTTCCGAAATAGTTATTTACGTAACAAAACCGGAAAGTGCTACTTTGCTAGACGAGTAGGCAGTTCTGGAAAGAGCCGTAAGCGAGTCCTGGAAGAATACAAGTCCAGTAATAGTTATTTTCGTAACAAAACCGGAAAGTGGTACTTTACTGGAAGAGTAGCCAGTAGAAGCATACGAGTCCAGTAAAGAGAGTTTTCGGGTGCGGTACGAACAATATTTTTTGCCTTCGCCAATGACACCAAAATCACAATCGTCACCATTCATAATTAAACAATAATTTTACAAGCTACACATGAAAATTCGCTTGGTGGTATAACGACGCTTGTTTGACAATGCAAATCAACAAAAGAACTCATCACCGTGACAACCAGTTACTTTCCGGCTTAAGCCGGTTAAGACAACTCATCACCATTGCATCCAGTTTCTTTCTGGCCTAGGCCAGTAAAGATGTATTTCCAGCCTAAAAGTTCAGAAACAACAGATTTTTTGGACCGACGCAGAAAAATACTCTTACTGAATATGTTACGTACAATGTTTTTCTGCTTTCGCTAATGACGCAAAAACACTATCGTCACCATACATACCAAAACAACTTGACAAACTACAGGTGAAAATTCGCTTTATGGTATAACGACGCTTGTCCGAAAGCGACAAAACAACTTATCACCATGACACCATGGCAACCAGGCATTTTCTGGCTTAGGCAGGTAAAAGTTTGTTTTCCAACTTAAAAAATGATCGAAAACAACCGATTTTTTAGGTGGACGCAGAAAAAAAATAAAGAAAGTTGTATGTATAATTTTGATTTATAATTTTTGGTTTATCAATACCCACAGCTTAACCATTGATTTTTTTATGTTACGAAGGGTGAACAATCATGTCGTTGTTCCTTATATTAACGTATTTATAAAAACAAATTTTATCCAAAATGTAACTTAATTTAGAAACGACTGTTATTTTTACAACAATTATACTAATTTTTTGAAAATCGTACCCTTAATAACTCAAAAAATTGTTATGATAAGATTTAAAACAATGGTCAGTTTCGTCACATAATTTATTTTTTGTAAATTTACTTCGTTTCAGATATTTCTGGTGTCGTCCTATGTATATTGCAAATTTTGATTAAAAAAAAAAAATGTTCCGAGAGAAGTAATATTGTAAAAATAAATATTTCCTTTAATGAGACAATAATTTTCCCAGATTGGATGAAAAGAACTAGCAGTTGACAGATTTCACCTTAAAATATAGTTTTCTAGATTTGTACGTGTAAAAAAAAAATCTGGTTAAAAGACTTTGACCAAATTCAAATAGGGCTTCAGTATATCATAAATTAATTGCATGCCAAGTTTGATTACTTATTTCTACAGTGCATATTTAGACTTACAGACAGATCACAGATATGTGTATGTACATATACAAACAACAAGTTAGGTCTAAAATTCCGCTTCTTTGCACTCAGATTACTGCATAACTAAAATGTAAGAACGTTGTTGACCGCGCGTTGTCTTTTTCAAAATATGTTTTCACAATTTAGTAGCATTCATTCTTTCATTTCGTATTTATATTTTATACTTTACACTTTATACGATCATATCTTTACAACTTTATGTAAAATTAGTCCTTGCAAAGTGTAGCGTGGATGTAAAAGCTACATTTCTAAAGTTTATGTCGTAGCTAGGTGCGCTGCATTGGTCTCACGAGCTTCCCCTGACGCTGTGCACTCGCGTGATATTAGCTCAGTATTTCAAGTGTATCAACATCGCTGTTACACGGTGGTAACAGCAACTGCCCCTTAGAGACCGATAATACCGATAGAATATTTTGAACGCAAAGACGATGTTCTTTCCCTTCGCAGTTACCTTGTAATACAATGGACACCTGAGAGAAACAATCAGTTTAAATGACACAGAAGTAAACAATGAAGAACGTAAAATTATTTTTAGTTAATAAAATCATGCAACTCTTTGTCTTCGTGATTTTACTTAAATAAATAATAATCTAGCTAGAAAAGAATACTAATTCATCAAAAGTGACAATGTAATGTTGAAGAATATTTATTATGAAACGAATATTTTTCCTCAACTAGACATAATTTTCCTTGCCCTAGTTTTGTAGAATGAAAACGCTTGAAAACTATTTTTAAGATAAAACGTGCCAAAACAATCTTGTAAAGTCAAGTCCGCGTTGAAATAAATGCAAGTGGAAATAGGAAGCTATTTGGAAATGGGGAGGAAAAATCCAATTTAAGATTCGCATTTCACCCCCGTTTGAGCATGACAGGTGTCGCGGTTAAGATTTGTAGTCGGTAATTAGAAAGCTGAAAACCGTCTTTCGAACAGTCACATACACATTTTTCACTTTGCATTTTAACTGATGGTCTTTATTTGTCGAGTGTCTGAGCAAGCTATTTAACACTCGTCGGGGGTCGAAAAAATTGCTGTACGCGGAAATTGAAAAGTTTATATTTGATTCCTGCGACATAAATTTAAAAGCAATTAATTTTTCTCGTATAAAGAATATAAACTTAACGATGTAGTTTTAAATATGTATATTTTACAAACTTTGTTCACTTTTCTTTACAGATTAATTTCAGTGATTTCACGTGTTCGTTTAAATAAAGCGATATATTTAATTAAAATTTTGCAAAAAGATGTATACGATCGGAATCAATGGGAGTTTGCACGGTTCTCATTTTTTTACACTCTTAAGCCAGTCTTGTTTTTTTAAAATAATTTAGTGTTATAGCAATAGAACAGGCATTTTTTTAATAGGTAAATACTTATATATTGTTTAATGCACATATCATTGAATTAAATACGCTTATCTTTTCTTTCTCTTGCAAACACACTATGCAAGTTTTAAGACTCTCGCAATTTGTTGGTAATCTTAAAACCGGTGTGGCATTTCTACAAGACATTTTTCATAAAAAAGGATATTTTTAATTAAACTTATTACATAAATCAATCTTTAAATATTCAAGCTATCATAACATTATTATTAATGAAATTTTGATATTTTGACAGTTATATTTATTGGAAATATTATTATTTTTTGCCAAATCTGTCAACATTGTTATATCACGGGCAGTTAAAAAAAAATATTATCATATACAGGGTATCCCAGATTACATTTCCAGCATGGGGTCTCGCATATTATAGGAAATACCTACACATTTGTTTAAATTAGATGAATAATTCTTTAGTTTAAGAGAAACCACAATCAATTTATAAAAGCACAAAATTCCTCGTGCTTCAGATGTTATAGCAAAAATATGAAAACGTCGAATTTCTTTTTTCTCTCACAACTTTTTTGTCTTACTCATTAAATCAATTTCATTTGTACCTTATAAAAGTACTTTTTTATGTAGAATGTAACTATTATCATAGATTTTTTTTATATTACTTTTAATTTTTGAGATATTACCCCTAACATTATTTTTTCTAATGGGCCGTCAAGTTGGCTTTGGAATAATTCGATGTTATTTTTTTTCTTTCCAACGATATAATCATATGCTATATCTATTTTTATAAACAACTCAGGTACTCAAAAAAACAATCGTGTTTTACCGATATTATTCTAAGTTAGCCATAAAACGTATTGAACCGGCAAGTTGACTTTGGGATAATGAAATGTAATTTTTTTTTTTTTTTTGACCATATATCTTTTGTCCTATTTGTTTTTATAAATAACTGTAAAATGAAAAACCGTATTTTACCGATATTATTCCAAGTTAGCTATGAAACACGTTAAACAGGCAAGTTGGCATTTCAATAGTTAAGGGGGAACTAAAGGCACGCAATAAAACAGCTTTTGTAGTTCAAGTTTTTCTCTCACACTAATTATCCAAAGTACTTAAAAATTTGTAAGTAAAAAGATTTTTGGTTCGAGAATGGCGGTACAGGCTCGATTTTTAAAAAAGTTAATACTGTTAAGCATAAAAAAATATTAAAAACTGGCTAAAAATTGACGTCTGTTTACACCATTAATATTTGTAAACTATTGGCTAAAATTAAAATATCGTCCTGTACCGCCGTTAAGGAACATGTTTTTAATAATTGTTGTTAATTTGAAATAAATTTATTCACAATCTTTTTCTAAAAACTTGAACTAAGAAACCCATTTTTTAAGGAAATTTCACTTGTACTTTCCGAAGGGAAGGCGCTGCAATACCCCACCATTTTATCGCCGTATGTCTGTTCAACAACATATATCTACAACACAAAAAATGACAGGAAAATCTAAACGTCAATTTATTCTTATAGAATCTATACCATCTCTTAAAATCGAAGGGAAAATGTCGGCTCCCAATAACATGTCTATTTTACGTGGCGTTCCAAATTGTGGGTCTGCCAACTTAAGGTTTGTGGTATGTGTCCAATTTTCCGAATTAATAGTTGTGGACGGCATTTCCGTACATACATGCGGCAAAATCATGAAGTCGACATTAAATTTAGGTTCCTCTTTGTCTTTAGGTTTAAGAATACATGTGGTAAAACTGGTAGATTCGCACGAAAAGGTACGATTCAAGCCATGGATGGGAATATTTACTGAGGCTCTGGACAGCCCTAATTTCTTAACGCAACTATCAGTACCTAATAAAATTTGTCTGACTGGCACTATCTAATAATACACGAAGCGTTTGATAATTTCCCCAACAGTCTAACACATCAACTAAGGCTGTCGATAACAAAACAGTGTTTCGAGATGAAGAGGTGTCGTTAAGCTATTGACTTGATTCAAAAGTAAGTTTGGAGTTTCATCCAAAGGTGAATGAGTAATTTCCGATTCTTTACTCGTAGATACGTGCTCGGATGAAGACCATTTGATTTTGTTTTCAAAGTGAAATAAGGTATGATGCCTGCTATAGCAAATACGACAATTTAAAGTTGAGTTACAATCCTTCATTTTATGACACGAGCTCAAACAATAAATACAAAGGTTTTTGCCTTTAATGAATAGAAATTTATCATTTGTGGTTTTTTCAAGAAAATTCGAACATCTATGAAGTGCGTGTGGCGACCGACAACAAAGACAACTACTATTATTTGCGTTTGCTACAAAAGAAGCGGTTGAATTTAAAATTCGATTAGACCAACTGGTTCGATTAGGCGATAATACGACATGATTTGTTCGACTTTTCTCCGTTTTTTTGCCATTAAAAATAACGGTTTCGGTTTCTGTTAAAAATCACTTTTACGGATAAAAAATAACGGTTACCGGTTTTTTTATAACGAAAAAAATAGTTTATGGCATCTGTCTTCCAGGGCATGTATTCTGTGTTTTGTGTTATTTAGTGTTATCGAATTGTTTTAAATAACTGATAAACCGCCCTAGTACTAATATAATAAAAATATGTAAATATGTAAATATATCTTTTTCTATATATTTCTTCTTTTTATAATAGGAAATATGAAATAATTAAAACTATTTATACATTGAATTTATTTTGATTATTACAGTAAAAAAACTTTAACTTTGTAATATTTAATTTTTCTAAAAGTAATACTTACTATAAAATTTACGCCTTTAGCTGCTAAGATCTAATAGGCTGCTAGGAAAACGCTTTCAGGGTTAAAAATAAACAATGATAGACTGCTAAGATAAAGAGTGATGAACGAATATATGGCGGGGAAATATGGAGGGGGAAATTAGTTTTGCTATGTTGTTTTCTGCTAGTGTACTAGAAAGAGACGTAAATATGACATTACGTGTATTATTACTTCTGCACTTCGATGTGCTTTTTTCTCCTCTTTCTAATGACATATCAATTGTCATATCTGTTTAAATAAATAACCCGGAAAATAAAAATAAAACATTTACCAATATTATTCTAAGTTAGTTATCATGTTTTATAGCTAACTTAGACTTATATTGATAATATTCGGTTTTTCTTGGTTTTCCGAATTATTTATTTAAATAGATATGAAGTGACATTATTAAGAAGAGGAGAAAAAAACACATTTCACTAATGCAAAGCTTACTTGCATGTTTAACATGTTTTATGGCTAATTTAAAATAATATTAGTAAAATACGGTTTTTCTTGATTTTCAGAGTTATTTATAATAACTATATGTAGATATATCATATGATATGTCGTTAAAAAAATGGAAAAAAAGCACATCGATCTATTCCAAAGCCAACTTGACGGCCCTAAAGAAAAAATGATGTAAGAGGTAATATCTCAAAAATTAAAAGTGATACAAAAAATCTAAGACAATAGTTACATTCTTACATATAAAGGTACCATTAATTTAAGCTGTCCTGTTATTTTATGATTGACAGAAGTGTTATTAAAAAAAACAAAAGTTTTTAACTGGTTTTTAACCCGTTTTTTAATATATTGTTTCAATTTACATTGATTCCGACATGTTTCGTCAATATAGGTTTTATTGACTTTATAAAGGTACATCCAGAAGATAAAAATGAAATTGATTTAATGATTAAGACAAAAAAGTTTTGAGAGAGAAAAAAAATCGACATTTTCATATTTTTTGCTATAACATCTGAAGCACGACGAATTTTGTACTTTTAAAAATTGATTGAGAACTCTTGATTATATTGAACAATTTTCTACTAAATTGCAGTAGGTAGGTAGGTATGTATTAAAGTCAGATAGAAAATAAAAATAACTTTAATTTTGCTTTGAAAATAAGAGGTAATGTTTTTTCTTTAAGCTTTTGGTCCTGATATGTAAATAAATAAAAAAAATAATGAACATTATGTGCTATAAACTAAGGTAAGATATATTATTTTGCGGTAAAATGTAAATTATAACTGTTTATTCATAACCATAATCAATATTTATGAAAATAAAGGCAGACGAAATGATTTTGGTCACATAAGTATATTCCCTGTAGTGTAAAAGGGAAATAGAATAAACCTCGATTAAAGTGAGTCAAAGATTCTTTGTTATTCGTATTTTTTGTCATACAACTACTAAATTTCAATTTTCTTGCGAATAAAAAATATATTCAAAGGAATTATGTCTGCGCTTTTTGGTCAAAAGTTAGCAACTATATTGGCCTTAGAAATCTAAGTATTAAAAAAGTTGAAGAAATTAACTTACTTATCTGCAAAATTCCATCACTTTAATGCTCATTTTACTATGTAAAGGTAAAACAAATCGAACTTATTATTTAAAGAGTAGAATCATGTATAAAAATGTACAGATTATTATATCTTAATAAATTCTGAGCAAAAAAACTTTAGCATTTTGTATAGATATCCATAATGTCAAATTACGCGATTTGTTTTAATTTAATCAGTATCTTAGTTATTATTATTGACATAAGCCAGATTTCTAACCAAAAATTAGTAAGTAAATTTTTAGGTTTACGTTATGAAATACCGTTTCTTCTGAAATACTGAAAACTAGAAATTAAAGAACTTTTTGTTATCTCATTGTTAATTTGTTGATGCTGTGGTGCAGGGGTATATTGAATCAGTAGTAGTCAAATACAATGCTCAGAACAAATATATTGGTGGAAAGCAAGAATCAACAATTTTTGCACAAAATAATTTTAACATTACATGTTTTATGCATAAATAAAGTTTTTTTTTATAATGAACCAATGACAAGGGGTACATGACGCTTCACAGTGAGGACAAGCGGTAGCTACATCAGCTGAAACGGGTTCAGAACTGTTGCTGTAGTGTCACAATTGTTGCTGATGAAATTAATTTGCAGATTTATGAAATTATTTCTGCTTTTGCGGCTGTTAAAACTAAAAAACTATGTTAATTTTTGATACAATACCATTTAAGACGAGCATTGGAATTCATTAAAATACACGATGGTTGCTTACATAATGTTTGCCACCTAATAAAACTAATTATTGCTAGTTAGTGTTAGTATTAGGTCAAAACTAATTACATATGTAAGGTGTGCGAGTTTTCAATCTCAGTTACACTTGCGCTAGACAAGTGTCGCAAACAATGAGTCTAGCGAACCAATGAACTATAAACGGCGGATTGACTTACTAATTTATGACTGACGCAAATGTCGGTTTGCAACGGTCACGTTCAAGTATGCAGTGTGTGCCTTCACGTATTGGATTGCATAATTAAAAGACTTTATGCGCAAACTAAATAAAAGTCAAAAAAATATGTACAGGGTGTACAAAAAGTAACGTAACGGGTCAATATCTCGTTTTGTGATAAGTTTACAAAAGAAAAATTCGGATAAAAGTTGTTCGTGGTTATTTACTACAAAACCTTAAATTATTTCCAAATGTTCAGTATTTTGTTTTTGCGCACCGATACGTCTTTGTGTTTTCTTAAATAGAACATCCTGTATAATTTGACAAATCAGGACAAATGGTGATCGGTACATTGCAACTACCCGAGTGCATGCTTCTTTAAGATTGCCCAAAAGTAAATTCTCTTTCAAAAATGTAATAGGTCTATTAAACCTAAAATCAATCTTTTTTTTTTTGTTATTCGTGTTTGATGTTTAGCCAAATGAACCGGGCATAAGAAACATCCTGTATATTATTTTAAAACTTAAACTAGTCCAACAATCATTATGACACTATTGTCAATCAAGGTGTTAAAGAATTAGTTCTGATATTGCTAAGTTGTGAAATATTCATATTTTTGAGTGTCCTGTTCCTGTCAATAGTTTAGTAAAAACTTAAATAACTCAAAACCGATTGATTTTAGGTACAAAAAACCTAATACATTTTTGAAAGAGAATTAACTTTTGGACCTAAAAAATACAAAATCTACAGGGTGTATTATTATTATTATTTAACTTTTCAGTTTTTCCCCAATTCTTCCGAAGGAAATGGCCCGTGGCACGTATAAATCTGGAAAACATTTAGTTTTGATGTTTTTCATGCAATAAACACAGTGTAAATGGTGCCTTTCCACGTGAGAGTAAACTACTCTCGATAGCAGCGTCGCCAAGGATACAGCCAATCGCGAGTTACTCTCAGGGGCTGTATCCTTGGCGACGCTGCTATCGAGAGTAGTTTACTCTCACGTGGAAAGGCACCATTAATCAAATTATACCGACAATGTATCGTGAACCTCCCTTGTAAGTAAAAGTCTTATCTAACCAGAGACTTTTTAATATTGAATATCAGCGTAATGAAGCACCCTTTTTTTTTCTTCAAATGAAAGTAGCATTTCGTAACTGAGTGTTCTTGGTTCAATTCTAAACTTACAACATCATCAAAAACCACCGTCATAGTCCTGGAATCACATCTAAATATTTTTAAGCAGATATTGTTATAAAACAAAATTAGTCTTAAATCTGGTTAATTAAAACTAATAATGTTAATTTCATCATAAAGCAAAATATATATGTGACAGTTCATTTCAACCTCTTCTGAAGCTAAACAAAGTTCAGTACACAGAAATGCTGTATGACAGAATACTTACAGGATATAGCATATATGAACAAAAAATAAATTTTACACTTAGTAACTAGTATTGACCATAAGTAAAAAAAATTCTATCATTTCTGAATCCTCCAAATCAGTTGCACTAGGTTACGTTTTTTAATAAGTCCATGTAGCTGTCTATATCTACATTAGGTTTTATTGCGTTATTATGATATTTGTCCATTTATGTATCACAATATGAGACAGAACACAGAAGTTCTCCGATAAATAGAAACATTATTTCAGTACTAACTTAGAATAATTACAATGTATGATGTTTCATAAATCATGTTATTTTTCCAATATAATTAACGTAAATTGCCGTTGAAACTAAATATTTAATTACCTCAAATTGCAAGTAGAATTACAATTACTGTTTTCCATTCGTAATATTTAGATATTTTATGTATTCGTATTGTCATTACAGTGAGTACACATTATCTAAAATGTCATCACATAACAATAAATTATCTTATAAATGAAGTTCATTAGGGGTCATATGTGGTTTATGATGGCATTCATAACTCATTATTGCAAATATTATGCTAGTTAGATAACCTTCGCGGCTTTTAATTAACATTGTGGAAGTGATAATGACATATATATTTATTATAACTGAGTCTACGTTTATCTGTAAACTATGTAACACGTTATAGCGCTATGGTAATTTAATTTTTATGCGATTTTTATCTTCTTTATTTGCTTGTGAAATTAAATTGTTCGTGAAAGATATATTTTGATACAAATAAGGAAAGTTACTGTGAATATAACATTGTCTCATGAAGTATGGAGGACGGTACATGCTTGAATTGTTAAAGCGATTCATTTATGCTATATAAATAACTTGGATTGAGAAGCATTTATCTTTTTTATGAAATGCTGGTATGATATGTTAGACCCGTTTGGAGATTGCAGTATTCAGTAGCTTTCTTATTTATTCATGTTGACTATATTCAAAGATTTTTGTGTGTTAAGTAAAAAACGGTTACGTTACATGCGTGTATTAACAAAATTGTAGCACCTTACACAGTGCAAAAAAAAAATAATTTTTAGTTGGGATCCTTCGCCTATTGAGAACACATTAACCGAAATTTGCAACTTAAAACCAAAAATCATATATTTTGTTTTGGGGTAAATCGTTTAAGAGATATAGCTGTTTTAACTTAAAGTAGACCGCGAGATGTGCAAAGAGAGGGGATGCCGATGGAAATTTAGACTTTTCGAAAAACGTTGAGTAACAGTAAATGAATTTACAGGTTATAATCACGTTGCTGAAACAGACGGATGTTTTTAGGTGGCGCAGTACTAAACGCTTTGAACTAGTTTTGGTTTCTGCGTCACAGTCCTCTTTAAGTTAAAACCGTTCTATCTGGCACCAAGGAAGATATATCTGAATATCAAAATCACACCAGTAACATAGGTGAAAACTGTTCTTTTGCCACTGACGTTGATACTTTTGAACTGACAGTTGCTGCTATGCTATCCCATCTATTCAATCAATTCAGTCAAAGAATGGTACCATAAAGTGGTTATTGGAAACTCCACTGCAGCATGTACGGTTATATTCTATGTATATCATAAGAAATATTCTGGGTATTATACAGTATGGTGCTAAAAGAATAACCGATGCAAAAAATGTCTGAACCATATTCATTTTTAACATTGAAAATTCCCTTCATCTGTCAAATTTGCGTTTCCAACCAATCACTAATCTTAAATCTTCTAGGGATTACCAATAGGAGCAATATTACACGGTAATAATTTTACATTCCTCTGCCAGGAGTTGATCCTCCTGTCAAATTTGCGTTTTCGACCAATAAAAAACTCAGATTTCCTTTAAACGGCCAATAAACATAATCATACACTGATAATTTACTTTTCGCAATTAACAGATTTTCATGCGTTTATTGGTCGTTTCTAAGAAATCTGAGTTTTTGATTGGTGGAAAATATAAATTTGGAGAGGGAATAAGGTATTTTGGTCTTGATAATTTTTTGACAGATGTCGGCGACCAATAACGTTACTTTAATATAGATTAAACCACACCCCTGACACACCACTCTGACAGTAAAATTTGACATAACAGATTATGTATGTACCTAAATACTATTTGGTTCATTAATTTTTATTAAAATATAATTCTTGAATTAAAAATTGGTTATAAATGATCTATTAATAATAACAATCGCAGTAAGTAGTAGGTATACTTTAATTTATCTAAATTAAACAACATTTTAATTTGACAGATAGGTTAGGTGAAGGAAATTTTCTGACAAAATATAACTCGTGCATTGCAAATAATCTATAATTTTTGACAAATCTTCACTCATGCAAGTTGAAGCAGAAAAAATCACTCGTGCACTTCGTTCACTCGTGATTTTTTCAGCTCAACTTGCATTCGGGCATATTTACCAAAAACTATCGATAATTTTCAATGCACTTGTACATATATACTAACGAAACAAGGAATAGAGTTTCTAAAATCGATCACCAATCGCGCGGACGGGTGTGAGGCGCGGTCTTCGGCGTTCCGGGCGTAAGCGGGGCCGGTCTTTCGATCGCGCGCGCTCCCGAGGCCGCCAAAAATCGTCCCGAGAAGATATCGAGGAAAACGTGCGAAGATCTTACACGCAACATTTAAATCGGGTCGTCGGGAGCGAGAATTTCGTCAAAATTTGACAATTTGACATGTTGACGTGAACTTTGAACGCTCGAACCTTCTCCGATTCGACCTTTTCGCGCATGTGTCGTACCGATTCGGAATCGTCTCGCCCTCCCCGACAAGTACGTACCAAACAATTCCACTTTCGAGTTGAATTTGGACCACGAACGAGAAAAAGCGCAGGCGCGCGCACGCGCTGCATACTAGCGAACGTCGAAAGAGAATTCCGTGCGCAACACCCGGTACGAGCGCGAAGCGCGAGTAGTTCGCTGGCCAAGTTTTCGGCCGAAGGCCGGAAACTTGGGCGTAACCGGCGAAAGAGAATTCCGTGCGCAACATCCGGTACGAGCGCGAAGCGCGAGTAGTTCGCTGGCCAAGTTTTCGGCCGAAGGCCGGAAACTTGGGCGTAACCGGCGAAAGAGAATTCTGTGCGCAACACTCGGTCTAGCAACAAGGAGGCCCTACGGGCCTCCGCGCTTGCTAGTTATATTACTACTGAACTGAAAATAAAATTATAAAATTGCCTAATATTGAAGTCAAAAAGTCTTCGACAAAATATGGAAAAGCTTTGACAATGCCCTTTTCAAATATGCTTTGAGCAATTATTATTAGCAGAATTTACGAATGAATGGGAGAACCAACAGAAAGTTCGTGAAATAAAAAAATTGGTCGTAACATGCGTACAGCAAATACGAACAGAACAGCAGGGTTAAGATAAATGAGAACAAGTAGAGTATCGCAGATTTTTAAGTCGTAATCGGGATCAACTGCGTGCTATATCTTGAGCTTAAGATCTTGCTATCCTAGCTACGTTTCGGTATACTCGATGGTGCAATCTTCAATGTTTCGGCTTTACTTCCCCTAATATTTTGTACTTTTAGAAGCGTATAATAGGCTTTGAATCAGTTTTTAAAGAGGTTGATTATTCGGCGCTTTGTCCTGGCGACGTTTCGGCATATTAGCTGTCTTTAAGGTTTCGACTACTTCCTGCAGTATTTTCTTGATGTAGAGCTGCAAACTGTAAAGTTGCAAGGGTTTACGGTTATAATATGAGAAACTCGCTTGCCTTGAGAGCTTAAACCCCTGTCTGTTTTTGTTAAAGGCAAGAAGTTTGCTTCAGCGAACATTTTGAAACAAATTCAAAGGCTAGAGTTTAAACAACTGAAGGCAAAGTACGTGGTGCAGCAACCGAGAACACCATGGTTTGAACACTGCAAAGTAGGGGAGACCGGGGATAAAAGTAACATTTTTTTGTTTTTATTTAATTTCTCATAGATTATTACAAATTTTTTACATCCAAATTGGTTTAATGATAGATTGGACATTTGTCTTGCTTCCAAGATATTTCGTGCGTTTCGTAAAGCAACTATTAGAAAAAAAAAATTCTTTAGTAAGACAGCTGTTACTTTCAACCTCAACGTTGGGGCTAAAAGTAACAATGATTGAGGTAAGTTGTAACGGCAAAATAATTTACACAGCTCATAAGTAGTGGGTAAATATATTAGTATTCATCAACAAAATTAATATTTTATTCAAAAATACACATTAGCAAAATGAAAAAATGAAAAAATGAAAAAATTAATCTTTGGTACAATACAAAACAGAATGGCATACCAGGTAAGGGCGGTCCCAAATTATTAAATTTATACTGGATCATAATAACTGTTTGTTTTATTTTTTTAAAAATCTAACCGCCCTTAAACTGACCGTCATTCATTATTAAATCAGTAAAAGAGGGTCAGGTTAAGTTGGGTTGGTTAAAGCTTTGTTTATATTAAGCTATAAATATTAAGGTAATAGAATAAAAAAATGGCGGCTGGTAGGAAAACCAAAAGTACCAGATCTTACCAATTTACATAGATTTTATAATTTAAAATGCTTTTTAAGAAATGATTTAGCTTTACATACATTTCTATCATTAAACCGATATTATATACTGAGTTTTATAATTTAATAATTTGGGACTGCAGTTACCAGGTTTGCCAAGATTATAAGTACCTACATATTTAAAAATGTGAATCAAAAAGATACAACAAACTGGAAAATTATTCCGACAACTCTTGTATTTTCTCATCTACGAAGAAAGCCACCAATTATGTGCTAAGAGTGAACATTTGCAAGTGAAAACATTGATTGGGGTTGGTTGTAACACTTTGTTACATTTGACCCCAAGTGTACACCAAAAAAAATTCAGGGAATCCACAATTAACCACGATTCTAACGTCAAATTGTATTGCATCCACCAATAGCCAACTAAATTTAGAACAAAATAATAAAGGTACTTTTTTGTTCCTATTTTAGAGATCGCCTAAAAGTTACTCGACGGATGAGACAACGCAGTAACTTTTAGGCGGAAAATAGTGACTCTGGCTGGCAAAAAGTTAACCTCTATAGCCGCGTACACACCGGGTTCGCGAACAGTTCGCGAACTGTTCGCGAACCCGGTGTGTACCTGGAGTATGCAAACAGTTCGCGAACAGCTCGCGAGTAGCTCGCCAGTTCGGGCAGAGTTCGCTCTTGAGGCGGTACATCAAAGGGGCTGTTCGCGAACTCGTGCCTGCCATAACCTCAATTACTGACTGCACACGTTATTTGTGGTTGGTGTTTATCATCGATAAGCCCTAAGCTTGAAGACATAATTATTTACAAAACGCAAACCCTTTACCAACTGTTTTGGAGCTGTTACGAACACAATAATGTTTTGATGTGGACGTGTTTGCGAACCTGGTATGGACGAGAGTTCGCAAACTGAGTGCGCGAACCGAGTTCCCGAACCGTGTTCGCGAACCGAGTTCCCGAACCGTGTTCGCGAACCGAGTTCGCGAACTCATTTTGGTCAGTACGCGGCTTATGACAGATGAAAACTAGCAATGTAGGTAGGGAGCTGGATGTAACTTAACATTGCAAAAGCGTTTAGGGCGATATAAATCAAAAATTAAAGAAAGTATAGGCACTGTTACAACCTACCCGTGTTACTTTTATCCCCGGTCTCTCCTACCTATTGTAACGCACAGAACAAATTTTTGCAATAAACAATATTAATTATTTTTATGCCTCAGTCCGGCCATACGAATGTCACACGAGTCACTGTTTTGGCCAGTGAAGTAATATTTATAATCATTTAAATTGTTTAATTTTTTAAAAGTTGCCATGAAATAAATTAAGAGTGTATTTGATGTGCCTTATTTCACTACATAAATAAACGTTGATTGGAACAAATAATTGTGCGACATGCCGCTGTTGAAGTACCAACTAGGACGACGTAATTTCCGTAATTTAATACAACGTATACTCATCTAATTGAGAGAATACTGACCGTAGTCTGTATTTATAATGAATGATGGACAGCCGTTGAGTGAACGCAACCTATAACTTGTGGTTTCAGATATGTGTTCAAAATCGCGACACTATAATTTCGTGGGCAGCTAAGCGGTGATTTTAGAAAATGGCTCCACCGGGAAATACTAGTGATTTCTTCGCATACCCTGTGATTTCAAATATATTGGCGGTCGGCAACAAGATGTAATAAAATGCCGCAAAGGTCCGGACCACTTCACGAGGCAGAAAACACATTAAATTACTACCAACTCCGTATTTTTCTTGTTATAACTTTTTATGGTCTAGATTGCGGCGAAGTGTCTGTATCATCCTTTCCAAAATATAATAGGAGTATTGTTTATAAATTTTCCAATTATAAACCTATATTTTAGATAAACGTTTTATTTTGTACTAAAACTGTATAATTTGTTTTGATAATCCAAGTTTAATAGTTTAACCTTTAAATGCATAGTGTTGCCGATTGGCAAAATTAATTATTATATTATGTAAAAAGCATAAAAATTATTTTAGAATAATTTTTCCTGTTAAGAAACAATTTCATAAAGGGTTGTAGTTTTTGAAAATGTATCATCAAAACATAATCTAAATTTTATGTTTTATTATAGCTTTAAAGATTTATAATTTTTGTAGGGATAAAAATTGAAGAATATTTTAACACAATAAAAAGTTACTTACTGATCAAAGTTAAGTTTATCGAATTATAATACAATATTGTAGTAATGCCAATTAGCAACATTTTGCATTTATTACAAGTTTGGCGTTGCATAATTTTCTTGTCATTTACCTGAAAAAAGGTTTTATAATGACGTAATTACAAAATAAAATGGAATTAATTACAATCTGTAAAAAATTAGGTGTGTCTATGTTGTAATAAAATAATTAGCACTTAAAATAAATGTTGCCGTTTTGCACAGTGTTGCTCTTTGGCAACATATTTTATTTATTGTTTTGCACAAAGTTGCCCTTCAACAACACATTTTGTTTATCGTTGTCCACAAATGTTACTCTTCGGACATAATTTTAGTTATCGTTTTGCACAATTATTGTTTTTCGATAAAAACAGTTAAAAAATTATGAATGATTTTTTAAACTATTTTTCCCACATTACCACAATAAAATATATATAGTACCTACCTAAAGTATTATCTAAATAATTTTTTTTAAATTCATGCATTTACCGTATTTTACGGACTATAAGACGCTACAGAGTTTTAAAAAAATAACATTTTTACGAAAATTATTATTAGATTGCAAAGCCAGACTAAAAAAAATATTCTTAGTTTATAAAACCGAAATGACCTTTAAAATCGCTGAAAATCAACATGGTCGTCGCATCGGTGCACTGCTGCTGCCAGTTGAATCCAATGTTGCCAGATAGAGATAGGTTTCCCGCGGCATCGAATATATCACCATTTTTAAGACTGGCGGGAATTTAAAATCAAACACTGGACATTTTTATATTAATTTCGAGTATAAGACACACCTGAACTTTGGAGGCAATTTTTCAAAGAAAAAAGTGCGTCTTATAGTCCTTAAAATACGGTAAGCGTTAAAATTTAAAAAAAGGTTTAGTACATTCTTAGAATGTATTTAAAATCGCTAAAAAAATACTTTTAAAGCATTTAATTGTAATGAATTTATAAAATTAATTTCTTTATATTTATTGGTTTTTCACTAGAACGCGACTAAATGAGTCCTTAAAAATGTTTATAGTTAGATTAGGTCAGTCAATTGCCAAATTTAAAAAAAAACAGAATACATTAAATTATCTGGTTGATGAAGATGAGCAACCGACTTATTTCAAAATGTGGAATAAAAATCGTGTGTAGGGCTTAAAATTAGGGATGAGGAGTCGGAGTTGGGAGTTGAGGCGTTTTGCAGGAGTTGGGAGTCGAAAAAACTATCGACTTTCGACGAAATATTAACCGAACTTTGTAAGAAACGGAAACGGAAAAGGCATTTTGTTGTTTTTTTATCAAAAACGGAAACGCAACTGAAAATATTCAATATTAGTTTTAACTAGTTTTTTTTAATGTTCTCAAGTATGAAGATTTAATGATAGGAGTCGGAGTCGGTTTTTAAATAAAACCGACTGCGGGAGTCGAAAGTCGGGAGTCGTTTATTTTTCTGCCGACTCAGGTCAGGTCACGTGGTTGTTCCGCTAGCGTGGAGACTGCTATAGGGGGGTTGACCCCCTCTTCAGTCGTAAGAGGTACAAGGATAATGGGTAGAGATGTGGATAGTCAAGGATGGGTAAGGATAGGTGGAAGTACTGCCACAGCATTTGCCTTAACCATAGAGGAAACCACCTGAAACCTCTACAATGACAGTCGGCCCTGGGAATCGAACTCAGGACCTCCCGATTACAAGTTAGGTTGTTTTACCAACCAGCCACCAAGCTCGGTGTGCCAACTCCCCTTCCCTGCTCAAAATCACTACTTATCTTTTAATTATCTCAATAATGTGTTACACTTAATTAATGATTAATGATAATTATTAGCCATCACTCAAATTTACGTTTCTGCTGAAAAAAAAAATTATTCACTGTATATTTAAGTATTTTGTTATTATGCACTTACAAGACAAAACTTTGTTTTATTTTATTTTTTAAAGTTTTTTTTAGTTCATTTTTGGTTTCGCCAACTATTTCATTTGGGCACTATAAAGCTATGTGCCAGATATAGGTACTATTACATGTAGTAAAGATTACTTTAGCGTCCTAAATCCCTGAGATATATTAATGTACGAGAATTTCAAACCTGGTGGGATGTTCATGTCACTATAACTTGTTTTACAAATTGTTATTGTCATCCTTTTGTGGTGTGCTTTTTAAAGTAACACTATAAAAAAAGTACTTCTTGTTGCGTTAAAGGTATTGGTTGGTTGAAATGTTGCTTAACATTTAAAGTCGGTTATAAGTTGATTAAAATTGTAATATGTATGTTTTGTTGGATAAGGAAGAAAGTAATTAAAAAATAGTATATTGTACAACTAGTGCTGAAAGTTGAATATTTCACACGAGTATGACAGTTGAGCCACGAGCCGTCAGGCGAGTGGCTCAGTCATGCGAGTGTGAAATATTCTTTCAGCACGTGTTGTACACTATGCTTTTCCGACGACCAGTTAGACAAATAATCATTAATTCTGCAAAAAAGTTGTGAAAATAACATTTTTTTGACGTTGGTGACACTTGTGAGGTTAGATTTGCTTGACAGCGCGTTTAGCGTGTGTAAAGTAGCGGAAATTGTGTGCAAAGTGCATTTTGCACACAATTTCCAGTGTCATGCGCAATTTGTCATTTTGTTGTAGTAAGTCGTGCGAAATTACTCGCTTTACATAGTGGTCGTCGGAAAAAGTAATCATTGACTAAGGATATGAGATTTCGAGGAAAAATAGAGCAATGTTCAGATTTTAAAAAGCGTAGCAATAATAAAGTTAGAAAAAGTCTAGAAGTGAAAGATATAATAAAGATGACCAACCAAACAATGTGTCTACGACATCTGTCACGCATACCAGAAAGTGGTAGGGGAAGTTGGGGTAAGATGACGAACGGGGTAAGATGACGAACGATTTTTACAGGCAATCCATCAAAAACTCAAATTTAAAATTTTCACTACCATCTGGAGGTTAGTAGACGAAGTTAATGTCAGCTGATAAGATTTTAATATAGTTCAAATTTCTTTCGTTAAAAGCAATTGTTTGTCATCACATGTTCGGTTACAATATTTATTGCCGGTGTTTAGTGTTTTTTTGGAAAACTCAGGTAAAAACAAATTGAATTTTGCTGTAGGTTGTACATTACTTGTGATAGTATTGGTATTCTGTTTAAATTTTATAAATCTTTTGGTAGTTTTTTATGTAAATTAGAAAAACATTTTTAATATGTAGTGGGGTAAGATGACAGGGGTAAGATAACGATTCGTCATCTTGCCCCAGCAACCAGTAAGCACTGTTTTTGGTAATAAAATTTTATTACATCCAGAACATCCATGCCAAGAATCTACAAAAAAAAAAAAAAGACCAATCGTAGTCAGTGGTCTCAAGGCGCAATGATAGCGGCTATGCACGACATTGAAGAAGGAACTACATCCTGCAATGCAGCTGCTGCAAGATATGAAATACCTGAATGTTTCTGACCATATCAATGGTAACATTGGTGGAAATACTAATGGTAACATTGGTAGGGAGATTCCTGATGAAAACTCAGATGATTCAGACTTTTCTTCAGATGGCAATATTCCGTTGAAGCAAATGAAAAGCTATGCTTTGTTTACGCCTGTAAAAAATGATGGAGAACCTGAACCTTTTCCATCATCAAGGATTGTAAAGGGCAAACTATTTACCTCTAAAGGAACAAGCCCTAGCTGCTCAAAGTCGAAATCTGACACCTCACTGTGGAAAATCAGACCCTTGCCATCTATTAATCGTCCTGTTCAAAATAATAAAAAAACTCTCAGCGAGCGTAATTACTGGCACTCCCATAAAAAATCAATTAGAAGAGAAAGACAGGTTAGCAAAACAGAAGGGAGGAAATAAGAATAAGAAGAAATCGAAGCCTAATGAAAAAACTGCTATATCTTCTCAAACAACTGAATATTTATCCTATTATTGTCTAATCTGCCACAAACCTTATACAGAACCACCAGCGACAGACTGGATTCAGTGTTGCAAATGTCAAGAGTGGTGCCATGAAGACTGCACCACTTGCGATGGCCAAGGACAATTTATTTGTGTTTTATGTATGTAGGCGCCATCTTACCCCATTATGTTCGTCATCTTACCCGCACTATGGGGTAAGATGACTAAAATGACATTTTTTGTTTATGTTTTTTTATTGTAATATTGGAAGCGCTGTTTAGTTTAACCCATTTTTTCCCGAATTATTTTTTTAGTAAAAATTTATTAACACTTGGTCAAATTTAATTGAGAATAACATAAAAAAACAGATTTTATTAATTTTTTGAATGTTGCTATTTTTGAAATTGTTTATTTTATGTGTTACAAATATGGAACACTGGGAAAATTCGAGGTGTAAAATTTAAATAACCATCTTTTTTGAAAATTTTTTTTATTGTGAAAGAAAATCAAAAGAATGTAAATTTTACAAAATAATTATAATTTAACTAAATTTACTTCACATTTTTCACATGATCTTGTAGAAGTTTTTGCCGGAATCATCCAATGATTTGCACAATCATATCCAACAGCGTCAGATACTCTGCTGGATATTTCCTTTGACGATTTTGGTCTTCCTCCTCCAGTCGCAGCAAATCTATTTAATATGGCACTATGCCTTCATCTATGCTCAGGTGTTCAGGAAAGTGGACATATTTGATGAATCGATCATTTAATAAATTAGTTAAAGGCCGTACTTTGCTAAATTTGTCATATGTCTTATGTCGTAAGATAACAATGACAATATTTTTTTATATCTTCAAAGCGATTTCGACTCATTGCTTTTGCAACAGTTGGATTGTAGAACTTCATTATCATTATCTACTGAATCAGATGGTATATTTTGTGGTTGCTTCAGAGAAACAAAAGGTAAAAATATTTGCTGTAGATCATATAATCTTGACCAAATTCTATTTTAATTTTTTTTTGTAACTCGGAGAGTGGAATATTATCATCTTCATTGTCTCTTATTTCTCCTAAATGAGCAGTTTCTATTTTAGTCTGAATGATAGCTACTGGTTCAGCTTCTAGTTGACGTCCACTGAGAAGATTTATGTCTCCTTCTTCATTTTTATCATCACTATCTTCTTCGCTGTCTCTGCCATCTTTAGGAGGTGTGATAAATACACCTACATTCTCTACTTCCTTCCAAAAATGTTCATCTTCTATACTTTCTAAAAGTTCAGTTGTAGTTACAGGTCTATAAAAAATTACCATTTTAGTGCAATTATTTTCCCGGTGTTCTATTTATGGAACATTTTTTTATTTATAAATTTAAAAAAAAAAGCAAAAACAATTTTAAGCAAATTAGTATGTACAAATGTTATATAATAATAAAAGATTACTTTGCAATAGAAACACGTTCAAATAAGTTATATTAGCGTAATAAAAATCTTGCCTTTCATTTGACATGTTTTGCAGCCAAGTGAACTGAAACTTGGCGCGCTTTTTTTACACAAACAAGTTTGCACTGACAAAATTATATTGTAACATATTTCCCCAGACGTCTTCTCTGATGAATCATACCATAAACAGAGCATTATTTTTGTAAATACAGGCAATAAAGATCATTAATTCAAATGTTCCAATATTGGAACACTGGGAAAAAATGGGTTAAAATCATAGGGAATTTAAAGGTAATTCACCAATGTATGTATTCGTCATTTTTATTTAATTATATCATTTTCTCTTGGCCAAAACTTAATTTTCTTATTAACCTAGTCATCTTACCCCAACTTCCCCTACTTATACAAAACATCCTTGTGCAATACAGGCGGTTGAAGAATACTTTAGGCAAAATAGATTTTTGAACGGTATGTGGAAAAACAAATGGCAATTATTGATTAGAATAGAATAAAATGCGTAACTATTAAACATACTCTAAGTAATTTCTGTTTCTTCTAGTGTCTACCTTACTTATATTTGTTTTTGGTCTTTCTCTACTTCAATTTTCCTTAATCGTATTAAATATTTCTAAAATTATTTTTCCTAATTCCGTTTGCCCAACCCTCTGGAAGATTATTAAAGGAAGTAATGAATTTTGCATACTTTTTAAGGATGCTATGGCTTTTGTATGTCCTTAACAGTCGAATGATGAAAGGTCATTTAGACAGACGGCATCTACATCATTTTGAAATATAAGTTTAACTAGAATGCCTAAAGGCACCGTAAACTTTTTATTCACAAAAATACACTACACCCACCACACACAAAGTGTACGGTGAAAGTCATTTGGTGGCTACACCACTTGGTTTAGAAATAATTTATCCACAAAGTTAATATTAAATGCTTTAAACAAATGAATGAACCGTAAGTGTCAGGTAACGGCGCCAATGTTGCGTCAGGGCACAGCTATTACCTGTCCGCCAGGCGTCGCCGCCAAATTGTAGTGATTTGTTCGGTCTGGGAAATGGGTAGTGCTAATGGTATACTTAACGATAAATACACAGGCAGTCTGTCTTAACCATACATTATTTCAATTTAAAATTATACAACATTAAACTAACGATCTTATTAAAATATAGTCGAACGAATAAAATATATATAGTTACGGTTCGGTCTGCGAGTTTCTCACTTAATTTTAGCGGGATGTGTAAATTATAGCTTATATAACATATGTTATTTAATAAGTAGTTGGAAGTTGAAGATAATTAGTCATGTTTCCTAGATATGAAGATGTACGTTTGTAATCGATTTTGTGTAAGTATAAAACATAAAACATACCCGTATAATACATTAGCTTGAAAAAAGTTGATTAGTAGCTATGTGATAAAACTAAGGTGGCATGAAAAAAGGAAGTTTATTATAAATTATTGAATTTACAGAGTGCAGAGCGACAAATATACAGGCTGCTTCAAATTCGAGGGCGATCATTGGTAACTAGATTATTATTAGAGACGGCATATAAGGTAGTTGTTGATTTGGCAAAATTGTTATCTTTTATGCTGATTAAAAACATCAAAACAGAGCTTAGATACCTTAACCTGCTTTCATAAACATTTAAAAGAATAAAGAATCTATTTAGGAATAAATCTTAAAGAAGTATACAGGGTGGTCCACATAGAGGGGTCACTATTGGGGTCTCGTAAACAGTAAGTGCGACAAGGAAGTTTAAAATAGACAAACTGTTCCCCTTTTTGAGACCTATGCTTTAATGTTTTAAGAAAGTTTTAAAGCACACTAGATAATAAACATAAAATAAAATATTTTTTTTTTTTAAATCGTTAATAACCCGGTTATACTTGATGGTACAAAAAAATTTTGTAGAAAAAGTTGTAGATTTCTAACGCACTGTAAAATAAAAACCTACGATTTTTCGATGAGAGCAAGTAATATCTTATTAAAAAGAGAAAAAAGCACATTTAAATATTCCATAGCCAACTTCGCGGCCTATAAGAAAAACTAAAGTTAGTAGTAATATCTCAAAAATGGTAAGTGATAAATAGAAACTAAAATAACATTAAAAAGTAGGTACCTTGAAAAAAAAACTAATAAAATTGTACTAGTGAACAAAACAAAACAGTTATGAAAGAAAAAAATATATTCAACATTTTCATATTTTTTGCTACATCATCTGAAATACGAAGAATTTTGAACTTTTGAGAGTTGATTGTAACTCCTCTAATTCTAAGAAATAAGTAATCCAATTTAAGCAAACCTGTTTCTCTTATAATAAGCGAGATTCCCATGCTGGAAATGTTATCTGTGACACCCTGTATGTTATGATTAAAAATATGTCTTATAAAGTATTGTTTAAGCTGTTCGTCTATCTGTATAAATGACTTGAAATTTGGACTTTGTATCAGTATAACGTGATTTGTTTTAGATGTTAGTGTGGTTCAAATCGAAGTGTACAAGATGGCTCAGAAGAACCGTCCTCCCTTTAACCTCTTTTCTTGCGAAAGATAGAAAATGTATGGATCAACTGAATTAATAAGATGTTTTAAAAGCTTTTATGTGATTTATTTGACATATACATGTGCTAAATAAAAAATAAAATTTTAAGATCCAATATCTTTAGCATAATTGAATATTATGTAAAATCCAATCATAAAATTCAAATGGATTTGCAGCCTTCTCAGAATTTTGCAGGGAATGCCAAAGCTTTATGTCCTAAAGTAAATAAGCCACAGAGCTGGAACCAAGAATATGAATCGCTTCTTTTTTTTTTATATAAAATAACATTACATTGCGTTAATCTTAAACAACGTATTTTGAATTTAAATAGATACACATATAAAGCTTTCGTCTTGATTAACATTAAGAACGTCGCTACTTAGAAAAACCTTTTCCTCCAGTCGTTTGGTCCGTTACTAGGGGTGTACTTGAGAACTGGATCTTTAAATCCTTACACTTGCAATTGGGAGGCAAAAGTATACGTGGGCTGTTTAATAAGTCCGTGCAAAGTCTAAGAGCCATTAGTACGTATCGAGTTTATTTCTAGTTACTGTCATCTGTTGGACGATCACACACTAAGTTTCAGTCAGATAGATCTAATACTTTGTGTTTGGGGTTCATTTGAATCGCTCAAGTGAAAAATAGACGAGAAAGAATTTCGTGTAGTGATTATACATTACTTTTGGAAGGCAAAACGGCTCAGGAAACCAAAGCTAAGCTTGATAAACATTATGCTGAGTCTGCACCTTCGATTAGACCGGTTTACAAGTGGTTTAATAACTTTCGAAGTGGCCATCTGAGCACAAGTGACGCCGAAAGTTGTGGACGCCCTGTTGAGGTCACTACTCCAGAAATTATTGAGGAAATCCATAATATGGTGATGGATAGCAGATTGAAGATGTGTGACATTGCTGGATCAAAAGCGTCAAAGTGTGAACTGTTTCAAGGACAGTTTGAAAGTGTTTCAAAGAAATCCATAGGAATTTTTATGCCGCTTCGTAATACGGATTCATCACTACCAGCTAGAGACTAAGAAAGTCAAAACAATGGGTTGCAAGCGGGAAATCTGCACCAAAGAAAGCGAAAGCCGTTCCTTCAGCATGAAAAGTCATGGCCACTGTCTTCTGGGAGGCTCGTGGCATAATCTTCATAGCCTTCTTGGAAAAGAGCAAAACAATTACCGGAGTGTATTATGCATCTTTGTTGAATCGTTTAAATAACGAAATAAAGAAATAACGACCGCACTTGCCAAAAAAAGAAAATTTTTTTCACCACGACAACGCTCCAGCTCACTTCTACAATAATTGTGACCGCAAAATTGTAACTTATACTACGAAGTCCTTTCACATGCCCCCTATTCTCCAGATTTGGCTCCCTTGGAGTACTATCTGTTTTCAAACATGAAAAAATGGCTAGAAGGAAAGAGATTTCCATCAAACAATGAGGTAACTGCCGAAACAACTGCCTATTTTGAAGAGTTGGACAAATCATACCATATGGACCGGATAATTATTAACTTGAGCATCGATGAACTAAGTACCTATACCGGGTGATTCAGTTTGACTGTCGCACCCCTATAACTTTGTAAGTATTGTGACTAACCCCAACAACCCTTATATATTTGAAATCAGCGAGAAATTCTCTATTGAGTGATGTGTTTTTGTTACCTCTACGATGACGTATGTCAAATCCGTGGTAGGCAACTGTTTTTTTTTAAATTACATAGTATACATTGTTTTGTTGATTCGGATAGAGAATTTAATTCTGAATCCGACCATGTACTCAAAAAGTAGGCATATATAAGAAAATTTTCGAGAAAAATCAGTTCAAAGTTTATTCAAATTATAGCAAACAGTCTATTTAACATAACAAAAAACGATCTAATCTTAAAAATTATACGGTAACTATCAATGAAAATGTATTAAAAATTAATTTTTAAAAAAAATAAAAACAAATAATAAACGCCGACATAAAAAATTAGATTTTAATGTATTCAAAATGGCCGCCACTGCTGATTTTTCTCGAATTTTTTTACATGTATGCCTACTTTTTGAGTACATGGTCGGATTCAGAATTAAATTCTCTATCCGAATCAACAAAAAAATGTATACTATGTAATTTAAAAAAAAACAGTTGCCTATCGCGGATTTTACATACGTCATCGTAGAGGTAACAAAAACACATCACTTAATAGAGAATTTCTCGCTGATTTCAAATATATAAGGGTTGTTGGGGTTATTCTCAATACTTACAAAGTTATAGGGGTGCGACAGTCAAACTGAATCACTCGGTATAGACCTCAAAAATTAAAATTGTTTGTCCCAAAAAAATTTTGTTTTCTTCATTTTTGCACGAACAACCGTCGTATAATGCTTTGTCGGTGAATGTCAAAATTTGAACTTTCTGTTTGTATTATTGAGTTAGCTTTTGTTAAATTAAAACTCGATAGTGTGTTTACTAAAAATTAAGTTTGTAGTTTATGCAGACAACACAGACTTGGAAATATACATATTATGCAAATCGTCTAGTTTGTGACTAAAACGCAAAACAACTCGACTATTAAAGGACAACAGTTTTATGTCTAAAATATTTCCCAACTTGACAAGCACTACAAACAGTCAAAATACACGTCATACTACAAGTCTGTTTAAAAAATTAACCATAAGTAGGTAGGTACATCCATTTCGTTTTTGCTGATGAGGAATGCATGAACGTGAGCGTTGGTACTTAATTATGTGGAACTGTAACAATTTGTGAATTGCGATCGAGCATGCCATGTTAAATGGGCTGTAACCTCCACCGCAAAGTAAAGCATTAATACTACCTTGTACCTACGATGTTTTACAGACTTCTTTACACGATACATCGTAGCATCTCTCGCGAAGAATATTTAAAAGTCATAAAATTTATATTATGACAAATCACATAAATTGCAGTGAATATTGTTTTATACAACACGGTATAACTTTTAAAATATAATGACATTTAACCTTAAGTTGTAGTTAAGTATAGAAAGTTTTATTATAAATCTAGTGAGCAGTAGTAGCTATGTAGTTATAGACTAATAGAAATGCCAACTCGAATGGATATAAATTACATTAATGTATGGTAAACATTCATATATGTAAGCGAAAGAATCATAAATATGTCACTACTGTTGTCAAGTAAATGCCGATAAATGTGTTCTTGGGAAACTTGAAAGATAATTTGGAATTTCTACGTCAACCAGAATAAAGAACGAACGACGACAAGTCGGGTTAAGTAACCAGGAGGACAGAAGGAACTCACGTAGCAAAATATTAAACAAGAAACAACGGTAGAATAGAATCAGCAGCTGCGGTAGCTGATCTATTCCCGGACTAGATAGATGGCTCTGTCAACTCGTTAGTTTGTTCCAATTATTTTTGTTTTATGTGCGATGAAATGCTAAAATATTACTCTCAATTCATGGGTAATTTAAAACCTTTTAATATATCTAACGATTTTATTCGACTTGTTTTTCTCTGAAATGTCGGTTTCTTTACAACGAATGCACTTAATAGAAAATTGCCACTATGTAACGTTTGACTAATGACTGTTTTTGCTTGACGACAAATGTTGGGATGTCGCACGGTTTGTTATTCCATAAAATTACTGTAGAATGAAATCAAATTGACGATGCTTAACTTTTTCAATATTAATAAGTGGCGTGGTGTTTGCTACTATTTCTATTTTAAATAAATCATGTCTATTCGATAATAAAATAATTTATTTTGTTAAAATTATTCAGTTTTCCTTAGCTTTAATCGTCAGTAAAATAAACAGTGATTAATTAAAAAAAAAGAGATATTCTAATTTGCCTTTCTTATTAGTTGCTAAGGAAATAATTAAAAGGATGACGAAGAAATAAACGCTCAATTAGCGATCATTACAAAAAAATACGATTTCAATATTAAAATGTTAATTATTGGTATGCTGTTTGTAAAGCACATAATTAAACTAAAAAACACATGATTTCTAAAATACCTTGTTGACGGCACACTTAAAAAAAAATTGTCACTAGCAAATATTTCACCGATTTAAAATTATAACCAAAAACATTTGTGAATGCGCCAAATAAAATTCTGCTAAATTATTTTATTTATTAAGCTTTATTATAAAGAGAAAAATTCGTACATTTTTTATATAGCTAAAATAAAACAATGTTAAATATAGTATTTAGTACGTAAACGCGAAAAGATGATTAATTTTGTTCATCACTGCAATTTTCACGAATGTTTAATAAAGAAAGTTCAGTTTAATTTTAATTTCTAAAGTGCTATGGCAAATCTGTAATTCTGATTGTCCAAGGTTAATAAAAATTGCACGTAATAAAATATATAGATTTAATTTGAAAATTTAATAAACAATGCTACAGTCAAAATTAAAAACAAAAACTTCATGTTACAATTAAAACACTGTAGGATTATATTTCACAAAAATCAATATCGACATCAAAACACATCACGTGTATATGCATGAAAAACAAAACATCAGCAACTTTATTGAGCAAACAACATGTGCAGTGGCGTAAATGGTAATTTAATTTGTGCTAAACAGTAATAATAGTTTAAATAAATAAATTTAACAACGGTGAGATCTGTACATAAATATACATTACTTACAATTGTCAAGAATCCCCACACTGAATATAATCAGCATGTAATATAATATATACAGTCAATTAACTTTTTATTTCTAAGACATACTGATAAATGTCATATCACACAGACGTCCACAGAATAAACACAGTGAATCATTATATTATGGGAGAAAATTTTTTTAGACTAGCGATGTCCATCCAACACAGCTCGATATTTGGTTTTATAAGTAAAAACTAACAAACTTCTAAGGGTGCATTCCTGGGGCCGCACCGAGACGAGGTCCATATAAAGAATAAGGCGAAAGGTAATGTGGTAGTCCTGGATGCCCAAGAGGAAAATTTGATAAGGACGATGAACTTAAGGATGGTGGCAACAAGGACGGTTTGCTGTAAGGATGGTATCTAGCCGTGGCGAGTGGACTAAGAGGTGGTGTAGGATATGTTCTGTGAAACAATGGATGTGTTGGAGGTAAATTCGTTGAATTTAACATGGATAAAGCAGAACTTGCTTCAGATATGGAACCAATTCCTGTATGAGTCCTTAAATGTTGTAATAATTCTTCAGAACTAGAAAATCGTTTTCCACAATACGATGCATCTCCTGCGATCCAGTTGCAAATATATGGCAACTGTGATGCTGCAGCTAAAGCTGCCAACTGGGCATGGGCATAAGCTGCAGCAGCTGCCGCCGCGGGATTGTGGCTTAAATAACTTGCAGGTACTTTGGAAGCGTGATCACACTGTGTACAGCCTGCAGGACACGAAGACGCTTTCCCTCCAGCGCCAGAAGCTGCTAGAAGATGGGCACTTAGGCTACATCCTGTGCAATAAGGATCTCTACACACTGATATCAGAGGATCAGAACCTAAACTCTTCATTCGGGCGTAATTAAGGTACGATCCTAAAGCTCCTGATTTAAGAGCTTGATGATGAGACATTAAACTACTGGTCATAAGATCCATTGGTAATGGAAGTCCTTGAGTATGATACGCTCCCAAAAATGCCGTGGATGGATTTATGCTCGTGCCTGGTTTAAATGTTCCAAGAGGCAAATCCTTTATGGATGGATCGGTAGAAGACGTAAGTATACTAGACGTTACACCTGTTTTACCACTAGAAGAATAAGGTATATGTGGACTTGATGTTCTATCACTAGTTTTGTTGGTATAATTGCTTTCGTGAGAAGCGTCATTACCGTCATTTGCTGGCGTTTTCCTTTCAGTTACGGCAGGTGACGTACGCGGTGAAGTTTCACTGTGATTGCTACTACAGCGTCCATTTGATAGTCCGGATACACCGTTTTTCGGAGTAACAGGAGTTCTTACACGACTTCCGGTTGAAGAAGAACTACCTCGTTCCTCAGGAGATTGCGTTTTTTCACGGGATAAGCATGAGTCATACGGTTTAAAACTAGATTTCACAATTACATCACTGGCATTAACTGAAGCAGGAGATTTAGTTTTGGAAGTCTCGGATTTTGTAGACTTGCTTTTTTCTGCGCTCTGGATTAACTTCGTATTTGGAGAATCAGCTCCAATTTGACTGCAAGTTTGAGCAAGAAGTGCCAATGGACTTTTCTTTGCGTCGAGCTGTAAATAAAAAAATTCAATTATTTTCTCCAACAGAAAAATTTAATGATCGGTAATAAAATATACTGAACGAATTCCAATTAACTTTTAACTCTTTTGGTCTTGAAACTCTGGACAATTTTAATGAAAAATTGTGCTAACCGAATTACATACATTTATAGATAAAATATTTGCTTGAATACTTTTATATTATCCCAATATTTTACAATGTCAACAAATAATAAAACTTCATACCGTGGTAGGTAATGGTGTTAAGTATTCCGGTCTCAAGTACTGATTGCTTGAGGTTAACATGTTTAACACTATTTCACTTAAGAATCACTTAATTAGTTTATATTCACTAGAACGTATTCCGGTTTATACACAATCGTATAACGTCATGTGACGGTAAAAGAAGCATCAGTGCTTTCGCTTTGCAATCGAGAGCATGACTGACGCTCACAACCGACGTACGACAGGCGCGCTCACCCGAACCTGACGTCACGCGTCTCTACATCCCCACTGCCGTGAGCTTTGACACCCTCGACCGCAGATCACCATGTTATTGCTTCTTCTATTTGCTTGTCGACACCCTTTATTTCGCCCTTTGCCCTCCACACTCTATAAAACTAATACACTATGCTATCATAGATATGCTTGTATTTTTTAGTCTATATGATCTGGATGGTAGAGAACTATATTTCTTTCTGCTATTTTTATTAGCCAGTGTTTAAGCGAAAGATTACATAATTTCAACTTGTCGTTTTATTTTCTGTTATTAATAGAATAATAAAAAAATTAAAGTACCAAGCCAAACCAAAGAGGAAATTTGATCGCTTTTCTTGATGGTGTTAAAGTTGAAAGACAAATAATGTTTTCACGGTTACGGCTGCCAGCTATTTATCACTTTTAAAGGCGTTGGCGTCTACTTTAGAACTAACTCTTTATTCTTTACTAAGACGGACACTGTTTTCCCGAAGTAAAACAAACATCATTCGACGATTCTCTATTATGTCTGATTGTCTTAGTCTTAAGTTTATGGTTGTGGATCAGCAATAAATGAAAAGAAAGCCATCGAAGTGAGTGTTTGGGAAGAGCAACGCAGCGCTTGGGATTAGACGAGTGGTCCCTAGAGAATGATCGGAAATGCGAAACCGAGCGGCGAAATCCTTTGGCCGTCCGCCATGCCGGCATCTTTAGGTCATACATCTTGTCACGTCCTTTGAGGCAATCAACCATGATTTATGCGTCCCGAATCCGACTCTCGAAGACATTCGCCGCGAGTTTCGCAGATGCCCTGACGAACTGATGACAAATAAATTATAGACCGTACCGCAGTAGTTAGCCAACTAACGGCCAAAAGTCGAGATAAAAATAATTCGCGTAAAAGCATATTTACATCTTGCATCTAGGTCTCTTAACGAGCATAGGCTCGACAGCGATGACGTGTTTATGATGCAGCCGTTGATGTACAGACTCCACTAATGACTCGACATGTGTACATAGCCGACATGATAGCCTTCTGACTGAATTATTAACGAAGCATGTACGTAACAGCAGCGGTACTCGGCGACACATCAAGTCATACATCTTGCTTATATTTACGACGGTTTGCGACTATTGTAGGAGCATAGTGCAAGCAGGCAGCTGTTCTTTGGCGGTAGCTGTGTTTGTTTTTCGAAATGCGTGACTAAAGGCGTTTAGTTTACCCCAGAGATTGTGTTTAAAGCACTTTATGTCAATCTGGAGTTTAACACCATGTGAACTTCCGAGAACTGTATATCACCGCAGGCCATAAAGATACGGACGGCTGTTTGGAAATAAATTACGACTAACTCATTTATAGCTCACCGTGTAAGTGCTTTTCTAAATTCTTCCAAATGGATTATTTTTATTTGTTGGAAAGATGTCTCGTACAGTACTAACAAATTTAATGTAAATCACTTATAAGTTATGTCTACACAATCAATTTACATTGGGTTATAAAAATAATCAATTTTAATAAATGTACGAGGTATTGACGGAAAGTAAGTATCGTTGGGCTTCGAAAAATCAAGAATTTATCAATTATTTTATCAAAAATAGATTCGCCAAATCTTACAATAATTACTTCTTTGCTAGTTTTCACCATTAAGACATTTATCATAACCAGGCTTCAGCATCTGTATACTCTTCTTTAGCCATGTTTGTAATGCTCATTCGACGCCATTTTCATTAAAGAAACTTTAACCAGCAAAGTACTTCTCCACATGCAGGAACAGATGATCTATTTGTTTCCAGCCAAATAATGTGATGAGAACTGAACTTTAAGCAGCAGTGTGTGCTCTTTGGAGAGCATCTTCAGCACCCAGCGTGATTGCAATTTTCGAAAATGTAAACGGCAGAAAATTTAATCACTCCCGTTGTTTTTTAAAATCGACTCCGACTCCCGACTTTAACTCCCAACTTTTTACTAATGCACTACCCTGGAGAACATTTAAGGAAAGCCAGTTAAACCGGTATACAATATTTTCACAACAATAAAAAAGTTGTCGTTCACGGTCCTGTTTTTTTTTTTAAATTTCTGTTGATACCGATCGTTTGTTTTCGTTTGGATCGAATTAAAGACTCAGGCGTCTATAGTATTTTCGTACACCGCCTCCTCCAAAAAGCCTCGCCTTCTCGACTCTAACTCTGACTCTCTATCCCTGGCTTAAACTCTGCCAAAATATCGTAGAGAATAGTTTTTGAAATTTGCTGGAAATACGAGGAAAGCGATGGCGTCAAAAGATCAGTGCAACAGTGGTTATCTTCATAAGCGGCACCGTTCTCTACAGAGGGTTTTAAAAGCTGGTGCCTCATTATGATAAATGTCTAAATAATGATGAAAACTGAACAAGCAAGTAAAGATGGCAAATCCAATTCAAATACAAAATATTTTTTTATTAGTACGAATATGCATCGCTGAAGTAAAATATCAACTTAATACGAAAAATATTTCTTGTTTAAGTTCTAGATTAATCAGGCAAACTTTGTAGATGTCACTGTATTACAAACGTATAAAAACATTGTCTAAAAAAGTATGTATTTGCATGTGAGTGTATTTAAAAGAACAGAATTTTATCTACACATCAATCAATCGTGTGCTAAAATTAAATACCGTGAATCTAATTCAAGCAACAATTTTGGCAACATTGGTGCTAATACGTCATAATATCCACATATTTTGTTCTTTTCTTTAATTGCAATGTTAATGAAGAGCTATTTTGATAAAAGTTTTGTGTTGTTGGAAGTTATCGTTTGACAAAATATTGTTAATGTAAAATGCCTAAGTGCTGCATGTAACGTGGTCAGTTGTTATGAACAAATCTGTCCGGACAAATAAACGACGTGCACAGTGATTATATTTAATAGAAAATGACTGATGATGATCGACTTTGACAGTTGATTATTTTACTCTATTGAACATGAATAGAAACTTCCGTGAAAGGTCTTTTTTGAAAAGCCAATGTATCGTAATATATCATTAACGACACATGACATCGGCCATAACTAACACTAATATATTTTTGGATTAGTTACGCGGCGGGGCTCTGTAGTGAATGACCAAAATGACAAACCGGACATTGGCAGAACACCTCGAAGCAGCTGCAGTTTGGGACGAACCGCACTGTCACCATTAATTTATGTCGCCCTGACTGGACAGCACTCGGTGTTCGATGTCCTTACATTATTTATGTCATAATGTCGTTTGAAAATAAGGCACTGTGTGCAATTTTGCGTATAATTCGGAACCAGCAGGGAGACGAGGGCGCAGTGAATGCCTTCGTCACGGGCTTATTGTGTCGGCAACCAACGGATTGATTTACTGCCGGCAAAGAAAAACACAACAGAAAGAATAATGTCCCATTTCAATAACGCAATGTTCATAGAAAGCCATATATCAAATACTCACGCAACGCACAAACTCGGGCAATTGTAGCTTTGTGCGCACATTATTGCGTGAAGACACGGCCGCTTCCAACGCCTATTTATACTTAACAGTCGCTACACAACTTTTGAAATACACCAACTGTCGTATAATTAATTAATAAATAACAACATTGTTTTAAAATTATTAGAAATCAAGAGAAACTTTCCGTTTGCTAAGTTTGTTTTGTTCGAATTACCTGAAGCGTGCTCAAAAGATATATTTCATAAAAGTGACACAGCATTAGAATTTTATGAGTTTTATGGAAACATTGATTGAATAAAAAATTGAAGATAGAACTATAATGAATAATTATTTACTTCCAATTTGCATTGAAAACATCTGCTGCTTAACTACATTTTTACTTTAATTTTCCTTGTTATTTTTAGACCAACCGTACGATTTTAAGGTCAACCTTTGGCCAACATTTGGTCCAAATAAAATTATACGTTAACCTCTTTTGTGATTTTATTCATAATCGCTTAATAGGAAGAAGAGCTAAATAACAAAATAGCTGGATCGAAAATTTTATCACGCCACTAATATAAGTAAGAAGATCTTAAAAGAAACTAAGGCGCCAGTATTTAATGCATCCTTTTAGAAACTTGAGCGCTAACAAAATAAAACATAGGATACCGACGAAGCAGATGAATTTTTTGAGAAAAATAGAATAATTTAGACCGATTCATAAAGTTTGCAACAATAAAATCAGAAAAAGTCTGGGAGTGAAAGACACAGAGCTGAAGCAATACATTGGCAACAGGACAAGTGCCAAGGGCGCGAGACGTGAGGAACGCTTTCTTGCAATACCTGTCTTCATCAATCTGCTACTAAAAATAAAATAAGTTAATAAGGGGTGCCATTTTAGAAATTTATCAAGGGCCCCAAAAGTATTGCTTCGGCTCTGGAAAGACATAAAATTAAAAGATGGAGAGATACCAATTAAGATGGCTGGGACATCTACTACGCTTGTCAGAAAGCAGGTACGCAAAAATTAAATGGAAAACGAAGTTAAGAGGGAAAAATAGAGGAAAATCAAGAACAAAATGGGAAAACCAATTGAAAGACTAGAAGTAAACGAAGTCAGCTAGAGAAATGTTGGACAGTTAGCCAATGATAGAAAGAGAGGGAAAAAATAATAATAAACCAGAAAAAATATCTCGATACGGGGAGGTACAAGAGAACCCGATTAAGAAAAAGAAGACGAAAAGACAAATACGAAACTAATAATTTTCACAACCATATTGAGAGTTTAAATTGGTTAACAGTTACAGGTGCAACTTAAAATAGTGAAGAATCATACTTAAGAAGTATCATGCGTGTAATTAACTGTAATTTTAAGTTTGTAAAAAATATTATAAAGTGCTAAAAACTATCATAAAACGGCGACTGATTGCAAACATTTTCATTAGATAATTTGTTTTACTGTTTAACATTGACGCTAATCTATTAAAATCATTTATTTGCTAGTCACAGCGTAGGATAATTGCGTTAGCTGTTACTCTTTCATGGTTATCTCTGGAAGTAGATACCAATGAAGTCGTTTGATAAAGACCAACATAGGATGGTCGAAACGTCAAATCAAGAAGACGCGGTTCCAAACCCGGGAACGAAGATTGTAACAGATACCAATGAAGTTCCAAAAACTTTGCTTATTTAAATTCAAAAATTTTACATCTATTGGCAGAATTTTATAATTTAAATAACGGCATTGCGTATAATTAATATGTTGCGATTTGAATGTTCTAAAGATTTGCTTTGGCTAAAAGTTCAGGTCAAAAAGCACATATAATAATTAAAAAAGGTTTAAGCAATATTTTTATCCATTGTTTTTGGCTAAGAGGTATAATTTACTATAATGTTACACAACAGATAGTTCCTGTCGTCTAGAGCGGATCTAAATAGATACAAGCTCAAAAGTGGAAAGCCAATACAACATGAGTTATTGAGCGAAGGCTGGTTGTTGGTAGGATATACGAGCTCTGTAAAACTCACGGCGTGTACCAGATAATAAATGCCCAGACATTCTTTATAGCACCCCAATAAATAAGCCGGTTATTCTATTATAAACCGCAACAGAATAGCTGTCTGAGAGGTATTGTCGCCAAGGAAGACTTACACAGCCGTATATAACAACCCAGAACAAACACCCATTTTCCAGATTAAAAATGTTAGCTGCTATAGACGTTTATGTAGATCATCGATTATGCAAACTGTCAACATACATCATTGTTAATGATATAGAGAATCCATCATACGTTCAATAATTTGTGGTGACAGCCAAAGCTGAGAGAAGATGACGTATTCGCAGGCCCACCCCCCATCAATCTTCATAACTAGTGTGAGGCTAATCCAGTGGCTATACAACAATCCGATATAATGATCCATAGTACATAGTTGCGTAAGTCCATTGTGAGCCAGAAATCCGGTATATATCGTGTATTGTTACAGCTGTCGACTGACGCATGTAAAGAGGGCATGCACGTCCTCAGAGAGATCTAATTCAAATTGAAAATGGGAATCCAATTGCATTTTGAATAAGTAATGTCAAAACAAATGACTATTGAAAGGTTGTTTGTTCCAATAATATCTTTTTTAGTAAAGGTTTGAAGTAAAAACGTCATTAAAAGCATCTTTTTAAAATAATACCACATGGTAATAGTTAAACTAAACGATTATAACATAATATTACCTAATCTATCCATTAACTTTAATTATCAAAAATTATTGCTAAATGGGCGAAGTAAAATTCCTTTTATTAGGAATTATTTCATTGCAAAGCTTAAAGACACACAACTTTTAAATTACGTACCTATACTTAAATTATTTTTTTTCATTAATATTGATTCATAAAAAATCAAAATACCGTTTACAACCAATTAAATACCAAATGACAGTATCATTTATTACAATTTTATAATATCGCGTAATTCGATAGTATTTTTAGTAATTTTGTTATAATTATAGCTACATTTACAAATAATGAAAAATTTGATACATTCTTTATCACAAAAACTGTGTAGAATGGCTAATTCCAATTCATTGATTTGTTTTGGATTTTTGGTTGGTTTTTCAAAGGTTCCATATTTTTTTAAATGATTTCCTTATTTTTGTGCGTGCGTGCAAATTTCAATGTTTTCATAGGAAATCTCGGTAACTATAAGAGTTTTGGAAAAACGGGCCCTATTTCCTCGATCTCTTTTTTCGAGAAAAAATTAATGGTGAAGACTAAAATTAATTATCGTCTTTTATTTTCGAGTTATCACCGATAAGTCAATTTTTCGACTATTCGTTTTATGACTATATTTCGCTTGTTTATGAAAATAAAGAAAAATGATTTTGGCGTTCTACAAGCACTTTTTTGATAAGAATGCAGTGGCGGTGACAATTTTTTCAAATGATCGAAAAAGTGCCTGTAGAACGTCATAATTATTTTGTTTTGTTTTCATAAACAAGCGAGATATAGTCATAAAACGAAACGTCGAAAAATCGATTTATCGGTGATAACTCGAAAACAGAAGACGATAAACAATTTTAGTTTTTACCATTCACTTTTTCTCGAAAAAAGAGATCTAGGAAGCGCGGTCCGTTTTTTGATACCTCTTATAGTTGCCGAGATTCCCTATAAAAACATCGAAATTTTCCCACCCTGTATGGTGCCTGTACACCTGAGAGTAAAGTACTCTCGAGAGTAGCGTCGCCAAGGATACAGCCCCTGAGAGTAACTCGCGATTGGCTGTATCCTTGGCGACGCTACTCTCGAGAGTACTTTACTCTCAGGTGTACAGGCACCATAAGCGCACTTGGTTGCCTTCTTACTGGATACAGCTGTAAGTACATTCGCTCAGCTACTACAGTTTTTTTGGCAAAGAATTTAGCATCTCATCATGTAAAACTTTTCATTGTTTGTAAATGTAGCCCAATGTAGCCATGATTACAAAAAAATTGCTACAAGACTGACGAATTACACTACAATATTATAAAATTCTTATGTGATACCACAGACAAACACTATTGTCATTTGATATTAATTGGTTTTTTATTGTTTTTTTTTTCAAAGATAGCTTGATAAGGCAAAATACAATTTTTCTAGATTTTCTGAGTTATTTGTTTAAATAGATATGACAAGTGATATTCCATTAGGAAGAGTAACAAAAAATACACTTAACTAGCAAAGCCAACTAAGGCCCATAAGATAAAATTAATTTGGGGTAATAACTCAAAAATAGAAAGTGATAACAAAAATCTAAAATAATTTTGTATAAAAAAGTACCTCAAGAGAGTACAAATAAAATTGTTCAAATGATTAAGACAACAAAGTTATGAGAGAAAAAATATATTCAATATTTTCTGCTATAACTTCTAAAGTTCAAGGTGTGTATTTTTTAAATAGATTGTTACTTCTCCCATACTTGGGAATAATTCATCTAACCTGTATCTCTTATAATAAGCGAGATCTCTATGCAAAAATTCCATCCGAGACATTACTAAACAAGGAAAAATCTAAAGATAACATTCAAATATATTTTACATTTTGGCGTATAAACATGCCAATGTTTTTTTTCTTAAATCGCTCGATATTATTGTTTTTATCTCTTTAATCGTTCCTATATTTGAGAATCTCTGTAGAAGAACTGTAAATGTGTTTAAACTTTTTCAGCTGCCTGTTAGTCTATTAGAGCTTGATAAAAAAAAATATCATACTAAACTTAGAAAAATAGGTTTTACGACTATAAAGCAAATAGTTTTAAGAGAAGCTCAAAAAGTATTAAGAGAGGTCAATTTTTTTTTACTAGTTTCATACATATTGTTAATTTACAGTTACTATCATTGTTAATAAATGTAGGGTTATTTATTAGTGCTTTAATATTGTAGGTTATTTTTGTATAATGATTGCGTTACGAATATCTACAAGTGATTTATTTATTGCTGTATAAGAGAATAATTAATTTGCACAAAGTTGTAATAACTAATGCTTTTTCTACATAACGACGTTTCAACTTGTCATCTAAAGGTTTAAACAGAATATTTTAATAAATTATGTGTTATTTTAACATAAATTGTACATCTTTCTGATTCGTTAGAGCTCCACTTTTATTTATTGTGTAGTTTTAGACATAAAGTAATTCCTCTTTAATTAAATGTAACGTATATCCTGGAAGTTAGCGATTTTCCTACTTTATTACAAACAACTCAATAATCATTAATCTATCCAATTTCTGAATAATTTAATCGTTGAATGTTTAAATAATTAAATCCTCGAGTCGCTTATGTTTTTTTAATTAAATGTGTATGCTTGTCGCATTAAATAATATAAAGAGAATTTATTTTATATCTCTGAAATCATAATTATGAGGCATAAACCAGTAGCAACATTAAGTCGGGTCGTATAGATACCAGTTATATTTATGAAATCCCTAAATGTGATCACAGCACACAGCATAAGCGAGCAGTTAATATTCTAACATTTCGTGTCTTTAATTTTCTTCACGTGTTATGTTGTCGTCTCTCTTTTTCTCAAGCACATATGCTTATTCGGTATAGTAGTTTCGTTAAGAGACTGTCTTACAGATATAAACATTAAACGCTGGTCCCGGTAGCCTGCCTGGGACAATAAGGCCGATCATATATTCAGATTAAGGCCAAGCTGGGTTTATATAGGCGTCTCCAACTCCATAGCCCGCGTGTAATAAGAATTGTCAAATATTTTACACGTAAGCATTTTAAGACTTTGTGAGAATGTGAAGTGTTGTATACGGATGACATAAATTGTGACTAAAAGCTTTTATAACCATAATAAAATAGTAATGGGTCTGGTAAAAGTCGCCGACTTCGTAGGGTCAGAGCGTCCATTGCATACTTGGACGTATTTTATAAGATTATGTGGTCTAACGACTAACCACGAGAACACTTAGATAATCGTTATTAGGAATTGGTCTTAACATAGTAATCTAATCGCGGATGAGGAGTTACCTTTTTAAGATAAATATCCTCTATTTTGCTTACGTTTTGTTACCAAATAAAAAAAAAGAGAAAATTGATTGATTTATATGTCAGCTGAGGCAAATGGTTTAAAATAAATTTGGCGCTCGACCCGAATGAACCAAAATATGTTTGATAGGTATGGTTCGAAGGACCGTGATTGTGTTTGTTCTCAACTACTCGGGTCTAAATATCCAAAAGCATGGAGTAAACCTATTTTACTAAAAATACACTTTTTACATAAATATTTACAACACTAATATCGATGTTTGAGTAATTGTATTAGCGGTTTTTTATTATGACCAAAAATACTTTTTGCTAATAACTGAAAAACCGGACATGAAAGAATATTTTTGAAAACGGTTCTGACTTTGTCTCAATAAACTGCACTTTTTGGTAATTTAACCGTTTCTTTATCCTGAATATTAAGCTAGATACCTATGTAATTCCATCGAATTTGGACCAGGCGTACATATAAACTTATGATTTATATACAGTTGTTGATGGGGTAAATTTAAAAAATACATACTTATAGTTACTAATGGGTGTTATAAGTTTAAATCAAGAAACAAATTATGGAAAAAAAAAGTTTAGGTATAATTTCTCAATATTTTATGTTTTACATTGACCACATTTAAATTATTTTTTGCTCCATTCAAAAACTCAATTACTTCATTATGCGAAACATTTAATAATTGTCTTTCAAAACATTTAAATGGTGCATTTTTTATGTAGCTGAGTTTCGAACAATTGAATAGAAACTGATTTTGACTACTTTACTGTTTAAAAAATTTGACCGTAGTAAATTTACTATTTCACTATTCATTCAGTAACTTTTTGTGCATGGCTTGTAACGATGTGAGCTGGCGATGATACTACGAACTTGCATGAAAAACAAATAAGCAATATTGTTAAGAAAATGCGCTCTTTGTTATTTAACAATGGCAAGTGGCGGTCATTTACGCAGCGTATAATAAAGGGCCTTTGTTCAGGGTCACGCCGCCTTATAAAAGTGCTGTCTAATCCAGTCCAGAAGAGAATAATTACCGAATCTTTTATTCTCGTTTCAGGGAGATGAGCGCTGCGTCACGCTCTGGCTCCCGGCGTTGATGTCTAATCAAACAGAAGCTTGGTGCAAACGAATTAGTCGCTGATGTAGTGCATTCCGTAGAAAGAAAATCAATTTATTTTATAATTTACTCTCAATTAATCATTGATTTTAAAACGCTTTTGGTAATACCAAAATTGGAAGCCAGCGATTGATTATTTGCAATGGAAAAGGATATTCAAATATATTTATGGGGTGATGGTTGAATTAAACATTTTGTTTAGTTTTGAATTATTACGTAACTTCTACGAGGCATGCTCGGGTAGTAAGTATCGTTTGGTGATTTTTTTAAAATAATTTAACATTAATTTGGAAAATTTTCAATCACTTCTTACATATATTTTACCATTAAAGAGACACAGGGGCGTCGAGAGAGCAGGGGGGTGATGGGGTAATATTTTCTAGGCTTGGGATTCACAGGGGTCCAAACATCAAGCAACAATTTAATTTTTTAGTAAATAAATTTTCGAGTAATTTATTTACTTGAGGCCCATGTAAAATTTTCCGCAGGACAAACATTTTCGTCGCCCCTGTATGGACATTGTTCATAGTAGGACATCAGATTATGTATGTTATTTTCATAAAAATTACAAAAAAATTTCAACGATTTGTATAAAATTGGTCTCTAAAACCTATTCTGCACACAAACCTTTTTTCTTATTTTATCACACTATCTTACCATTATAAATCTTCGATGCAATGCTTAAATTTAAAAAAAAAACTGTCTATTAGCAACACATTCATTTTAAAAAAAAAGTCTTTTTTTTTGTCTGCTTGCAAAGAAAAATGAGCTCCCTTAAAATTTACACAGTCCAGTAAGTGGCAGTATATAATCAAAACAATATATTTTTAACAAAAAATAGATAGGCAGGTGTTGGGGGCGTTGCAACAATTCAGCTCACAGAGATCCCTGTAAGATATCCACTCGAAATTTAAATATATTTTGCTTGGTTACCTGATTTAATTACAAAATTTCTTCTCCTGTAACTTTATTCTAACACCATTTTGCTCATATATACATACAAGCTATATCTTCACGGGTATTTATAAAAAAATACAAAAATAAACTATAATTGGTTAACATAGACAAACCATGAAGCTTACGTAAATATACACGGTTATTTAGAGAAAATTTCCATTACCTGTCAAATTTGCGTTTTCAACCAATCAGACATCTTAAATCTTCTAGAGACTACCAATAGGAGCATTATTACACAGTAATAATTTTACATTCCCCTGTCAGATGTTGACTCTCTTGTCAAATTTGCGTTTTCGACCAATAACAAACTCAGATATCCTAGAAATAACCAATAAACATAATCATGCATTACAATAAATATTTTGGTCTTGATAATTTTTTGACGATTTTCGGCGACTAGTAGCGTTACTTTAATATAGATTAAACCACACCTCTGACGCACCACTCTGGCAGTTATTGTAAAATTTGACATAACATACATTTAATTTAATAGGTAGGTTAGGTAAAGGAAATTTTCTGATAAAATATAGCTCGTGCATTGCAAATAATCTATAATTTTTAACAAATCTTCACTCATGCAAATTGTATTTAAAAAAATCACTCGTGCAATGTTTTTTTCAGCTCAACTTGCATTCGGATATATTTACCAAAAATTATCGATAATTTTCAATGCACTTGTGTTATAATACTGTCGAAGGGCGGAAGCCTTTTTTCGAAATCCCGGCAAAAATACTCAGAGTGCTCCTAAAATCGCGTTTTTTTTTTCGATGAAATTTAATATATAGAAAATAACGATACAAAATAACTTTTAGTTAAACATTTTTGGTTATTATAATGTTGTATAACGCTATCAAAATATCGTTACGTTATTGTATTAGAAATTATAATTGAACCGTTATTATAACATTATCAGGTATCGTCACGTTACGTTTTCCATCCCTGAATACAATGGAACTGTAAAATTGTATTTTCATGTTACTAATTGATTGTGAATTTTTATTTGTGAATCGTAAAACAACCATTCTCCCTTCAATAAAGTAAAAAAAAAAAAAATTTCGTTGGGCAATTTTTGATTTGTGAGCGATTTTATGAAAAGATGCAACCACGGTAATAAAATAATTTCTTTAGCAGCCGGTCGACAGTTTTGAAACGTTCAGACATTCGCTCATCCAATTTTTACGAACTGTCAAAATATTACATCCTTACCACACATATTTAGTTAAATTTTAATTCATTCTAAATTATTCAAAAACTAATTTTGTGTTTCACTATTGTAATAAGTAAAGAAAGTATTTTACATTTAAAATTATTGTGTTTATTATTATTATTTTTGACATTTTAAATCACAATTTGTCCAATGAATGCTACATTTTTCGCGAGTTTATTGTAATCCATGAAACAAATAATTTAAACATAACAACAATTAGTATACATTTATCTGTTACTCTTGCCCGTTTTCTCCGACACATCTTAAGATCTAGCTGAATCTTAAGTTCGCCTTAACGTTGTAAAGCGTTGCACCAAGCAATTTTAAGAACATATTCGACTTGAGCTGAGCTCACATCTTGAGTCGCTGTTTACTAGAACTTGAGCTGGAGTACCTAACGTAAAATTATCTTGTATTTGCTTTGTTTGTAGAAAGAAGGAAGATCATTAGTTTCCGCGCTTATATTATGATTACTGGGGTTATTACGGAATTATTTTGCATAAGGGATGTCGGATATAGCGCCAATTATCCATTGAAAGTGTGTTCCCAGATTTGAAAAAAAAATTACAAGTGTTGTTTATGCAAAGAACGCCTTAATTTGTCGTTGCATATAATAATTTAAATTTTCCTCGCAAAACAGTTCCTCCGAAAGCAGTAAAATATTTGGTGTTTACGTTTTTTTTAAATTAAAAATTGTGTTGTGTTTTTTTTTTGAGAAAAAAGATATATGTACGTACTTCCTACTTATATATTTCATTTTGTTATGTTACTGTTTTCTTATGAATTAACTTTTTTTTATAAAACAAAAGACTAGTCATTCAACAAATACCCCCAAAAATTACACTCACTGCCAAAAATTATATTTAAAAAATGTATTTTATGTATAAGTATTATATATCATTAAATATAAAGGGCGGCAAAAATAATATTTGCCCAGAGCGGCGGAAAAGCTAGATCGGGCCCTGAACAGCATTGGTAGATTTGTTCTCTAAAACACACTTATTTTCTTCCACCAAGCTAATTAATAATTGTTTTTACTCCATGGTATAATTTATTCTTTTTTTGTCCGCCATTTCAACACAAAATAAAATAATAAACACCGAACTGTAACTTTATGTGCGACTATCAGCTGATAGCAACAACAGCATGTCACAGGGAGCCGTTTTAACAGCTATGATGGGAATGGCCAATGAAAATTTGCCATTCAAATCTGCCGTTATAATGTGCCGACTTCTTGCAACGTTGCCAAACCGAGTTCTAACTTAGCTGAGATGTCTAACAGATTCCGGAATATGTTTTCTGAGCAACGCATTGGTAACTTGAGACGAACTTAAATATAAGGCGGTCTTATATAAGTTCGATCTTAAGATGTGTCGGAGAAACCGGGCATCTGTTGCATTTATATACCTCAAAATTTTTTCACCTTAACACTTCAAATAACACTTTCTTAATTGCTGCTTTTATCGTAATGTTTTAACATACTTTTTTAGCAGTCTAAAGAAGTTAAAATGGCTACAGAGCCAATAGAGCCAATATCAGGGTGTTCTGTGTCGGACTCCCTGGTAATGGAAGAGAAAGAACTACAGCCACAGCCAGCACGAAAGTGTCCAGCGCTGAACCCCCTGACAATAAATCTATTACCGTGACTAAAAAATTATAATCTGAACGAATTTGAAGTAACAAAATATCCAAGAGGATATCTGGGTAGTTCTCGCTGTAAGTAAAATTAATTGTAACTTATAACATGTTATCATATATTTATTTTATAGATCACAATACGTCAAATAAACGGGGTAGCAGCTTACGTGGCGGCGGCAGTGGAGGCGACAGCATTGACGGTGGTGCAGAAAGTGATAGTGTAAGGAGCGAGAGAGGAGTGAGAAATGATAGAGGAGGAAACGAAAGGAATAGAGGAGGAGGAGATGAAAGTAGAGGCAGAGGCGGAGGTAGCGCTGGAGTAGAGGCAGAGGCGGTAGAGGGTATGGAGGTCGTGGAAGAGGTGCTGGAGGGTGGAGGTATAAGCACCAGAAGAGAGGAAATAAAAATAGGAGCGGCAAGAATAACAACGTGGGTCGCTTATTAGAGGCCGTATTAAACGTAAGGTCGCTTTGTTAGAGCCACTTTAATTTCATATTGATACATTTTATTTTGCAGGAACAAAAAAGAAGCCGCTGCGGTCACTACTAACTTTAATTTTTGTTTTTTTTTTAAATTTGTCATATTTTATTTTATTTTTGTTAATTTAGCAATAAACTTTTATTTTTAAAAAGCTCTTAGTATTTACTCATCTTACGATCATTCACATAACTAAATATTTATTGTAATCGCATCTTTATGAATTGATACTTATTGTCGTATAAAAGAATATCCAAATGACTTTAAATTGAAAATCTTAATCGTTTGTTCAGTGTATTGTATTAATTCGTGCTTTTTTTTGACAAGCACATAAAAAACGAATCCACATTTCAGTTGAATTTAGATATTTATCGAACTGTAAGGTTTTGACAGATATTTTTTTATTGATTTACCACTATAATCAGTAATGTAAGTATAATCTGCTCATCTTTTTTGTTTTCATCGAAAAAAAAGGGGCAAATAAAAATTTTACGCGCAAAGAGAATTCTACGCGTAAAGAGAATTCTACGCTCAGAGAGAATTTCACGCGTAAAGAGAATTCTATGCGCAACACTCATTCTAGCGGTCGCGGGACCCGCCTAACAAATTAGTTTATCTCGCGAACGGTATCGCTTGGAGTCTTGCACTAAACGAAAGGTAATAAGATAATTTTACGAGCCAAGGGAATTTTACACGCAAAAAGAATTTCACGCGTAAAGAGAATTTTACGCGCAAAGAGAACTTCACGCGCAAAGAGAATTTCTCGCGCTAAAAGAATTCCACGCGCAAAAATAATTTCACGCGTAAAGAGAATTTCATGCGCAAAGAGAACCGCCAGTTATATTACTACTGATAATTACTATGTTGATTATTTTGGATGTAACAAAAGCAAACATTTCCAATAATAAGTGGCAATAAAAATTTCGATGTATTTTATGTAAAGGCTAATCAGTTGTTGTCTAATGGTACGATCTGTTTTTTTAATTAATGTACGATGGTAAATTATTTTGTAGTAAATAAACATTTGAACTCATTTTATTGTAATTATTACTCAAATAATGTCAAAATCCATAGGGTATCAGTGGATTCAAATATATATTATAAGGCTAAATGAGTTTTTACCAACCTTTTGTTAGGTTAAATGATGTGATCGATTATATTCAATTTTCAATTCAAATGTATCGTTGCTAATTTTAACTCATGCAAAGACGTTTCAAGAACATATTAATAAATGTATTAACATTTTTCTATGACTAGAAATACAACAACATTTACTCTCTGATTTTGACTGAAAACTATACCTATAGACTAGGGCCATTTCGAAATAATATAAGGAATACTACCTTTTAAAGATACATAAAAAATTAAACATATTCTTGTGCCAATAAATTCCCTTGTGTAAGTTAGGTACAATAAATTTGTAGTTTTTCGTTTTCAAAAAATATAAACAGCCCTTTGTTGTCTCACTTAAAGCTGTTAAGCTCTAAAGTGGAAGTGTATAGTGGAAGAACGGATTTTGAAATCTCACAGAGCCCGATCAGGAAAATTCAATTTTTTGTGTTATTTAAAGGAAACAGAATATTTTGTATATTTGCTCCACTAATTTAAACAAGGATTACTTGTTTGATTTATGGTAAGCTTATTACTCATCAAAGATTCATGTTTTTGTTAAATTTAGAAGAATTAACTGACGAGGGTCGTACTTTTACTAGATCAGCAACACTTAATTGTAATAGATTTGGCTTCGTTATAATTATGCATATACCTATATGCGCTGAATGTGATTCCGTACACTTTAAATCACCTAATGTATGTATTAATTGATTTTTACGTTAATCTCAAAGTGCAAATCAAATAAAGACCACAGCTGCCGTTGGTATGATCGTGTGTGGCATGGATTTGTGTAACTCATAAATATTTCTTCCCCTGAAATATGGATTTTTATTGTCGCTAGTACAAACCCATAAATTTAATAAAAGGCGGCACTGTAATATCAGACGAATTTATTGCTTCAGGGTAGTAAACGAACACTTATTGGTATTCACAAATCAGTAAAACACAATTATACCTCCAGTTATTTATTAGTTTTATTGGAGGGTCTTATAGCCGACAGAGACTCGGCTCGTTTGAAGAGGTAACTAACAAAAGAGGGACTCGCTAAGTTTATGCTGTGAGTTATACCTTCCAGTTTAGGATACAATAAACTATTAGCTCAATTTCATACAATTACGTGTTGTTCTGATAGGTTTATATACGGTCTTATCCCTGATAAATGTTTTAACAAGTAAACATTTCCCAGAGCTTATTAAAAGTTGATAAATATCATAGGGGACGGTTTAAATTAAAGAACAAACAATCGGATCTCGCCTGGAAATCCCAATAATTGCATGTTGGGAATAGAAAAAAGCCAGGTGTAAATTTGATCAAGTTGCTGATGACTACTATCCAGATTTAAGATATCTTTAAGCGTTCAAATTTTATCATTCTGAAGTTATGTTTTAATAACGTTTTTGCTGGAGAAATAAATTTTTTCGTCTGTTGAATTTGTTGTGTTGTTTGAAAAACTAAACTTTAATTTTGATGCGCCCATAGGTATTTAATTTTCCTTATGTAGGTGCTTTTTACCTGCAATATTGCAATTTACCTTTATTTACAAAAATTTAGAAATTTTGACCAAAAGCGTTTACAAACTTAAAATACTTATAGGATAAAAGAAAAACAAAAGAAACCTGTGACAAAAATGTACATTTGTACATAAACGTATTAAAAAAGTAATTGGAAAAAATGTGGTAAGGGATTAAATAATGCTTTACTCCTATACTGATTTGTTATTTGTATCACTTGAGGCTGTTGTTTATTTTAACGAAAAAGATATTGTAAAAATGTACTTTCATGCCTTTGAGAAATAACAAAAAGTAGTTTGGTATAAAGATTGTCCACCTTTTATTTTTTTGTAATTCGGATTTTAAAATGCAAAAATTATTTATCTATGTAATGCCGAACAAAATATTCTCCAACATTTTTAAATTTTTATTTGACCAAGCAAAAAATAAATAGTCGATCTTTCAGACTTTTTCAGTTTTCATGAAAACAGTCGGAAAGATATAAAATTTGTCTCTAAATCAGCGACAAATTTGGAAACAATACGCACCTTAAAACTGTGCTCTAGTTCAGCGGTATCCAATATTTTTTTGACTGGCGAACCCTAAAAACATAATATTTGTGTCCGCGAATCTCCTTTAGAAATGAAACAAAATTCATAGTGGAAACTTTAAGGGGGCAAAGTATAAGACCGATTTAAGTTAAAAAATCTTTTTGTATGTTTCAGAGATATTTGAGTGTGAAAATGAACAATTTTTCTAGCTTTTATTAAATATCTATTATTTATTACCATGAAGGGGTTACATTTTGTACACAAAGATATTATGGTCGTTAGTAAAACTTTGCATAAAGTCTTAAATCCCGTTCTGCATCAATTTTGTACCGGTACTTCGACTTCACCGGTGTATCTGTCGAGAAAGCTCTCTCGCACATATAAGTAGTTAAAGGATTTTTACTGTTTTTTCTCCAAGTGATGGATACTCTTTTTCTATTTAAACAATTTAAACCCAAACATTTAATGTATTTTTAGTTTAGTATACATAGCGTTTGATGTTTAGATGTACTTAATATGTCGAAACGTGTTTCTTTTTGGTCGATGTTAGTTCATCAGCCATTCATTGCCACAAAAGCTTATCAAATTGAGTACGTATAAAGGATAGATTTAATTAATAATAATCTCCAAAACTAATCCGTAGAACAACTCAAAGTCAGATCATTTTTGGCTAAAAAGGAGTGTAAAATGTTAAAACCCTCTCTTTTGGTACTAATAAAAATTTTAATTTGTACATAATGCTTTCCACTCGATCTTCAAAAAATATTTAATAAATAAGCTAAATATTGAAGCCACGTTTGATGTGTTATACATTCACCGAGATGTCAACCATTATCCGCAACGGAAACAATCAAATCGTTTTTTAAGAGATAAAAACGTGTAATTGCTTTACCACGTGACAGCCAACTAATATCGGTGTGTGATACAGGGGTTATTTTGTTATTTACATGCTCACTACTAATTTCTTTGCATAAAAAATAAATAGCCTGGAATTTGTTGGTCTTGATTTTATAAAGTTAATTATTTTATCAGATTACTTTTAAGTTGTTGAAGCATTCGTTCCGACGCCAGTACAAAACTTTTAGTGCGAACTCCTAGAACACCGGTTGGAAACCGCTGTAGCTCAAGAGTGTCAAACTGGTGGCCCGCGACCTAATTTTTTGCGGCCCGCGACGCCTCCATGAAAAAATATTCATTTATTATTTTATTTCCTTTACGTCACCAAAAGTGTTATTAACAATTTATTCTCAAACCAATGGCTCAAGTTTTATTAAAGAGGATAAGAAAGTTCGCAAGAGTCTAGCTCCTTTGGTCAACAAAAAAACAAAATCATCATGGTAAAAAAGCGAGATATAGATGGCTGTACTCAAATCCACATCTTACTGCTTTTATGTCAGATCAGTTCAGAAATTAAGATCTTTATTGTATAAATGGTCGACATTATTTATGAAGATTATAATATTCTTTTTCTATGTTTGTTGTGACTGTAGTCGAAACCGAAACCCTTTGGGGCCATAGCCGCCTTCACGTCAAAAATTCGACGTTCAGTCGTCAGTTAGTTGCTCAAACATAATATCGGCATGGATTTTGTTTTGAAATATAAATGCTGTTTAGAGATGGTTATCGCACTACTTGCCTCGGGGTTAGCAGTTACTCTGACAGTTCATTAAATATGAGTAGCGGGAATGTGTCCAGCTACTCCAATCACCTCTCAGATCTAATCATGGCCGACACGATTAAACTTTCACAAACCGCTGTCATCGCTGGCTCCTTCTTGACAGCCAGATATTTTATAGACAACCTTTTTAATCGCTCTAATGACTTGCTGTAGCATGTAATACACTATCTTGTTCATAGATTAGCTCGCTAGTTTATTTTTATCATTTGAATTTGTAGCTGACGGGTTGAGATTCGTTATCAAAGGTTAAATTTCTAGTGTTTAAAATGCAACATTTGTGTTGATTATTTTGTTCTAATTTGTAAATAACCTCTATTATCCTCACTTTATTTCTGATGATTAAAATGTTACCTGCTTTTTTACACTTAAAAATTTTAATGGCTTTGTTACAGCAACTGGTTTATTACAAAGTCTGTTAGCAAATTATAACTAATGTATTTATGCCATTGAGTTTATATATAAATGTGTTATATTATATCATACTTAATTTATTGTCGCTGCTAATTAATTGCAAATAATTTTGCTTTCAAATTAAAGCTAAGACGTGTACATTAAAAATTTACCTGTTAGCTTTACAATAAAAATCATCTATTTAGCCAACCAAGCATCGTTTACGAATAAATAAGCATTTATTCGATAAATTGTTTTTAAAGAGAGGGCCAGTTTGTTGGTTAGTAAATATTTTTTTTAAAGTTGTGTTAAGCAGAGTAGCAAATGATTAATACACAAGTTTTAAGTTCAAACATGCGGATGGCATTTAATTCCTTGATCTTTAATAATTCCTTGCATTTTTCTTCAAAGACACAGTTTTTAAAACAATTATGTACTTTTTTCAATAAAATAAACACCTTTATTTTTTTAATGTTTCCTTTAAAGCTTTTTCTTAACGCTATTTTATTTCTTAACAAAATTTTTAAAGATTTATTATTAAGGTTGCTTCATTCTAATGACTCATGCAACTGTTCGTGAACGAAACATAAATATAGTAATTGAAGATCTTCTCGGTTTTTCAATGCCTCTGGTACTAAATGGCGCCTCAAACAATAAAGACCCTGTCTAATAGTTTTCAGACTCCCACTGGGCGCCCTTTTATCTTCAGGTACCGCAACGGCTTTTAAAATTTGTTTTTTGAACAAGGTACAAGAAACAAGTGAAAAGGTATTGCTGCGCCCGCTCTACAGACAGATGTATGATCTGGAAAAACTTTCGTAATATTGACAAATTACACTTAAATTAAGTGGTAAATTGTTATAAAAAAGAGGTGACTATAGCGAAATTGGATTCTTTATTCTATATTTTTTTACTCACCTTTACTTCAACACCTTGTTTAGAAAATCTACCCCAATATACAAACCACCCAAGCGGCTGTATCATTCAGGATATAAACACAGAGGCGGATCATTTCGACATGATTAGCTGCAATTTAGAATAAGGATAGGAAATTGCTGAAAAAGTGTATATTTACCGTCAAAAACGGTGATCTATCTTGCCGCTGGCCCATTGTTCCTTTTAAAATTCATCTACTTTACAATACGTGTTATTAACGGCCATTCAATGTTTTGGTAGTTAAGTAGTTTCATGGCGCCAACAGCATTTACTCTATACAGGGTGTTAAAGTGTTCATCAAAATACATGGCTCTCTTTAATGTTAATTATACTACGATGTTTGTTAAATGGTGGAAGCTATACAGTTTTACGAATTCATTAAGAAAATCCCTGTTTTTATTTAGTGCTTGATTGGTTGAGATTTTCTACAAAAAAATTAAAAAATACCATAAAAAATTAAATTTTATAAGTAGGCGACGGCTACTTTATTTAAAGAGTAACGTACATACTTTGTTTTTAACAAATGATTCTGAAGGCACTAAAACCTAATTGATAACTTGGTTTAGAGGTTCTCAACCCCTGGCACCACAAGCAGTACTTAAAAAAAATCCTATGTTTTTATAAAATGTAGAGAGTAGCTAGTTTTAATGTTCTAAAACAAACACCAATCCTACACCTAATATAGTTTACGCAAGGTTTTCTTAATACACAAAAATACCATAAAACGAACCATTAATTATCATTAATTAATGATAATATATAATTATAAAATCAACTTTCCACTTGCCATAAATATAAGCAATTATGGTTTATTTTATATTCTAAAACTGTTTTATTACTTTATTCCAAGTAATTACGACTTTCTCTGAACACGCAGTATGTATATGTGTGTGATAAAACTAATTTATTAATAGTGACATTTAACTCGACCCGACTATCACCAACAAGCCGTAACTTATTTCTGTAGACTTCTATCATAAAACTACATAAAAATCGTGTCAGCCTAATTAGTTGGCTTGATTAATGATTCTTTAGCTACAACGGATCCTTAATCATCTATACCTGGTTTAAAAAACACAAATGATTGGTTAGAATGATTTTTTTTAAACAATCAGGAACTTACATTATCCACAATTTTAATTAGTTTTATTGACGCAGGTAACAATTACGTTATACATTACGATTATTTAAATATTGAAATGTTTAATGTAAATATATACAGGGTGATATTTTTTTTAAAATGTAATTATTGTTAATATTACAAAAATTTGCGTTATAACTTTAGAAATAATAAATAGTTAATAGATGCATACCCTTATTTCATTTCTTTAATAATAACGGAAATACGATAACTTGTTAATATAGCGAAAACATTAAATATGATCTTAATAAATAGTTTAAAATTTTCTTCAAAATCTTCTTCTTCTTCTTCTTTTACTAAGCCTTATGCCTCACGGCGTTGGCTTTTGGTGGTTCTCCACCCAGCTTTTCCAGATCTTTTTGTCTGCCGTCATCGCTCTCAACTCCCCAACTGTTTTTCCTCTTTCACGGGCTATTTGTTCTATCCTGTTTTCCATGTTAGTTGTAGGCCTTCCTACCCGCCTTTTTCCATACCTCCTACTTTCTGTTATTTTTTTTTGTCATAGATTCTGACGGCATCCTCTGCACGTGTCCGTACCATTTTAATTGTTTTTCTTCGATATTTTGTGTTATTTGTTTTTGTTGTAGGTTATTCTGGATGTCTTTATTTTTGCACTTATCTCTTTTTGTTTTTCCCGCTATTTTTCTTAAGAATCTCATTTCTGCTGCCGTTATTCTTTTCTCATGTTTAGATGTTAGTGGCCATGTTTCACTACCATACAGCATAGTTGGAATTACGACCGTGTTGTATATTCTGGTTTTTGTTTGTGTACTAATTTCTTTTTTCCCAAGGATAGTTTTGTTTAGTTGGTAGTAAATTCTCGTGCTTTTTCTGGTTCTGTTTAGGATTTCTGCGTCAATTTTCCCATCTTTGCTAATTTTCGTTCCTAAGTACTCTATTGTCGAGACTTGCTCCAGTACGTCGTCTCCGCATTTGATGTTTTGCTGGTCATCATCGTTTATTTTCATTATTTTTGTTTTCCCTGTGTTTATTTCAATTCCCATTTGTTGTATCGTTTCGTTCCACTGGTTCAAGGATTTTTGTATGTCTTCCCTGTTTTCCGCCACTATTATTATATCGTCTGCATATAATAGGCACTGTATTTGGATGGGCCAAAGATCTTTGAATCCGACTGTTACTTTCGGCGTATTTTTTTTTACAGGTCTTCAGTATTTTGTTCATATAAATATTGAATAATAGGGGGCTTAGGCTATCACCCTGTTTAATTCCTCTTTGTAGTGTAAATTTTCTGGAGCTTTTGCCTTTTATTCGTACTTCCGCTATAACTTTTCTGTATACACTTTTTATTGCCTTGGTGAGTTTTTCCGTGACCTTTAGTTCTTCTAAGCAGTTCCACAATCTTTCTCTTGGAACTGTGTCGAATGCTGCTTTCAGGTCCACGAATGCTAAATATAGTTTTTTCCGTTGTTCGTTTGCTCTTTCAATTAGTTTTCTAACTACACTTATGTGATCATGCGTTTGTTTTCCTTTCATAAAGGCTGCCTGCTCTACTTCCATTTTCTTCTCCACTTCATTTCTTAGTTTTCTCTCAAGTATTTTAGTGTACATTTTATACAAGGTTGATGCTAGGCATATTGCTCTATAGTTTTAGCATTTACTTTTGTTGCCTTTTTTGTATAGCGGTATAATTACATTTTTCTCCCAGTCTTCGGGTATCTTATTTTCTGTCCATGCTTTACGAAACAGCGTTGTTAGCCATTTTTCCATTGCTTCCCCTCCCCATTTTATTAATTCTGGCACTATTTCATCACTCCCTGCTGCCTTGCCTGTTTTTAGTAGTCTCTTTATCTGGGCTACTTCTTCTTGTAATATTACATTTTCCGCTCGGTCTTCCTCTTTTTCGTTGTCTGTGTTTGCTATTTATAGTGCATTTGCGTGTTGGCTTTTGTTATTTTTAAATTTCTCTTCGTAGTATTTACTCCACACTTTTAGTATTTCTTCTGTTTCTGTTTTGAGTTCCCTGTTTTGATCTTCTATGTTCCATATTTGTTCGTTTTTATTTCTTTTTAGGTTTTTTATTGTTTTCCAAAAGTTACTTTTGTTTGTATGGTGATCCCTTTCTATCTCTTCTCCGAACTTCTCCCAGCTTTTGACTTTAGCTTTTTTCACTTCTTGTTTGGCTTCATCTCTTTTCTGCTTATAGATTGTTTTGTCCTCTTCTTTCCCCGTTATTATATATTTCTTCCAAGCTATTTTCTTTTGTTTTATTTTAGCTTTCACTTCGTCGTTCCACCATCTGCTACTTTTCCTATACCTATTTATTTTCCTTATTCCGCAGACTTCTTTTGCTGTTTTTATTGTTATTTCCTTAAAGCTTTTCCATAATTCTTTCAATTCCATGCCTTCCACTTCTTCCATTTTTCCGTAAGTACAATCTTTTTTCTATTTTCTCGTGGTAGCTTTGCCTGATTTTCTTATTTTTAAGCTTTTCTGTATTTATTTTTGTGTACTGTTTTACTATAGGTAGCTTGGGTAGTTCCTCTTCCAACTCCATTAATACTAGTTTGTGATCCGTGCCTAGTTCTGCTTTTTTTTCGACCCAGACGTCTTTTATTTTTGCTTCTAGCGTTTTTGTGATTACCACGTCTCCAAAATCTGTATATTTTAACTCAGCAATGTAACCAGCAAAATGTATTTATAATTCACTTAAAAGCCACTTTTCTGGTATATTAGTAGATTTTATACTTGTAGAGTAAATATATAATAGTTTAAAAACTCTTGTTCTTTCTTGATAATAACTAACTATAAATTATCAAAAAAAGTGGCTAAGCTTGTCAAATTTTTAAATTATTGTTTTACATGTTAAATAAGTTTTTGTTTTTATAGCAATGTTATTTTTCTAAGAAATCGTTATTTTTGACTTTTAAGTCGTTTTTTTTCCTAATTGCACTAAGTGTCTTAGTCAAAGCCCTGAAAAGGCAGGGACAGAGGGAGCACCTGCCAAGGGTGCTGAGATGATGGGGTGTTGAAATTAAAATTTATCTGTAAATTTTTGTAATTATTATTATGTATATCTATGTAGGTATCTGTTTATATTTGTACGTTAGATGCCCTGAGGAAGGATTAAAATAAATCCGAAATATTGGTTATCAATACAGAGTTTTCTTTGTGCCTGGCTGAAGCCTTTAACAGGCCACTAAACCAATCCATTTTTTTTAAATGTATTTATATATATTTTTTTAATTTTACATTTTTCCTTAAACCAGTCGAGGTCGACTAACCTATAGTTTTTCTTTAATCTTATCGTCCTAATAACTTAATTGCTAAGTAGTTCCAGAGTCCTGTACTTGGATTTCTTTAAAAGAAAGACATAATTTTCGCGTGATTACGCGCAGCTACACAATACTCTGCTTTTAACTCATCAGTTATCAGATCACTATAGGTACTAGTTCGAAAGATTTTACCCTTCTGAGTCTCCTTCGTATGTTTTCATTATCCAAGAGTTGCAGTAGGTACTTCGGAGTTGACATGACTATGTAGCCTTTCTTCCTGTCTGTCCGCAATCTTCTTTATTTCTTCTCTAATGGTGTTTTTTTTTAAATCCTATTAAAGATTGTTGTTCCTAACAAAGCATTGGGCATCCAGGATATTTCTAAGGACTTTATTTTGTAATTTTTGGATTATTTCCACCTTGATTTTTTTTGCACAATCCCAGATTTGGTCGCTTTAGGTCCAAATTGGCTTTACCATTTGATTGTACAGAAGCACTTTATTTTGTATGGACAACTGGGATTTTCTTGCTATTAGCCAGGATAGTTTTTTATATTTTATGTCTAGTTGTTTCTTTTTCTTTTTCTTATTTTCTTTCCGTCTAAGTCTAACATCAAGCTCCATTAACAAATACTTCGCAATTTTATTTTTCGGTATTACTTGGTTATTAAGCAATATTGGAATGTGTCGTACTGTTTTATTAGTGAAATCGCCATGGATCAATTTGTTTTCATTAATTTTTATTCGCCATTTTCTGTTCCACAATATTATCTTACCGCCTGCACTTTAAAGTTTTTCAGTAGTTTCTTCGATACTATTACCCACCGCCAATACAACAGTATCATCAGTGGTGGCTATGGTAACCTTCTATTTTTGGTATATCCGCTGTATAGATAAGGTAGAGTATTGGGCCATGCACACTCCCCTGTGTTACGCCTTGCTTTATTTCTCTTATAGTAGAATATTTTTGATCTTTTTTGATTCTGAACATTCTGTCTGTTAGATATGATTTAATTATTTCAACCATTTGCTTAGGGAAAGTTCTTCGCATTTTACATATTAAGCCACCATGCCATATTTTGTCGAAGGCCTTAGAAATATCGAGGAATATTGCAGAGCTTATGTTTTTATCTTTAAGGGCTTTTTCTATGATGTCAGTGGTTCTGTGCACCTGATCGATTGTTGAGTGTTTTTCTCTAAACCCGAATTGGTGATCCAGTTTTGTATCTTTTATCTGTATAAATGGTTTCAACCTCTAAAGCAGGGGTTTTTCGATTACTTTTGAGATTTTGGGTAGTATTTGTATGGGTATATTGGTATATTTGTAATGAAACTAAATCTAATCAAACCTTGCTATAATTTTTAATAATACTTTGATATTTTTATTGCTGTAGGTTAATAAGTATAATATGCACGATGCTAATAAAATCAGTTTTTTTTTATGATTTTTGAATGTTTTACAGACTTATAAAAGGCTTATGCAAAAGGCGTCATATTTAAGTTTGCTTCTGGTGCCAAATGCTCTATTTATGGCCCGGTCCTACTTATATCATTGTATTAACAAATTTTATAGCTACAACTTTATGTAAAACACCAATTTGACCCATTTAAGATAACAAAGTTGACATATAGACGAAACGTCTAAAATGAAATTATATTAGGTACCTATAAAAGCGTTTATGAAATAAAAAGTTGCTCCATGAAAGGATAGTGTTACATTATTTCACTTTGTTTTACTATTAATTTTCAAGGAACTTCTGAAAATCCCCAGTTTTTTTTTTAACATATCTTATTTGAAAAATATTCAGCTTTAGTTTTTGGTAACCTATTTGTGTGTATCAACGAATGGATACACATAAAAATAACGTTTCAGTAATAATCAACATCAATAAAATAATCGATGCAAAAATAAAATAAAATGTGACCTTTTTAGCAATCACAAATTTGATTTATAATGAAGTAAAATGTACAGCAAAAATAGTTAATTCATACAAAATGTCAAAGATTAGTTAAACACGCACCCACCTACGCATTAGTTTATTGCTGCCGTTAATCAATTCTAAGAGTCACAAAATGAACGGGCGCTAATATAATATTCTTTGAAATAGATTTTTTTATTTTACGTTATTTATAGCTTTCTAACCTATTATACAGAGTTTATTATAAAAATCGGGTCGTCATTCCTTATCAAAAATTAAGGGAGCACTTTTAAATAATTTCCTTTTCCTTAGACGTCTACTTTCGGAGTTACGCCCCCCTAAAGGGGAGAGGTGAAATTAGATTTTTATTTTATTTCTTAAATTTGGATATACAGGGTGCACCACGACCCTGAGATTCTTCGATAGCTCCTTTATTAATGAAAATATCAAAAAATGTTTAATACAAATATTGTGCGAACCTATTTTCTACATAACCTAAAATTATTTTCAAATATACAGGGTGTTTCGTTTGACCGGCACATATAAAAATTTAATTTTTTTAAATAGAACACCCTGTATATTTTTACATTTTTGGATTTCTCTTAAAATTTACTTTAAAAAATGTATAAGGTTATATGGGTCTTAAGTCAACCGTTTTCGTAAAATTTACATTTTTATGAAATTTTGAGCGATATAGCACTTTCAATTTTTTTTTACAATAAAGTTATTTAAAAAAGCGGTAAAATTTCGTTTAAAATTTATATTGACAATAAATTAATTAACACTTTGCGCTAGCTACATTTTAAAAATATTATACAGGGTGGTTTTTTACGGTTGGTCAAACTTGTGAAACTTTAAACATCGATAAGTCATTTTTCTTAAACACAACACCCTGTATATTTTTACATTTTCTTGTAGAGAATTTGATTGTCTTTCGAAATTATTAAGCATGTCCTATACCTAAAGTTAATATTTTTCGAGCTATCTCGATTTTTATTAGTATTACTAAGGCAATTAAAATATTTTAAAGTGGGCCATGGACGTAAGTCGTAATTTTTCAAAGAATTTTTAAACAAAAGAATAAAAAGAGCTCCAATTTTAATTTTAGTCCAATAATGTACCCCTTTTCCCCGAAATTTATCGTATAAATTGTTTAAAATTATATCCTTGTTCATGTTCTACGCACAGTCGTAGATGTTGTCTCAAAGACTTTAGCACTTTTGATAACATTTCGGGGGTTATACCATTAAAAGCAACACAGGAAGTAATGCAGTTGCCGAACACAGAATATCCTAATAGATGGATAGGGAGAGGTAGACCAATCTCCTGGCCACCTAGGTCACCTGATCTTACCCCTATAGATTTATTTTTGTGGGGACCCATAAAACAGGTGTATCAAGACACCCCAACAACTGCTGAAGATGTGCAGAACAGGATTCGTGTTGCTTTTGATGGTATAACCCCCGAAATGTTATAAAGGGAGCTAGAGTCTTTCAGACAAGGTCTACGGCTGTGCGTAGAACAAGGACATAATCTTGAACAATTTATACGATAATTTTCGGTAAAATGGGGTACATTTTTAGCCTAAAATTAAAGTTGCAGCTCTTTTTATTCTTTTGTTTAAAAATTCTTTGAAAAATTACGACTTACGTCCATGGCCCACTTTAAAATATTTTAATTGCCTTAGTAATACTAATAAAAATCGAGATAGCTCGAAAAATATTAACTTTAGGTATAGGACATGCTTAATAATTTCGAAAGACATTTAAATTCTCTACAAGAAAATGTAAAAATATACAGGGTGTTGTGTTTAAGAAAAATGACTTATCGATGTTTAAAGTTTCACAAGTTTGACCAACCGTAAAAAATACCCTGTATAATATTTTTAAAATGTAGCTAGCGCAAAGTGTTAATTAATTTATTGTCAATCTAAATTTTAAACGAAATTTTACCGCTTTTTTAAATAACTTAAATGTAAAAAAAAATTGACAGTGCTGTATCGCTCAAAATGTTCACAAAAATGTAAATTTTACGAAAACGGTTGACTTAAGACCCATATAACCTTATACATTTTTTAAAGTAAATTTTAAGAGAAATCTAAAAATGTAAAAATATACAGGGTGTTCTATTTAAAAAAATTAAATTTTTATATGTGCCGGTCAAACGAAACACCCTGTATATTTGAAAATAATTTTAGGTTATGTAGAAAATAGGTTCGCACAATATTTGTATTAAACATTTTTTGATATTTTCATTAATAAAGGAGCTATCGAAGAATCTCAGGGTCGTGGTGCACCCTGTATGTAGGAGAATGATATTTGGTACATGTTTTAAGTTTATTGAAAGGTTTGCTATAGTAATATTTTCAGTCGTCTCCCACCTTCACAGGAAGCTGAAGTGCGACTGTTGTTGGTTTTTTTAATCAGAACTTTTTGGTTGGTAAAAATTTTGCAATTAAAAAAGTTTTTTCAAGCTTAATTTATTTAGAAACTTTTTTTATGCTCTAGTTTTACCGAAAAAACTTACAGTTTTTGAGTAAAAAATTAAATAAGTAAACATGCACCATTTAATATTCCAATATAAAACGATTAAGTTTAGTGGTTACCATGGTTTGTTTATGTCCATATTGGACAAGCGTTTTTGTGTTGTGTACGCGTTAAAATGAGTTACAACAAAAAAAATATTTTTAATTGCAAAATTCCAACCCACTAAAAATTTTGGTTAAAAAACCTACAAGGGTCACACGTCAGTCCCCTGTAAAAGTGTGAGATGATTGAAAATATTAGTATGGGAAACCAATTAATAAGCATAAAACATCTACCAAATATCATTCTCCTACATTTATCCAAATTTGAGAAATAAAATAAAAACCTAATTTTACTGCCTTTAGAGGGGTGTAACTCCGAAAGGAGAAGCCTAAGGAAACCTTTTTGTAAAAAAGTCGCCTCTTAATGTTCGGTGTCTTATCCCGTTTTTTTTTCTCAATATTTATGAAACACCCTGTATATTAAAACTAGCAACATATTTTATCGCTAAATAAAAAAGTTATATATTTTTAATTAATTCGTTGATTTATACCTATATTAATAAAAATATTTTTAATTCGTGAATCGGTCTTATTCATCGATCAAGCTTCATTTACGATTGTCAATGGTTATGGGCAATAAAAACCTATTGTTTTGTTAGTAGCTTTGTTCTTTATAACCTTCATAAATCAATAATAAATTTGAGAGCAACATTTTAATTGTATTAGAAAGTATATTTCTTGTTAATTTAAATATACAGGGTGGTCCACATAGAAGGGCCACTATTGGGATCTCGTAAACGTTAAGAGCTACAAAGAAGTTTAAATTGGAAAAATTATTCCACTCTCTGAAACCTATTCAGTGATGCTTTAATGCTTTGAAAAAGTTCAATAGCACGCTAGATAATACACCAAAATCAAAATGGGCTTTTTTTTTTTATCGTTAATAGCTCGGTTATAATTGATGGTACAAAAATATTTTTTTGGGAAAAATTTGTAGATTTTTTACGCTCTGTCAAATGAAAACACTTCCTAAAAATATTTTTGTACCATCAAGTATACAGGGTGGTGCTTTTTTCGATGCTCACCATTGCTATCTTGGAGACGGTAAAAGATACAAGGTCGGTTAAATTAGAGAAAAGTTGCACATTTTTATGGCGATTAAGAATCTGAAAAGAAATCCTGAAGATTTTGATTCGTTTTTGATTTATTACAAAAAAACTGAAAAATGTGATTTTAGAAACAAGTTTTAAATGCCATAAAAATGTGCAACTTTTCTCTAATTTAACCGACCTTGTATCTCTTACCGTTTCCAAGATAGCAATGGTGAGCATCGAAAAAAGCACCACCCTATATAATTGAGTTAGAAACGATAAAAAATGCCCATTTTGATTTTTGTTCACTGAATAGGTTTTAGAAAGAGGAACAATTTGACTAATTTAAACATCTTTGAAGCTTTTACCGTTCATGTGATCCCAATAGTGGCCCTTTTATGTGGATCACCCTGTATACAGTGTATACAATAACTCGCACTTAACAAAAAAAAGTTTCGAATAAAAGTTGTTTGTGATCATTTACTACATTTCCTATAATTTTTGACTACAGTGTTTTGTTTTTGCGCATCAATACGTAACTTTTTTCTTTTAAATAGGAGACCCTGTATATTTTGCGTTTTTTAGATGCTAAGCTTAATTCTCTTTCCAAAATGTTAAAGTCTTTTGTACCTAAAATCAATCGTTATTGAGTTATTTAAAGTTTTTATGAAAATATTGACAGGAATAGGACTAAGAATTATTAATATTTAATAAAGTATCCATTTCCGAACGAATTGCTTTTAAACTTTATTCGACAATAGAGCCGCAGTAGTCGCTGAATAGTTAAAATTATAAAATATTACACAGGGTGTTTCTCATGTCCGATCCATTTAGCTAAATTTCGAACACGAATAAGTAAAATTTTTTAAATGGGACACCCAATATATTTTTACATTTTCTTATCGAAATTTAATTATCCTTGAAAGTTACATCTAAAATTAATATTTTTTGAGTTATTGCGGTTTTCTTGATAATTTAAATGCATTGAATGACCAAAAACAACTTTTATTCGAATTTTTTTTTGTAAAAACGAGATATTGATGCGTTATTTTTACATTTTGTACACATGGTATGAGTATAAGAGTTTTTTTTTTAAATAACTGAGTAGTTTGTGATAACGCAGGCAAAACGTTAATTTGAAGTCGCTGTATTTTCAGCAAGTTCTGCTGTTGTAGCTGGCGACTCCTTGGTGAGCAATGCAAGTGTAATTTGGTTGCCAGGGGCAGTTTATAGCGGATGTGCCCTTGGCTAGCCATCTGGGCACAGTTGTATAGGCACTGCGTGAACTGGACCCACGGGGCTATTTTACTCAAGATTGTGTTGACAATCGAGTCTCCTTTCTTTTGGTTTACTGTCGGAAAAGAATTACACACAATCAAATTTCAACAAATCCTATGTTGTTGGCGAACCAATAAAATCACAATATCTTTACTGTAAGTTGATATCGAATGATATCGAGAAGCTTAACTAAAAAAATTCATAGTTTGTTTTTTTTTTATAGAAAACTGTACCTATGAAAATTATAAGTGACTTCTCAAATACTTCGTTTAAATATCTAAAAAATAATTGGTTCGCGTGTAAGCGATTATTAATGATTATTCTTTTGTGATGATAATTAATTTCATCTGATTGTAAAAATTAGAATAGTAAAATTCTCGCCAGAAAATATCTTTTATCGCTATAATTACAAGTAGGTATAGTTTTTTAATAAAATTATTTACTATTTGTGCTTATTAAAAACAGTTTTAAATTTAAATTGCTGTTTAAAAGTATCTAAATGTTAATAGGATTTTGTTAATAATTTCTTATTTACCGCATGCGTATGTCCGAGGATTTATGCAATAAGGCTTGAGATAGACAAAATCTATTTATCTTTAAAAATAAGATCCTCACGAATTTTTCTGCAAATAAAATGGATCTTGTTAGTTAATCAAAATAAAAATTATGGCATGTTATAGTTTTTATTCTGTGAAGGATATGAAAGGAGAATTTTTTACAATGTAGTTCTATTAGCAAACAGAATTTTGGATTCTAGAAGCTAATTTGCTATCCTAGCACTAATCACAGCACTACTATGACGTGATGAGAACACTTCCATCGAAGTGTCCTTTTCAACCATCCATCAGCGTCTTTTAAGCCTTTGTCACAACGGCCCTCTAGCAACGGGTGTCCGAGGATGTTGATTTGGCCCTCTAGCCTCTCATGGTTTTTAGCATTCCGCTCCCCAATAACATTCCCAACAAATGGTACATCCAGATCATCAAGCAGAGTGGTTGGTGAAATACCAAGGTGCATTAGCAATTATTCTTAATATTTTTGACTGGCTTCTCTGAATTATAGCTAAGTTGAACATAAAAGGAGATTTAAAAAATAAATTTTTAAAATAAAGAAAAATACATGTATTCAAAATTGCTAAAAGATACATCGACTTTGGGAAAATGTAAACAGGAGAAATGGCAACTTCATTAGACAAACCAAAGGATTTGCTTTGGTTTTCAAACCGCACTTGAGTTGAAAACCTCGTACCTAAGTAAAATGGTACAACAAAAAGTAATTCCCAATAACGAGTTTGGAACTGAAAACTTTTATTGTTATCCTAGATATTGATGTATCATTTCTGATCTGACACACTGTAATAAGGTTAAGATTCTTTTTTTAGTCCCCCAGAACACACTTTTATGCATGTTTAATTTTGTCATTGCTTTGGAAAATTTTACCTTTAAAGGTTTTCTTTAACCCTTTGAACATTTACTTTGAGATACGAATAAGGTCACTTATGCTATCAAAGTGAGGAACATGGGTTTTTACAGTAAACCTCCCACAAAATTGTAGCCCATCTCCAAAAAAACCAAACATTAATATTTTGCAGAAAACCCAATGACTACAGTTTTTTTACGTATGATGCGAAAAGAATCTTATTGATTAGGTATTAACAAAAGGGTTTTACAGAAGTGGTTTCTGGTAAAACTATTCTTAAGTTGCTTTGCAAGAGAAAAGGCCAAATTCTTACCAACTGCTTCACGACAATTGCAAAGTTTGCAAGGTTTATAAAGTTCAACAAATTACCCAGGATTGTGTTTTTTTTAATGTTAAAGATTCTTTATTATTATTATAAATACAATACATAAAGATATTACAAAATACAGAATAGAATATAGCTACATTATATCGACAAAAAACAATGCTATGATTATCAACTTCAAAACAGCTTACGCTGGTACCGAAGTTGCTAAATAAAAAAGAATCCGTCCAACAATTTAATTTTTTATTTGCGTATAAGTGGTATTATGTTATGTTATGATGAGAAATATTATGTTAACTTAAATTTTAAGATAGCAATAAAAAACAGAAATAACAGAATAATAAATAAAGCACTTTCCAATACCAAAAACACTTTAGCATAACTATATGAAAGAAAAATGTTCTTTTAAATGTTTTACAAATCTTCTTTCCTTATCCATATTTCTTAAATATTCAGGTAGATTATTATAAGTTTGTAAACTCAAGGCAATAGGATTATTTTGTTGAACTAACTCATCTTTTGGTCCTGTTTTTTTGTTTTTATTTTCTCTGGAAAGTTTTAAAAAAAATTTAAAGGTGGACGATTTCAATCTGACAAAGAATTGAAGCCCCCGTGTATGTTAACTTTACCAGCCTACCAAAAGATTTTTTTAAATAAGGATGAGATTATTGGAAAAACGCTGTAACAAATTTGTAGTTGTTGAAGGTAGCTATGTCAAAAAATAAAATTTTGTTAGCCCTATTTCTCTCTTTAATAGCTGTTGATTATCCCCCATATGAAGAGGAAATTTGCTAAGACATTTCGCTGCATATAACTTAGTTTAATTACATAACCTGTTTTATTTGTTCGATTTAGGGCTATTGTAAGAGAGGGTCCCATAATTTCTAGGTGGATGTGTACGTATGTCTGTTTTAGTCCGCGTATAATTCACCGTGAGGTAATAGAGCGCATTAACACCATAAACCAGCCTTACGGTAATGGCTACGAGTCGTTGAAGTCGTGAGAGGGTAATATGTTTCTATTATCGGTGCAAACTATTGCTGCCAGAGTATTAGGGGAAAAGCTTCTCCTCACAAAATTGCTTCCATATAAATATATTGAGGTAATAAATTCGCAGAAACGGTTCAGCATAAAGAGAGCGAATATTTTATGCAGTCGCTTTGATACACAACGTATTGTGAATAAGTGAATAGTGTAGACGTGTAAAAATATTTCAAACTAAAAATAATGTAATAATCTAAAAGCCTTAATGCATTGTGACGTAATTCTGATTTATGCGGCGCATTTTGACTGTAGCATAAATTGTTACCCAATAAAATACCTTTTCCATAAACGACATTTTAAGTTTTCAGTGGTTATAACATAAAATAGGTGAATGTTGCAGTTTTTTAACTACTCAAGCATTTGTGGCCTGCGTATTAACCTACTTTAAAAACTAATGTAACAAAGCAGTTAGCTCTTATTAGTTAAAACAACAAAAAATGTTTGTCTTTTAGTGATGAATTACTTAAATTGTTATTATAAAGGCCATATCACTTGTCAGATTTTAAATGGCAATATTTTTTTACCACATAGTGAGTAGGATGCAAGGTGTATGAGCAATTAATTTTTTTTGCAGCAGATTTATTTATGTTTGTAATAAAAAGTATTTGAACCACTTTCCGTCCAATCGTTAACTTGTCTGTTATTAAAATGTTATTTACTGCACTATAGAATAATTTAGTTTTTTTCTTTTACAGAGTGAATTAATCCGAAATCCGGAATATTTCGGTGATTAGAAGTAGGTACACAGATTTTCCGCCATTTTCAAAGCTTTACCACCAAGAAATCCGTAAGTTAATCAATCTGCTTTGCATGAGTCACATTATTAGTTAAAAAAAAAATCATGTTCTGAATTTTTTTGGATCAAATAAATTTATAAGATTTGATTTTTATAAGAAAAGATTTAGCAATATTTCTGTCATTACTGTCTCTAAATTGATCATTATTGTAGTTAAATAAAGCATCATAGATTGGAGCGAAATTATTTGCTAACATTTTGACAGCTTCGATTTGACTTTCTCACCTCGTTGCACTAATTTCCTTAACATTTGCCGTCCCCAAAATCTGCCGCCTGGATGAGGTGAACCCTTGCACCCCCTACTTGCGACGACCCTGCTTACCGGATTAACCATTTAGCCGGACTAACCGTGAAGCCGGCTTGAGCTAAATTTTAAAAAAATAAGTTAGGAATCTCACACAAATGCCCAAATGCGGTTTAACCACTAACAAAAGCAGTGTAATTATGTAAAAAAAACGCGCCCAACACATAATGTCATCTATAGCCGCTTAGTAAACTAGTCTGATGACCGCAGAAATTTTAAATTCCCTTTCGTAATTTTGTCCCGACTAAAAGAGGTGCCGGAGCTTTTGTTGCAGTGTTGTACCTGTATGTACTAATGCAGTGGTTTCCAACCTTTTTGTACCTCCGCCCCCCTATTTCATAAAAAAAAAATTGCGCCCCCCTCATTTCTCGTAACAATCTTATTTCATAAACACTGTCCAGATATAATAATTATTTAATGGGCTACAAAACAAATATACCATATTCTGTGTAAATAAAGTTCTTTTTGTTTTTTTATATTCAAAAATGATATTAAGGTAACAGCTGTGCGCCCTCCTTGCAACAGTCTCGCCCCACAGGTTGGAAACCACTGTACTAATGACATAACTGGTTGCAAAAAAATAGTATTTTAATTTAAATTATGTTACAAATCCTTATTTTCGTTTAAGCATGAATATGCAATGCCCCCTTAGTTACACTATTATTAAACAAAAAATTAAAACGATTATTTCTAAATTTTAAAAACTATTGTATAAAGTTATATTCATTTAATTAACTGTATTGATTATAATAATTTAGTCATTCTGTACATTTTCAGGTTTAAACACAAATAGATAGGTTTTTGTTGTTGTAATATTTTTAGTTTAAGTTCATGACCAACAAAAAAGAATCTAGTACCTAATTATAGTGAGAGGCTTTAGTAAAATTTTTGTTGAGACGTATTTAAGTAGGTATATTTGAGATGAAAATCACTTTTACACCTCCTTTATTAATTATACATAAAATTATGTACATACTCTAATGATTTGTGTAAGTAAATTCAGTAGCAATACTTTTAAAAATCTGTAAACAGTACATTACAGTAGTAGGTAGTCGGTCCACAGCGTGTACTCATTGCAAGAGACCGAAGAACCAATATTGGTGCTGTAAATAAATGTGAACACTAGGCGTCTACGTCAATTGACATAACTTTGCTTTGTTTAAACATCCTATTATAAGAAACGTAGTGGCAGTTAGCGGCTTCTTGTTGATTGGCGCGCCTGTTCACCTCGCTACTGTGCGGTAACTCAACGCCTAATGGAACGACACTTGCTATTGTTTACATACTACAGTCGTGCTTTTGATTGTTTACAAATTGATTTGGTAGCAGCAAGTCCATTTACTGCGTATTCTCGTCTTTGAGCAAGAGTAAATCGAGTGGTGGAGTTCATTGTATCTGCACTTAAGTTTCGTTTATAGTTACAAAAAAAACATTAAAGGGATATTTTTTTCTAATTCCATAAATAACACAATCTCGTTTAACACAAAATTATGATAGTAGTTTCAAAATTACAGAGTTTAATTCAAAAGTTATATATGAACAAAATGAAGAAGGGAAGCGCAAAATAAACTGAAATGAAAAGGGGGGCACAATAACATTTGGTATATAAAACAACAATTGGCCAAGAGTTTACCCTAACTTAAGTTATTGAAAAAAATACTTCGCGAAATCAGGACATCCACCTACTGTTCGTGGGTTTAAAAAAGCATGTGACAATGTACCTCTAAGTAAGCTCTGGCAAACTTTGGAAGGACCCAAAAAAATATCCGAATTGATAAATGCTGTCAAAATGCTTTATAACATTATAACCAACCCACAATAAAAATTAAAGTCGGAAAACAAATAACATCAGGTTTCATATCGTCAAAGCGATTAAAGCAAGATTACTGTATCACCAACCCTCATTAAAATATACCTTGAAGAGGTTTTAAAAAACTGGAAGAAGAAGTGTGGGACACCATACTTTATTCATTATGCTTTACAAATGATCAGTAATGAAAAAATAACAAACGAGCGTTTAAGGAAAATAATGCATATTACACATACCTACAATCACGGATGACACCAGAATTAAACAATTATTATGGTACGGACATGTACAGCAAATGGCTGAATAGAGATTACCAAAACAAATCCTAAACTGACAACCCAAAGGCAGAAGAAACCCAGTCAGACCAAGAAGTTGGAGAGAAGGCATAGACAAGGACATCAGGGAGAGTGAACTGGAAGACGATAAATGAAATGACCGAGAAAGATGGAAATTGGAAATTGGGAAACGTCGGAGAACGTTATAAACCGATATATACAGGGATGCGCAAAACTATAGCAACTGACAAATATCTAAAACATCATTATATACCGGGTGATTCAGTTTGACTGTCGCACCCCTATAACTTTGTAATTATAGAAAATAACCCCAACAAACCTTATATATTTGAAATCGGCGAGAAATTCTCTATTAAGTGTAATATTTTTGTTATCTCTACGATGACGTATGTCAAATCTGGATAGGCAACTGTTTGTTTTTTTAAATTACATAGTATACATTTTTTTGTTGATTCGGATAGAGAATTTAATTCTGAATCCGACCATGTACTCAAAAAGTAGGCATACATAAGAAAATTTTCGAGAAAAATCAGTTCAAAGTTTATTCAAATCAAAGCAAACAGTCTATTTAACGTAACAAAAAACGATCAAATCTTAAAAATTATACGGTAACTATCAATGGAAATGTATTAAAAATTAATTTTTAATAAAAATAAAAACAAATAATAAACGCCGACATGAAAAATTAGATTTTAATGTATTCAAAATGGCCGCCACTGCTGATTTTTCTCGAATTTTTTTAATGTACATGATCGGATTCAGAATTAAATTCTCTATCCGAATCAACAAAAAAATATATACTATGTAATTAAAAAAAAACAGTTGCCTATCGCGGATTTGACATACGTCATCGTAGAGGTAACAAAAACACATCACTTAATAGAGAATTTCTCGCCGATTTCAAATATATAAGGTTTGTTGAGGTTATTCTCAATACTTACAAAGTTATAGGGGTGCGACAGTCAAACTGAATTACCCGGTATACTAAAATGAAATTTTGTTTCTAAGCGTTATCATATTTTTCGGATTCGATGAAAATACTGATGTTGCAATATGACTACCGGTTCAACCGGAAACGGACTTAAACTTTGTCATTTTAAATAGAACACATTTTTGGGTTCCTCCTAAAATGTACTCTAAAAATATACTAGGTTATATGGGTCTAAAAAGTCAACTGTTTTCATAAAATTTACATTTTTATGTAAATTTTTAGGATACAGCACTCTCTACTTTTTTAACATTTAAATTCCTTAAAAGGGTAGTAATATTTCGTTTGCGCTAGCTGCATTTTTTAAATATTATACAGGGTGTTTTTTACGCTCGGTCAAACTTGTGAAACGTTAAACATCGTCAACTCAATTTTCTTAAATACAACACCCTATATGTTTTTACATAGTCCTGTAGAAAATTTGATTGTCTTTCAAAAACATGAACGATGTTTTATACCTAAAACTTGTAATATTTTTCGAGATATCACGATTTTATTGTAAACTATTAGTGCAACGTAATATTTTCGAGTAGGCTATGAAGGTAGGCAGCGGTAATTTTGGAACAATTGAAACATAAAAACAAGAAAGTTATAATTATATCTTTTCCTTGCGAGTTCTTGGTATTTTTTCATCCTGAAGATGTAATTTTACTATTTTTACTTTTAAATCGAGGTTATTTAGAATAATGCATTTATTCATTGGAGGTTTTGCATAACAAAGAAGGATAAAAATGCTAACTAAATACACGCTATTACAGAAACCTTAAGACATGATAATTGTGTTATACTTTTTTTTTAAAGCATTTTCAGCACGTTACTTTAACCTGTGAGTTGAAGGCATCATTTCCGGACAGAATTTAATCCTCTTCAATGCTTTTGGTTGCCAGAACAAGCTACTAGAGTTTGACTAAATATCTAAAGCACCCTGTATTAACGAATAAATTTTTCATATACCTTTTATGTCACAGTTTACAAAGTTGTGCATGCAAAAATAATATTTGTTGCTGTTCGGGCTGCTTTGATCGAATCATGCGTTTGTTATGACGTGAAAATTTAACGACTGTTTAGACTAGGACTCCCAATAAGTTCGGAATGTTCGTCTTTAGTCGTCCATAATACCCAAGATTTCTCAAGGTTCCGTTCGTTGTGTATAGTGTTTTATTTTTTATGACTTGAGTCTACCGAATTTGAACTCTGGATACATATTATATATCCGCTTTTATGAATTACGGTTATGAGCGCGAGGTGGGACAGAAAGAATGTTCAGAGAGCCGGCGAATTATTGTTTTCCGATGTTTATGACACTGTTTCGATTTCATAACTCGGCTGAACATGGGGGATTTGAGTGCACGTTTTTAATTTATCAGCCTCTATATCAAGTTATACGGCCTTTTACTCGACAGACCCCACATTCCCACAAATCAAAACAGATGAAATGAAAATATATATTATCTTTGAGAATTCTGTGTTGTGAAAGACTATAACATTATGCATCAATAATTTCCCTTTATGAATTTTTAAGAGAATTTATGGATAATATATGTTTTAGTGTATATTTTGCTGCATCTTGAAACAACAAAAAGTTAATTTGTTTATGTGTTTATGTTTTGAATTTTAGGAACAAAAATAAAACTTTCATCCAATTCATTTGGTGTTGTACAGAAGATAAAAAAAGATTTCTACCACAACATCGTTAAAACTATTGGCAAATACATTGGAGTTAATCAAAATCCTTTAATAAATAAAATGTTGACCTTAAACTTTTATACAGTCTATAAAGGGCCTCCTAGCAGGATAGGATAGGCTAGTGGCCCTTGAAACTTTAAATGAGTTATTTTCCTATGCAGGTATCATAATATACAAAATATTTACAATAAATTTAGCACCCTTTTTTGTCCCAATTAAAGGTTATTGTGAAATTTACATTTTGATGAAAATCTTGACTGATACAGCACTTTCAAAAACTTAGAAAAAGCATTTTTATTCTTAAGGCTTTCGCGGCCGTTTTCCATAATACAATCTTGGTTTCCGGGTTTGGAACCGCGTCTTCTATATTTAGAAGTAGTTGACGTTTCGACCATTGTGTCTTGGTCTTTTTCAAAACGACTAATTTGTGAGGGATAATGCTGGGTTTATATATCCAGCTTGTGGAGGCGTGGCGTTCCGCTTGATGGATTTGTTCTGCCTCAGTGATTTTGTGATGACTGGTTTCCAGATGTTTGGGAGTTGTATGCCTGTGTCTCTGTTGTAGTTGTTTGGGTTCTTGGCTCAAATTTAGTTCTTGAGTCACTTCACGCTGACTATGCCCTGCTTGAAGTAATGCAACGGCTTGAGCAGCTTTTTCTGGCGTGGTTTCCATTTTTTTAATAATTGGATTAATACAAAACGTTGCTAATTGACAGCTTATTGACAGCTTTTAAGCCAATGATATGCAATTATTGAATGCATGCGTATTCATAACCTGAAAAGGCTGCATACCTGCATGCCGGATAGCTAGCATATTGTGGATGCTTTTGTTCTAACAGCCAAAACTTCAGAGCAAAAAAAGGAATTTCCGACTATTTGGTCTTATTTTAAAGGCAATGAAATAACCTTTTGAGTGATACGTTTCGTTTTTTAATTCTTAGTAGTACCTGAAAAACATTTCTTCAAAGTCGGAAAAGCGAGGTGGGTCGATACTTTTGCACCCGAGTGTAGTTGTTTATGTATCAAGGCCTAAAAGTGTAACTTTTTCGGCCGCTTCTGGTTTGCTGGCCGAGACGTAGTCAAGGCCAGCAAACAGGCAAGGCCGAAAAAGTACGTTTTGGCCGAGGTGCATATTACATTTTTTGTGCGATCGAATTAAAAACAATTTAAATTTTTAGTAATTTTCAAAATTATAGGTTATAACCTACGTGACAGCTGACGGCGTATGTACAGCATTACCGGCCCTCTCCTTAACAACGGCTGTAAAGGGCAACGGCCTGAAAAGTAACTTTTACGGCCGTTGCTAAGGATAGGGCCGGTAATGCAGTACTTTATGGTTGCTAACGCGTCCGTCAAACAGCTGTTTCTAGTACAATCGCACAAAAAAATCTTTTTACAGTTGTTCATTTCTTTAATAATTTTGTTACTTGTTCTATATACTTTTATTTTAATCTTATATTGTGTATATTTTTTTTTGCAGCAATACCTATTGTTTGCGTTTTGTTTGCATTAATTTTTATTAACGTCTTCATCATGTTGAAGTTTTGTTGATTTCCTTAAAGTTTACTATCATTAACTAGTACAATATTTTCGTACTAATTTTAATTTATGCAAAAAACATTTTGGCAAAAAGCAAAATGATTGTTATTTAAAAAGAATTTAAAAAAGCATTCTCATATTAAATAAAAATTTCGATTATGTCATGCCATTTTATGCAGTTATACCAACTGTTAATATTTAAAGTTCAAGAAGTTATGATTTGTAAACGCCCTGCATATGACAATCATTAGAAGGATGGAGATAGTTTTTAGAACAAATTGTCAAAGTTGAAAACCTCTTAGGCTTGCTCTTAAAATAAACAGTCATTACATGACATTGACGAAATTCGCCCATCGAGCGTAACATTAGTATTAAACGCAACAGTTTGTAAATGTCTGCATTATTAATTACTGTCTACAATACATTCCTTTAAATAATGGCTGGCAACTTGGCACAACATACACAAATTGTGTTATGTGACTTTCGCTGTTTTGAAATATATAAATTAATGATTTATTACTACGAAGCCTTATTGTAAGAATTTCTAGAGTATGCCCTCGTCGCTAGCAGTGTCAGTAAACAAGGAACCAGTTTGGTCAAAGTCACAATGATTAAATGCGTCTGCAGTCTTTAATACGTCGTAAATTAGAATATAAATATAGTTTATTACCTTCCGTTACATCGCATTAAATATGAAGACACACATCTTACTGGGACGTAAGTTAATATAATTACCTAGTGTAAATCATAGCTTAAAGAACAGATGCTTAAAATATAATAACGAAAATATACAGCTGTAAAACTGATTTATTTGGTTCTCATCGTCCTTTATGTTGGTTGGATTGTCTAAGACCAATAAATCTAGGGGATTAAGAATCCATTGTCCGCATTTTATTTATTATAACCATTAACACTAGTAATAATGCATTTGTTATCCTTCAGAGGATCATATTTTATGGTGTTGTCAGCGGTAGCACATGTGCTCGCTCGGTTCTAGTCTCACATTCTCGAGCGCACAGAAGCCAGTCCATAGATTAATGGTGTGCGGTGTACCTTTTCGGGCAACTGAATATCTCTAACATAAATCAGCAACAAATGCTGTGCTCTATCATTTGTTGTCTGTATGTCATTTATTTTCCGCCCTACAAAGGCTAGTTTCGTGTCGATGACATAAATAAAAATTTATTGCATCGGTTTTATCTTTGACGTTACACCTAACTCGATATAATTTTTACACACCTAACACTTAAATTTATTTTTCATTAATGTCGCACTTACGTTTGTAAGATTTAGTTTGCTATGTAATTTTGTTTTGTTTATCGTCTCATTAAATATTAAATATGTAAAAAAAACTGTAGTCAATTACCAAGGACTGAGATGGGATTTAAAAAAAATGCAGTAAAACAGTAAGGTAACGTAGCCTAATATGAGACCCTCCCTAGACGATATCCTATATAGAACATTTTAAATACAACAGCAACATCATGTACAGGTAATACCTTCTATGGTACTGATACTGTCGGCTAGATGTCACAGAACTCTGCTCAGAAAACTTAAAAAGTGACGTTCTGAAAAAACCATGTCGGTAAATTTTTTTTGTGTTCAATTTGAAATATTTATGTTTTCAACATGGCAAGTACAATTTCTTATTTAGTACTATTCTAAGATAGCTAATACAAAGGTGATTCATTGCGATTACTTCTACAGGTATGAATAAACAACAACCAAATCTCAAAGTCTTTTTTTTAAATGTGTGATTATTTCCAAATAAGAGAACCCCTAGGGTTCCTAATATGAGACACCTCTATTTGTCCATAGATCTCTAATTGTATAGAACCATTTTCATTCTTCTAAACGCCGTAAGCAGTGGAACAAGGAACAAATGGTACTTGCAATTAAAACAGTCAGAGCACATGCTATATAAAACAGCGGCGAAACATAAATTTTTCTCCTGAGCAACTCGTTTTTGGAAAACTTGGTAGAAAACCTGCTCTGGGCAAAAATATCGAGGATGAGTTAGTTATTATTATTATTATTATTAATATTATTATTAAGTAATTAATTGACTAAAAATTAAATTATTTAAATGTATAAGTAGTAAGTACATATTATAATTATAGGGTCTCATATTAGGATACCTTTTTTGTTTAGTTGCTCTTTGAGTTACATAATAATAATAATAATTTTTTTAAGATGTTTAAGTGAAAATTGTTTTTATTACCTGTTGGTCAAAATAGACCCACTGAACAATCAATAAATGTATTAACATTTAAAAATTGTCCATTTTTGTAGGAATTACATTTTTTTTTCAAAATAGGTCTCATATTAGGCTACTTTACCTTATAATAATAAGTATTACATTCAATAAGAGGATATTTACTTACTGATAAATAAAAAGTATGCACAATTGACTTGATAATGAATCTTGTTCCTGCACAGGATGCCCCAATAAAAATTTCTTAGCACTAAAGCCTTATTTATATAAAAGATACAATTTAGGACAAAGCATTTACAGTTTTTCTAATGTAAATAATTGTTAGATACTAAAATTCCATTTTTTAAGTTGTTTCAAATATTTTGTGTACTAGCTCCAATTTCATTATCTACGTATTTGTTGCCTTTGTGTTTTGATAATATATGCAATATATAGAGGGTAGTCCACTGGTCCACATAGAAGGGTCACTATTGGGATCTCGTAAACGGTAAGAGCAACAAAGAAGGTTAAATTAGGCAAATTAATGATTTAATGTTTTAAAAAAGTTTTATGGCACACTAGATAATAAACAAAAATCAAAATGGGCACTTTTTTTAAATCGTTAATAAATCGGTTATACCTACTTGATGGTACAAAAATATTTTTGAAAAAAAGGTGTAGATTTTTTAACGCACTGTAAAATGAAAACATTTATGTGTTTTAACATTGTTTAAATTCTTAGATAAATCGTAAACTTGATTTTTTAAAGAAAACCATAGCTCGCTATGATCTCCTAAAAAAGCATTTTTTCCCTCTTTTTAATAATATAAGGTTTAATGTATTTATTTTCATATTTAGGCTTAAAACAAATAAAATTCCACAAAAAATTCCTATGAAGCTATAAAGTGCCATAAATTTGGTTTTCGTTTTACAGTGAGTAAAAAAATCTATAACTTTTCTCCAAAAATATTTTTGTACCACCATATACATATAACCGAGTTATTAAAGATTTTAAATAATGCCAATTTTGATTTTTGTTTATTATCTAGCGCGCCATCGAACTTTTTTAAAACATTAAAGCATCACTGAATAGGTCTCAGAAAGAGGAACAATTTGTCTAATCTAAACTTTTTCGTAGCTCTTACCGTTTATGAGATCCCAATAGTGGACCTTCCATGTGGACCACCCTGTATGCATTTTTTTTTAAAAGTTGTTTTTTTGCTGATTAGACTACTTTGTTTTTGAAAAAGCAAAATGCGCTACCCTTCAATCAATCTATTATTCTTTCAAATTTTTTTTTTAACTTTTCCAAAAACTTTTTTTGGTACTTGTAATAAATGTATAACTTGATTTATAGATGAACCCTGTAACTCATTTCATAAAAAATATTAACGTAAGTATGTTATTAATATGGTAATGTTAATAAGTTTAATCTGCAGCCCTATTTTATTATTACATGATGATATTATTTCTGCTTCATATAACGGGTGTAAGTAATTACAAATTGCACCATGTTATTCTGGTGTTATAATAAAGTATTAATAAGACGATGCTATCTAGAAAACAGTTTTTCACTGAAATGTCATGTTAATACCATATCAGCTGTAATTGCAATTAATCATTTCTATATAAACAGAAACCAATTTCGAACATAATTCTTAGGGTGCGTCATGGAAGCAGATGGGTCCAAGATCCTGATAGACCGGTTGTATAGAGGGACCACAGCAAAGAGTAAATTAACACCGATGAGTAGTGTCAGGTCCAACAAAGAAGATTGTTTTGCTTCCTTGCTCGCTCGTCATTTATCTAACCTCAACAATACCTGTCCAAGATTTGACACATCTATCAAAGCATGAAGAATAGCTGGAACCGGAGGGAATAATCCTCTATATAAGGTCGTACCGTGCAAAAACAACTACAAAGCGTATCCGACAAGTAATAGAAGACTTTTAGTATAGATTAGCACCTTACATATCGCATTTCTGTCTATTACTATTGTTCAATAGAATACTCAGTGATGTTTACACGATATACTGTATGGTACACAATTACAGTAACTTTTAATAGTTATTTCAAGGCTTATGTACAGGGTGTATAGTAAATGCGGGAAAAACTACATAGGTCTTCAACTTGGTAACTAAAAAAAAATTACGGTAAAACCGGTTTTAACCGTTATTAAGTTTCAGTTCACGATAAAGAAATTTCATGGGTGAAAAAGTAAAGAACGAAAACGAATTATTTCGTTTTTAGTCCCTGAGAGAAAAAGCTATCTAAAAGAGAATAAAATATATTTAAGGATTATTTGTTTCAAAATTTATAAATAATAATTATATGATTGTAAGTAAAATTTAAAAAAATAATATAATAGTCCTCCACTTTTATTGAACAATAATCGTAGTAAAAATAGTGATAAACAACTATAAAGCATTGATATAAATAATGACAAAACTAGTTTGTTTTCTTATCTTAAAATTTATTAAGAAATAAAATGTCACTCACAATTAGCATCATTTATCCATTTAAAAAAAATGTCGACAATTCCAGTCTGGGATTTTTCCAGTGTTTCTTCTATTCTAAATAACAATTATTCATTTACCAATTGTTTCATAATTTGTGCAATTTGTTTAGTAGCATGAGTAGATACGCTAATATAATAATCACTTGTCTTTTATTCGCATATTTCTTGTCGCAGTGTAATACATAAATAAAGGTTTTGGTTTAAGACAAAAAAATACTTACTGAAATCTAAGTTAATTGCAAACTCTTCTACGTTTCAGTGTAAGATTTTAGTTTTGATTTAAGCTTCTGACTGGCTTTATACATATTTTTTTTCAATATTGTCTCAACTTCTTTATTTTTTTATATTTGCAGCTTTGTTTTCTTCCTTTCACAATCTTATTGGGTTTTACTCAGGGTGAATAAAAATCATAATAAAAAAAAAAAATCAAAAAAATCGATTTATTTGATTTAAATCAGATTTTTTTGATTTAAATCAAATGTACCATATTATCGAATTTAGTGACATATTCACATGCTATTTCTGTTTTATGCTAATATATTTAATAACCAATATATTTAATTCATTGGTGAATTGTTGTCAAAATGAAAAATTAAATATAATGATTAAGAATTTTGAAAAAATCAGTGCTAAATGGTGATGTTTAATTAATTACATACAGGGTGAGTCATTAGTGCGGGATCGGTCGATTGTGGCTAAACGGCTTGAGATATGAAGTTGAATCAAATGCTATTTTATACAGTTTTTTCTAAACAACACAATAAAAATATTTTCAAATATACAGGGTGAGTCACCTTTCTGGAACTAATAGCAAGTTTTATATTTCAAATACAACCCCCAATTTTTTATTTAATATTTTTGACCGCCTTCATTTTAGCTTCAATATAAATAACTACAGGTTTTTATACAGCGTTGTAAAAAAAATTAATTTTCTAAATTATTCAAGGTTTTAAGTCTTTATTTAAAAAATTATCCTGAAGTTATTTTAAAGTAGAGTTTTAATTTGGTATGGACATGCAGAAAAAAATTCTCTGTTCGCTCGATATGAAAAAATTTAAATCATACATACAGGAGTGTTTATAAATAGGTGGCAACTTCCATGATTTTCAAAAGCTCGTAACTCGATTTTTTCAAATGCGAACCCCTGTATTTTTTTATGTCATCTTATTCGTCTTTAAAAGAGCTTCATATTTTGTTAAGTATGTCCTATACCCAAAACTCATACTTTTCGAGATATTCGACATTTTTCTTCAAATCGTTATTGAAGCAATAGAGTGCCGTGGAAATTGAAAAAACTGACTGTTCACTTCTCTAACGTCAAAAACTTGGCATTTATTTTTTGAATTATTGCATTTCCACAATGAATATTACTTTACAAAAGCAAATTAATATGGTTTATTCACCATTTCGTGTATTTAATTACTAATAGTAATACAATTTAGTTTTATTATAAATATTATATTGTATCTACTCATATAATCTATGATTTAAATTGATAATTTTTTTTTTAAATCACTTGATTTAAATCAATGATTTAAAAAAAAAATCACTTGATTTAAATCATGATTTAAATCGTGATTTAAATCAACTGATTTAAATCTGCTCAACCCTGGTTTTACTTACGATCTTATATCATACATATTTTCACCAGCAATATTACCATTATCCATATCTAGTTATCTTAATTGTCCTTTATGTATATTTTCTACAAGTGTTGTTATTTGTAAGTTTCATTTGTCTTATTTTCTGTTGTTTTCCTAAAGTGTTTATAATGTATTGTATTTAACTATGCTTGTAATTGTATCTTTTTGTCTTTATAGGTCAACGTTGTTTTATTTTTTATTCTGCTTTTACAGTTTTTGTATGTGTTTTCCAAACACAAAAATTTGTCATAATTACATTAAAAAACTTTAACCTTGGCTAACTTTTTATTAATTTTGTCGTTCCAGATTCCTAGATATTTACAATTTCTCCCAGATATTTATGTTTCAACTTGACACATTTTTTTATTCATTAGTTTTTATGTCTTATTGTTTATTGATTTTATGGCTTCTATGTTTATTTTTATGTTGTTTATTTGGTTACTTATTATATGTTACAATTTTCACATGAATTTCTTCCAGAATCGCTGTTAAAATAGCAAAATACAGTTCTGAGATATTTAAGTTTTTCATTTTAAAAAATCCCTTTTGTGTAATATGTTACGTCTAACCTGATAATTACAATTTGTTATAAGTTTTTTTGTTTATTTCTTTATTGTATTTAAGTAATACAGAACTTTGACTAACTTTAAAAGTTTTAGTTTGCTTCGGTCACAATATATTGTTACATCAAACAAACCTTCAAGCACTTAAAGTAGCTAACCTTTATTGGAAAAGACAATTTAGGCATAAGCATAATTGAGTTTGATTAATACAAGCATTAAACCAAGGCACATCGCTAATTATAAATATTATACAAGTGTTTAAACACAATAATTATTCGCACTAGCAACTGAGAGGCAATTTCGTATTCTAGGATATCACTGTAATTAATTTAGGAGAATTCTATTGTCAAAAATATTTTATGGAACACGTATGATGCGGACCTTTGAAAAAGGTTAATGAGCCTGTGCTTGCGTCTCTTTCATATTCAAGCCACGCACTGACGATCGTTAGCAATGGAATCAGTAAAGCGACCGAATCATTTCATCATTCAAGTATTCTATACCATCAAACGAGCCGCTATTGATGAGCGTGCTTTCAAATTTAATCACTCGAATTTGTTACTTTATCATGGGCTCATTAATAAAGAATCATTTTCAATAACATTCATTTGTATTCCACAACTTAATTAGTTAACATATAAACAGTTAATACACGCTCTGCATACTCCATAGGGCCCAAAAGTGTCCTGTTGCGTCGCAATATGAATTTAATAGTTGTAATTAATATATTGCAAACCAACAACACCGATAAAACCGCTATTGACCAATGATTCAAAAACAAAATTGTAAAAACTTCTTGGAGCGAGTTATCCATTGTAATTACAAGCGCAATAAAAAACAGTTTTTTTAAAATTATTTGGACACACATATCAAATCATACAGCGTGTATCAAAGAAATGAACCCAATTTCAAGGCAGTTATATTCACGATGACAACATTACACCAAAAACTACAAACGGTTTGTCATATTATCAAGTTTTACTAAGCATTTTATAAATGCTCCATCAGCTATAGATACGAACTACGGGCAATATCGAGACGATAGTTGAATGCGTCCCAAGCGCCTCTCTAAGCGTCCTTTTCCACTAAAACCACCGCTGCCGTGATTCAGGCACAAAAACAAGTGCTTTGACGTATCCCCACAAAAAAAAAGTTGCATGACTACGCTGAAAACTCTCTTGAATTCTCACGTTTTCTTTTGAAGTGCGTGGTCTCCCTGTGCTCTTTCTCTAACATAGACAGCATGTTTCCGCAAATTATCAATACCAACGACAACGACTAATACTCTTTTACGGATCAATGTCAAAACGTCGTAGAAATGCACGCTGCACCGCGATTACAAAGTCAGTCTTGCTGTACTGTAGAACGCAAAACGCATTGTGTTGCAGAGGATCCATCTTGCAAAACTGTGGCCAGGGGCTATTTGTGCCCTACCCTTTCAAGCGTTAAGAGTCTTATTCATGGTCGGTTCGTGGTTGCAGAGATACAGCGATTTTAAATTGGATCAATAATTTTTTTCACTTTGTATTATATGGTATGTGGTGGTAAAACTATTTCGTATCCAAAACAGCTTTAAGACAATTTTTGACGATGTCGCGAAAGTGTCATCCACAGTTTGACTTTTTGTCAGATGATTAATTTATAACCCAGTGTGATTTAAAAAAAATCCTCCTTCTGAAATGTTATCTAACGGATATTATAGCCCTTTAAAATTAAAAATTTAAACTGTTGATAACTCGGCTACAAATGGTAGAAGCTTGTGTTTTTTTATAAAATCAGCTATGAGGAAACAGATGTAATTATATTTAATGGATAATTTGATACATTCTTCCAATTTTTGTTTATACATGAAAGACTTTGGCTTTTTATGCTATTCTAATAATATTGTATGTACTTTTTTACAAAAAAATATTTTAACGTCTAACCCCTAAATGTTATACAATAAAGTGTGAATTACCTTTTAAAAAATGCATAATAGTCTCATCCGCAATTTTTGGAATAGCTGACAATGTAGATTTAAGAACGCAATGTGTATAGGACTTTAAAAACCAAGTATTGTAAGAAATATTTTTTGAGCAGGTTAAAAACATTTAAACAGATATTAGCACAAAACTCTATGCACATTTTCTTAGGCCAGAATAGATAATGTCACACGGAATTTAAAGTTTTAAACTGTGTATGTATCATAGCAATATCGAGGAAATTGAGAGGAAATTTAAAATGTGCTGCTAGACCTATAAAATGGTTTACATTATAAACGACAATAAAAGGGTTTATGCTCGTAAAAGATTTCAACATTGTACGATACAAAGATGGCGCTCCAGCTGATCGTTTTAAATATTTATAAGGTCTTTATTTAATTAAAAGTGTTGTCACCTATGGGTCGGAAGTTTGAACAATGAATAAATAATTCGTTAAAAAATATATAAGAATAGTAATATAGCTTTCAGCGAAGATGTTGCGGATTGACCATACAGAAACACGAAAATAAAAAGACATTTAAACAAAGTTAGGGACAAAAGTAACAAAGATACCATCAAAAAGAGACGATTGGTTATGAAGAAACTTAAGACGCGGTTCCAACCCGGAAACAACTTATACACATTGAACATCGGCCGCGGAAGCCTACAACATAGAAGACGATTATCATATTAGGGTTATATGAATATAATAAAAAAAGAAAGAATACCGAAACAAATATTTGAGTGAATTCTTTTGAGAAGGGAAAAAATGAAGACCAAGAACGCTGTGGAAAGATGAAATAGACGGTGATGGAAAGGAGATTCCTGGAAAAATTAAAATGAAAAAATTGCGAGTAATATATGGCAAACACCCACCGACACTGTAAAACAGTCCCTTTATAATACAATCTTCGATCCCGGGTTTGGAACCGCGTCTTCTATATTTGGAAGTTGACGTTTCGATCATTATATCTTGGTCTTTTCCAAAACGACTAATTTGTGTGGGATGTTGCTGGGTTTATATATCCAGCTTGTGAAGGCGTTGCGTTTCGCTTGATGGGTTTGTTCTGCCTCAGTGATTTTGTGATGACTGGTTTCCAGATGTTTGGGAGTTGTATGCCTGTGTTTCTGTTGTAATTGTTTGGGTTCTTGATGATTGAAACCGAAACACTGGTTCCGATACCTTCGTCATCTGGGAACATGGAAAAGAACCAGTTTAAGGCTTTCTAACACACCTGAACAACCTACACAAGAACATTAAATTCACGATGGAGGAAGAGAAGAATGGTGCGTTGCCCTTTTTGGACATATTGGTCAAAAGAGAAGCCAACGGAACACTAAGCCAGAGCGTTTACCGTAAACCAACCCACACCAACCGCTGTCTAAATGCTGCATCGCATCATCACCTGGCCCAAAAACAATCGGTGATCAACCCATTAATACATAGAGCTAAAGAGATATGCACACTAGAAACCATCAAAGAAGAACAACATGGTCACGAGAGCCCTACAGGACTACGGTTACCAGCGTAAATAAATACTTCGAACCATACAGAAACATGCCACGCCAAAAGAAGGAAAAGTAAAGTAAGACTACGCTACAACTTACTTACCCTACATCAGCGGAGTGACTAATAAAACATAAAAACTTCTACAAAAACATAAAATCAAAACAGTTTTCAACGCTCCTTTGAAGCTCTCGAATAAATTAAGAAGAACACACGACATAGGACTACACCACGCGGGAATATGTATGCTGTAGCATACCCTGCCCCTGTGGAAAGTACATAGGACAGACTGGCAGGAGTATACACATTTAGTTTGTTCGTTCAGGACAATGCTCGCCCTCATACTGTCACTTTGACGATGGACGCGCTGCGAAAACTCAAGTGGGATGTCCAACCTCATCATTTAGCATCATCGTATTTTCATCTCTTCGGTCCACTGTCCACCTAAAGAATTTTTTAAAGGGGAAGAAATTCAAGTCTAATGAGTAGGTTATTGAAGCTTTGCAAGAATGGGTCAACATGCTAAAATTAGAAACTTCCTGGGCGCTGGAACAAGTGTATTGCAGTGGCAGGGAACTACCTATATAGAAAAATATTTTGTAAGTCGTTTCATTGTATTCAATAAATAAAGTTTAGCTAATAAATTCCTGTTTATATTTGAACGTCTCTCGTATATAGATAATGATTTTAATAAACTCTTATTGTAATTAAGGTTTTTGATTGTGAATTATAGAACTAAAATTGTTTCAGAATGTAAATTTTATATCTTGTTCATAGTCCTTTAAATTTAGTGTGTTTTTGAAATTGTATAAATGTAAAGTCTTGGTATTAAATATGTTAGCTATAGGTAAATAAAATTTTAATGCTATTTTAACTGAAATTGTTGATTGTATTTAGTGCGTGTTTAGTCCAAATTTGTAGTTAATTTTTGAAGAACTGTCATCCAATAGAAATGTACAGATTTATTAAAAGTCACTTAATTGTTTTTTAAAATCTCTTTTTTCCGTATTTTACAACAACGAGAAATCCTGTATAAGAATAAAAAATGTTTTTTAAAATTAAATTTTATTGTATTTTTTGTATATGGTATATCCTGAGTACAATTACTGCTATAATGACCTTTTAACATGACAATCAACTCTTTAACTTTGACTAAGATTATTTGTACAATTTATTTGATGAATGATATTATGTTAGTGGGTTCAGCTCTTATATACTCTACACAACTAAAATAACGAACAGATTCACCCACGCATTACATGTGATGGATGACACATTGTGTTCTAAAATGCAGTTGGCGGACATCAACAACACGTTTAATGCCTGGTAGCTTTGTCAGTAATAAAAGTTGCTTCTGTATTTCACGTGTCATCTTGGGCTTGACTACCTGAAATGATGTGGGTTGGGCTCGTAAGTCTAATATCACGATATCATCAAGTATAGAAATGTGGTTTGCTCTTTTAACCACGTGGAGTCGTTACGTAAGATAATGTAAAGTGTTTCATAAAGACAAAATGTTCTTTTATAAGTTTATAGCAGTTTAAACTGCCAGAGCAATGCAAATTTTGTATTGCTTTGATTAAATTAATACCCATTTTTTTTTTAAAGTTTGCCAAAGGGTCTAAAAAAATCGATTTCGGAGGGCTAAATTTGCACAAATAAAACAATGCATTCGTTTCTAGGTTTTAAAATTAAGTCAATATAACACTGTTCAAAGAATAACTTTCTAATTATTAAATCATTCTTCATTAATGAATTTTATCTTTTGCATAATTTTTACATTACAAACAGTGTCACCATGGCAAACAATTTGAATCAATTAGACCACTTTTTATATTTAGTCGATAATTATACGGCAACCGTAATGTTTAAAATATTGTCGCTCTTAGAAAAACAAAACTGCATTTGTATAATGATTTATACCAGAGATAGCATTAAAGTATCCTAATTTCGTCACTCGTATTATGTTAGGCAGTTAAAAAAATATTGGGCAAATGTTTGCCAATTTGTTACTGAATGATTTTTTTTAACGGACAGTAAGGAATATAATATTTTGATACACAAGTGTTGCATGTGACTAGCGATAATAGATAAGCAAACTAGTCAAAACGTAATGAGTACATGAATAAATGTTTGTTAAGGAATAAATTTACGAAAGAATGTACATGTACATTTCAAAAATAACAATAAAAAATAATATAAAAATGTTAAACAAAACTGATTGTTCTCGAAGTGGTCTTTATTTTGTGAAATTATTTAATGTGCTATATTTTTTATCCAAGAGAAAGCCAACTTAAGGATTTGTACAATCATAGAGTTCCGAAATGTGCATGAATGCAATAATTCAATGAAAAAATTCTTGGCTGTAAAATAGTGCCTCCTGACAAAATTTTACACCCATTAGGGGGAGGGTACTTATCTGAAGGGAAACGCGAAGAAATGAAAGATAAAAGTCTTTATTAAAGCAACAAGTCACCAGTGTGTCCCCACTCGGGGGCGCAATAAAAATATATATAAAAAAAAGAAGGGCGTAAGTTCAAAAAAGACTAAAGAAGCAAAGGTGGAGAACTACCATAGAGTGTTTAGTTCTTTTCTAACCTATAGAATCATGGATCATGAAAAAAGGAAGTTTTGGTAAAATCTGAAAGATCATTAGTGCACAGTACAGTATGTATGAAGCCTGATTGATCCTTGCGGAACTCCGTTTTTAATTTTTTTTGTTAGATTTTAGAAATTTATCTGACGAGTCTGTTTCGGCAGCATGTTGATTTCTTTCCGAGAGATAAGATTTTGTAAGGTTATGGGCGGTCCCTTGTATACCATAGTGTTCTAATATCTCGTGGTCAACACTATCGAAAGCTTTTGAGAGATCAACACACATGACCATGGTGTGTTCGTCTTTATTGAGGGATTGAAGTACATTTCGGATTGACATGTAAATAGCGCAGGTAGATGTTTTGCCTTCTCTGAATCCATTTTAAGAGTTGTTTATTATGCCAAAATGTTCTACGTAATTTTCAATTCTGTTGTAGAATATTTTTTTAAATATCTTGCTAATGTTTGTGAGTATGGTTATTGGCCTATAGATTCCTATGTACTTACATCTCCTTTTTTTGTGGATTGGTTTGATTTTTGCACATTTTAGTTTGTTAGGACGCCTAAGGATTTATATCTATTCCAACTGTGAAAATTCCTTGGAGGAATCACTTCAGGTCAAACGGCCAGGCCAAAACAAAGACTTATTGGATAGATGTAAAGGTATATTGTAATTGGTTGTTAAAACTTTTTCAAAGTTTATGGAAATGTAGTTAATATATCAAGAGATAAGTATGTGGAGGTGAGACATTAAAAGCAAAACAAACAAAAAATGGGAAGCACTTTTCTGCACAAACATTCTTCAAAACTTTTGCGTCCATAATAAATTCATTTCCGTTTTTTTTTTTTATACAATCAACTCCACGACAACACGTTTTTTGGCTCCTTTTATCATTCTTTAATAGATACATTGCACATTTGACTACACATATATAATCGTCTTGCCTTTAAATTATAGTAAATAATCGCTTACTGCCTTGAAGTATAATGCATAAGTTTTAAATCCAGAAACCGCAAAATCTAAAGCGGGGTTTAGCCTCCCAATAACTTTAAAGCTGTATTCTCCCATTTATGTCACTCAGCAGCCTGCCTGAACCACAACAAGACCAACGCATGGCAGTTAATGGTTGTGCATCTGTCTAACGCACTTGCACCATTTATCAATTTGCTATATTTCTTGGCCTGTCGACCTCCTACCACTAAAACTATTTTCTGAAGTAAACCACATACAAAGACGGACCCCTGTAGTGCATTTCTTTAATTAATTTTCGAGGAAGACATTTCCACACTAACAGATATTAATTAACAACTGCTGGTTATGACTTTGTCGTAACAAAGTTTTAATATATTTTTATATTTTTCACACGGTATCACAATTTAAAAAAATGGCTTAGGTTTTCTTTATTACTTTATATACTTATAGTTTAACTAAAAGCTTTTCAACAATGTCAGGAAAAATATATTGAACATTTTAACAACTATCAAGTACCTTTGTAACAGGGATTAAGAAAATATGGCCAACTTTTAGTTTATCTTAAAAAAAAAGCATTTCAAAGAAGTCTTGGGATGTTCGTGACAAAAAAAATCCAAAATTTCAGTAATAAATAAATCTGTAGTATTTTGAAAAATTCAGTTTTTAACTTAAAAGGTTTGTTTTGGTAAAATCCACATTAAACGGATAATTTTCACAATGTTTACTAGTAAAGAATGATATACCTATTTCAAACGTAAAAATTGGTTCTTATTGCCGTTTAGATGGGCTCGTGATTTTTTTACACACAAACATATTTAATTTCATCAAATAAAACGAAATATGTCTTGGAAAAAATTACTAGGTATCTACAAGGTGCAGATCTCAAATTTAGGACTACACCTTTAACACATGTTATAATTTGGTTTTATAGTGATAGTAAATAAACACTCATAAAATATTATGAAATGTAAAAAATATCTTAAACTTATTAGTTTTTTAATTTTTTGTGTTTAATTTAGTACAGCTAGCTTATTTATGTATTTTGTTGTGTTTTTTTTTTCAATCCCAAGTTAGATTAACCTTAATAAATACCGTGAAATTGTTGTAACTTGCTTATTTTTAAAGATAAACTTAATAACCCACACATCAATGAAACACGAAATAATTTTTTTTTTAATGAAGCCCATAGCCAACTATGGTTGCCATTTAAAAACACTTCCTAAATTAGTTTAGAAAAATTAGAAGGATAAAATATTATTACGCCAAAATATGCGAGAATTTTATAAATAACGCTTTATTACTTAACCGAAGAAAATATTCTAAAAATATTTGTTAATAAGTGAACAATGTTAATGCATTCCCAACATATTTATTAAAACCTGTTTTTTTAATTAGTAATTTCATGCGGTTTACTTTCCTGTTTCCAAGGAAAAAGGGACAAAGACAATTATTTACCATGCCGATTGGGATTTGTTTCAAATAAAATATTTGTTTTTGCCATTTTTAACAACAATTGTTTCAAAAAAGTGCCAAGTGTTACACATTGTCGAATTCAGAAAAAATTGCTCTACAAATTGGCGTTAAAATCAGATATAGCGTCCATAAGAAAAAATTGACCTGATGATGGTTTTAAAAAAAAGAAACGTCGCACGGAAAATATAATTGGGGAATTTGATTCCTTGCAAAAAGTGGCCTTGTAAATGTTTTTACAAAAATGAAATTTGACATCAAATGAAAAAGTTACGGGCAAAAAACAAAAATCCACTTTTTTACTTTTTCCCCTATATCTCAAAAACTAAAACAGCTAGATAAGTTCTGTTTGCATCGAATGATTAAGCACCTGAATATACAACTTTGCCCTAATTTAACCGAAGTCGTAACTCTTACCGTTTACGAGATCCCCATAGTGGCCCTCGAAAAACGAGAACTCTGTATTGTTCGAGTGTGTGAGTGATTCATTTATTAATATAAATAAGACCAATTACAAAACTTTTTTTTCGAAGGTTTTCTCGTCGGAATGCTATAGCAGTTTCATGATTCTTTTGTCCATTAAAGGAAAAAAAAAACCTATTTACAATAGTGCATCCTTACTGTTTATTGAAGAGCAAGGTGCCTGGCTTTTACATTATTCTGATTTTATATGGTCTTCAAAATTTTACTAAAACGGACTTGCTGATGTAAATTTGACGAAATGGTTGAAGTATATATTCTGTGTTTTTTTTTAAGACAGCTACAAATGCTTAGAAATGGGATAAATAAAGTAATAAATTGATCTCACCAACTTTAAATTTAAAACTGTTTTTTTATTGTTTTGGTGGTAAAGGCGAAACAACAGCGGTAAAATAAAGGGTGGATAACAATTTGCATTGTTGAAAGAAGAATGCGAATTTTTGGCTTAAGTATATACCAACCATCGCAGTATTTCTACGACAAACCTTTCCGCCATAAATATATCAAAGTAAATTTCAGGGAATACAAAGCATATTTTTTACCATACAAATACACAGTATAAGAGATTCTAACAAAAAGAAAACTCATTTATAAGAATGCTTTCGGAAAATGTTTAACAATTCCTGATGTCTCTCCTACCTGATAAATAGTGGCTACTGGTTTTAACCGTAAAGGCAAACCGACTGTATAAGTTACAACCTGAGCTGCAGATAACTGCCATATAAAATAAACATCAAGCTGAAAACGAAATGGAATTTATACAAAAAATAATATATGAGCATTCAACTTGTACTCACACCGATTTAACAATCATTAAACAATTTTAAATATGTTAAATAATGTGTAAATTCTTATGGTAAAAGGATATCATTAATTAATCTAAGAGCTACGCTACTCGCAAACGAGTTATTTTAATCGTACGGTTTCTGGCGAAAAATTTCAAAAATGACCATTTATAATTATCTTACCACTGCCTTATGTAGCTGGTATTAATGGTATGGATTAATATACTACACTTTTTAATGGAACAACGTATTTAAAACACATTTTCGACAATTTTCCAGTTTATAGTGTGGTAGCAGGTGCCATTTAATTTGTAGGTTAAGCAGAAATTAAAATTAATTAATTTAAATGTATAAAGAGCAATGCTTTTAATATTGCTCGCGCTAAAATTTAAAAAAATATATCTTGCAAAGAAATGTTTATTTACTAACAATAACTAATACTGAAAGATTGATTGTATATAAGTCCCTATAACTTAATATCCTAACAAAATACTTGAAATTAATAAATATTTACAATTTCAGTTAAAGCAGCACTTACTTGTTTGCGAGAACATTTCTTTGAAAAAAAAAGGCTAGTCTTGCGACCATAATTTTTTTGTCGGTTAATTTTTCAATTTTAATAGTGTACGAGTTAGGAGTCTTACTTTGTTTAAAAATATTCTAGTAATAATAAAGTTTACTGTTTAATTAGCCAAAAAAAATAAAAATATCTTTAATAGTTATTTATGTATCAAGGCCAAAAAGTGTGACTACGTCACGGCCAGCAAATCAGACGCGGCCGAAAAAGTACGTTTTGGCTGAGGTGCATATTACATTTTTTGTGCGATCGAATTAAAAACAATTTAAATTTTTAGTACTTTTCAAAATTTTAGGTTAGAAACTACGTGACATTCTGTCACTGACAGATGACGGCGTATGTACTGCATTACCGGCCCTCTCCTTAGCAAAGGCCGTAAAAGTTACTTTTTCGGCCGTTGCTAAGGGTAACGGCCTGAAAAGTAACTTTTACGGCCGTTGCTAAGGATGGGGCCGGTAACGCAGTACTTTATGGTTGCTAACGCGTCCGTCAAACAGCTGTTTCTAGTACGATCGCACAAAAAATAAATTACTTAACGTAGGTAGGTCAACTGTCAACCTTCCAATTTATTTTCTTAAGTGGTTTGTATAAAACATTTCTATGTTAAAATTCATTACTTTTATACATAATTGAAAGAAATTTAGCTACACCTCCATATATTAAAGTTCCATGTTGCAAAGTTGTCGTTGGAAATGATATTATATCAAGAACATTTTTAAATAGATAAATTCAACACTTCCTATGCGGCGCTAGCTTTTTTTTTAAAATTCATAAAGATTTAGTTATTCTAGGACTCTGATATTATCTTTTCATTTTGCTTTTTTCTTCATCGTGCAAGATATTTTAAACTAACCCTTAAAATTATTTAGAAATTGAGGCTTAAAAAGTTTTAGCTATGAACTTTAGTGAAACTTAAAAGCGACCTAAAGTTAATTAATATAAACTAAATATCGCTTCTAAACTTTTATAAAATAAATATCGTTATAATTAACCTTAAAATTTACCTCAAAATGTTAAGCTTAAATACAATCTGTAGCTTTGTTTTTTACATTACATTGCAACGAAAACACACTTATTCTTGTTCCAGATTTTGCATACGTACATAACTGAGTAAAAAAAAAGTATGACATAAATGTCCAAAACAGTACTTTTAATAAGATTATCATTCACATAAAATTTATTTCGTTCTATAATTTTGAGAAACCAAAATATTAAACAGATTTCTGATAAGATGTCAAAACTTAACGATTCAATGATTTAAAATTACGAGTATTAATGGGTGCATTTTTTTCTTAACCTTGGAAATATGCACAGTATTTGTTGTAAAAAAACTAACTAACTTTGAAAATCACAAAGTACTTGTACTAGTATTTGTTATCGCTTTTTTTTACCAAAAACATGACCAGACAACTTTAAACTTAATTTGATTTATATTCAGTATAAGCAATGCAGGTCCTACAGTTAACATAAGAAGGACTTACAACTAAATTTAAAAAATCAATCAACAATAAAGCTATAAAGTTGTTAAAAAGAAATTTTAAGAATTGGGATATGTTTTGTTGAGTACCTACATGTTACTGTAAAAGTCCCAACATTGGTAAATCCTAAGTTTTACCGTTAAATCTTTAGCATTTACCATAGTGAGGTGGTAAAAGTCCAAATAAAAAGCTTGTTACGCTTCCATTTTGGGCTTTTACTCACCTTTAACATGATCCTTGTTATTTTGTACAGTAGTTAATAGAAGGTCAGGTTATAGCTTCACAGGCTACAGCCTCAAACGAGGATGTTTATAATGATGATGTTTATAATGCAATATTTCCAAATCTGGATTCCAATTTTTTTCCAAAGATTGGTTGCACATTTTTTATTTGGCAGGCAACTGATCTATTTCTAACAAACAACCATCAAATGCATAATCCTGACTTTTTTGGTAGGTATACTAGAGAGTAATTTTACGTTATATGCATTTAAGAAAATGCCTGTATCTACATACTTTCTGCTGGAGAAAAAAAATTCAAATCAGTAAGGTCCATCACGAATGTATACTATGTTCAATTAAACTGTTGTATTGCATGACATGACAACTTTACACCACATATTATTATCAAGTTAAATAACCAAAAAGTTTACTTTCGAGCATATCCTTCATTTGTCGTAGGTATAGCAATGATAGTAATTTAGGTGTGTAACTGGTCTTAATATTTCATAAAAGAATAAAGAAAATAATTGTAAATTAATCATTAAGGCCATGAAAAAAATTTAAAACCATATTTGGTAATAATATTTTAAAAAATATGAATGATTTCATTGTGTTTCATCAATTTTTGTTATGGATAATTATAAATCAAACAATTACAAGCCGCTGAAATAATTTATTACTAACACGAACAATTAATTTTAAATGTTCAAATTTTTATTAAGAATTTTTAATTTTAAACAAAAATATAATTATAAATACCAGTTTATTTAGAAAATCACTTACCTATATTATTTTAAGTTTTGACAGCTACATCAAAACAATAAATAAATAAGAGTACCAACGAAGTAACTAGAATATAACTTGTTCAAAAGCGAGTCTTTTATTTAAAAAAGACGATGTTTGTATTAAACTTATGTTTATTTATACTAAAAATAAATCGCTTAAATATGTCATATTTTTCAAAAAACATAATTTATATAGAAAATAGTACGAAGGTGTTTAATGTGGTGTTTAAAGCTAAGATGAAACACTAACATCACTTCGACAACAATTAATCGAATTAACATTATTGTCGAATTAAGAATGCATTCATCTTCTATTCCTCCACTGCTTACGCTTATTTATCTTTATGAATACGAAAATTATGGTAATGTAAAAACGAGGAATTCTGATGTGAGCAGCTTGACGAGTGAGCCGATTTTTTGAATTCCATAGGACTATGATTTGATATTCTTCTCGCATTCTCCAGTTCAGCTATCTGTGGATCGAAGTGGACTGCCGACTCGTTATAGTCGGCATTGATGGACAGACGTGCTTCAGGTTGTTGTTCGATGTAATTATTTTTAAATTCCTTGATAAGATATCGCTTGCTAGCATCGAATCAGACGAAATGCCGACATTAGTACGTTCACATCTATCTTCTTTATTAGGCTAATCTCGAATACTCAGAGACCAAATACACAATATTACATCGTTAACTGGCAATGTGGAAAACAAGATCATATATTCACTTCAAAAAAGGCAAAAATTTTATTAACGTTTAAGAATTCAAGCAACACCACTGTTTTATAATGCTTTATCTGGCCAAAATAGTAGGTAATAATAATTCTGTAAATATGTATTCCTCGTTTGAATTAATAAAATGCAATACATACAACAGTTCCAATACAATAACAAATCACAATTATTATCATAAAAGAAAGTTAAAAGACACTGATACGTATGATTGCTAGTACTATTTTTTTCATAGAGATTTTTAGGATCGTGGGATATTGGATTTATTTCTGATAATGGTAAAATAACTAAACAGTTGTGTTTTTCGGAATTCTTCAGAAAAAAAAAAATGCTGAAAATGATCGTCTTTTTCGCTAAGATTGGTGTTCTACAAGACAAAGGTTAAATCCATGAAATATCCAAAGACAATCTGATCACTGCTATGGTCGTAAATTGAAGCAGAGGGTATCTGCTCTTCGATCGAAAAACTCGTAAAGTATAATGCTATAACGTAGGGTTTAACGTGATGTAACCCATAGCTTTTATATTTGCTTGAGATAAAACAAATTATTGTTTCACCTTGCATGAAAAATTTGTATTTTTTGTGTTTTACAGTGCCTACATTTCATTTTAACGAAGTGTATATTTCATTACGTTGTAACTGTGGTGCGGTTAATTATATTCTAAATCCAATCCGGTCCTGGTTCGCTTTTAAGCATCTCTGTTCTCCCAAGTTCATATAACCAGGAGATTTACGGCCGTTTTACGAGCGACAGAACCATCAACCTGGGACGCAAAATGAGGTCTTGCAGCGTTATTTATGTTCCGTTCCTTTTAGTTTTAGCACTGTGACGTGTAAATGGCCGTGGTAACTGCTTGCTCGCTTGCCCATATAAGCTATGGGCGTTCAGCTGCATGTGCGAGTCTTCAGCGGTGACTGCAACTCTGGTGCACCCGCGACCGTGCGTGTTACCGCCATCTTGCTTCACGACGTCACCGTGGCTGTCCTGCCTACTGACCCAAGACTCCGCCTATCTTCATATTCAGACCCATCTTTATTACTTCACGAGAGAGACGGAGTCTCAAAGTGGCCGAGAATGACTCGTTGACTCTAAACAGGCGCTGAGAGCGGCAATCTTCAAAGAGCGCGCCGAACGGTGATGGTTAAAAAGTGCCTTCAGTAATAAATCGACAGAATCAGCGCTGCTATTCATAAAAGTTGCCGCTATCGCATTAATTACAATCCCGCTGTTCGCTAGACTGCGTTCAAACAGTTTGCATATGGCCGTCATAAATAACTGTCAGATGTATCTCTACAGCTTCTCGTTGGCATTCTACAACATTCTCAGCAAATTCAAATGCTCTGTTAATTCATCGCTTTCAAGTAATGACAAGTTAATAGCGTTTACGTTCTTGTTTAATTAACCTGTCGACAAGCTCATGAAAGTATGTTACCGTTTAGCTATAGTAGCTTGTTGTAGAGCCTGTCGCTTATCGATTTAGACTGACTTTAGCGGTAGTCTTTTGTCACTGTGGTCGAGCGAGCGGGTCGACGGGTCAAGCGGGTCAGGCCCGAGTCTCTAAATCACGCCGCTTCCGGTGGCCGTCAGAGAACAGGGCTTGTTAAGTCATCCGCCGGTGGAAATTGAACGCAGCACTGTCTGCTCTCAACCAAGTGGAATATGATTGATGTCGACTATTCATCATCGTTATTTCCTTCCTTGACACTGATCGAACTTTTACTTAGAACATAATTACTTAAGCTTTCTCTCTTCTTATATATTCTACGATAAAATACATACAGGTACGCATCCTCGGAATTTACAAAGCACGTTATCGCTAATTTATCACTGTCAGGGAAAGGAACTGGCACTGCATAAACCAAACCATGTGACAGGTTTGCATACACTGACTTGCACGGAGAGCAACCATTCGCCTCATGATTGATCATATGACAACCCTATGTGTTAGAACATCTATCAGCGCCCACTTTAACATGTCTGCTTCCTTATTTATAATGTTAATTTGCAATTAAAATTTAGTACAAGCGCATCTTGATATACAACATAAAATGTAGTATATTATAATAAATTAGCACAACTACTTTATATTTTGTAATAAAAAAGGATGATACAACTGATTTATAATAAAACTGTCACGTAGTTTTATATACCAATAAAAGCTTAACTAATTTTAATAAAATAAGAATTAATCGTTAGTTTTCATTTATTCTTTACCTTTAACTACCCAACTCTGAAAACTTATTTTTGCAATCTTGAAACTAACTGGTTCTAAATCTAAGCGAATTGTAACATGACAGGAAAGCCTCTAAATAGTCTTTCATAGCTTTTTTCAACCCTTTCGTCAATTAAAATTTTACGAATGATATTCCTAAAGAGACTCACGGATATTGCCGCCTGAAATCACAGGACAAACGCGTTTACTGTTTTTCCTCATTATTCCATTAACTAAGCTATCTTCTTTGGCATTCTTATTTCAACTGGAAATTTCATGCTATATTAATGGTGTATTTGATATGGGTTTTTAATTAATATAAAATATTAATGCATCGTTACGATATTACCATTACCGTTTGCTATGTTATTTATGAAGCAATAAACAAGTATCTGTAATATCAAGGGACATTTGTGACGTTCTCGTTAATTTTGCTCGACTTGCTAATTTAAATATTTAAAGTATCGATAATATAAAATATCTGTGGCTGATGGACTACAGTCCAATGCCAAACAACCCAAAAAAAAATAATAATAAACAAGGAATACTGTATATAAAACAAATAACAATATTTATATAAAAGCTAAATAATCCCTGATTCATAAATCATCATTTACTGTATGTTTGTGACCATAAATCTGTCCAATAATGTTTCGTATATGAAATAAATGGATCAAACCGAATTATTTATATATTACAAATCTATAAGAATGATCCACTCAAATTGATGATATTATTAATTTGTTGATCAAGTACCCGTTGTATGATTGTAGTATTTATTTGATAAATTTTTATACTCGTATACAGAAATTATCGTGTGCTAGTCAAATCAATATGTATAATATTCGTAATTAGCATCAGCTACAAATCAGCCATGGAAAAGCATATTTAAAGTAGCGATTGGGTGGTTAAGCACCATCTTGTTGAAAATATTGGTTTTTTAATTTTACACTACCCTTAAAATAACATTCTGTGATAAGTTTTATGTTCAACAATTATGTTCATTTATCACATATATACAGAGTGGTCCACATAGAAGGGCCACTATTGGGATCTCGTAAACGGCAAGAGCTACAAAGAAGTTTAAATTAGACAAATTGTTCCATTTTCGGAGACCTATTCAATGATGCTTTAATGTTTTTAAAAATTTCTATGGCACGCTAGATAATAAACAGAAACCAAGATAAGCATTTTTTTTAAATCATTACTGACTCGGTTATACTTGATGGTACAAAAATAATTTTGGGGAAAAAGTTGTAGATTTTTTAACGCACTATAAAATGAATACATATTGTTTAAATTCTTAGATAAATTACAAACTTGCATTTATTTAATGGAAACCATAGTTGGCTATGACTTCATAAAAAAAATATTGTAAGTTTTAATATAGTGCCATGAAACAAAAGACAATTTAGTTCTCTCATTTAACGAAAATGTTAACTATTTTAATAATAATATACTTAACGATAATAAAATAAATTGGAGTATATTTTCAAAATAACCTCCAATTTTTTGTAAACATGTTCTGGCTCTTTTATTAATACTCCTGTTATAATCTTATATAATTTGTTATTTTATTTTATATAAATCTGTTATAATTTTTAAATACTTTGTTTTCATTAAATATTCGATTTAAAAATTTTCATGATGTTTTTGTTATTCGTTGAACAAATGCGTAAAACAAATTAGTTGTAAAAAAATTTTGTGATACTTAAAAGACGACTTTTGTATTGTTTTTATTGTATAAGTATTTTGACACAAAGCTGCTTTTCAAAAATTAATAAATTTTGGTTTATTTTTGATTTAATGTTTTACTTTTATATAAGTTAAAATAAGCTTTAAATGACAGAACTAAATTGTCTTTTGTTTCATGGCACTATTTAGCTTTGTAGCGACTTTTTGACAAATTTTATTTGTTTTGAGCCCAAATATCAAAATAAATACACTCGGGTGCAAAAGTATCGAGCCACCTCGCTTTTCCGACTTTGAAGAAATTTTTTTCAGGTACTACTAAGAATTAAAAAACGAAACATGTATCACTCAAAAGGTTATTTCATTGCCTTTAAAATGAGACCAAATAGTCGGAAATTCCTTTTTTTGCTCTGAAGTTTTGGCTGTTAGAACAAAAGCATCCACAATATGCTAGCTAGCCGGCATGCAGGTATGCAGCCTTTTCAGGTTATGAATACGCATGCATTCAATAATTACATATCACTGGCTTAAAAGCTGTCAATAAGCTGTTAATTAGCAACGTTTTGTATTAATCCAATTATTAAAAAAATGGAAACCACGCCAGAAAAAGCTGCTCAAGCCGTTGCATTACTTCAAGCAGGGCATGGTCAGCGTGAAGTGACTCAAGAACTAAATTTGAGCCGGTCAGCGGTACAGCGGGTCAACCAAAGGTACGAGGAGACTGGTGCGTTCGTTCCAAGACCTAGATCAGGAAGACCACGGTCAACGTCAAAAAGGGACGACCGCTACATGACGACGACGTCCTTGCGCAACCGTCGACTCAACGCAGTTCAAGTGCTGCAGCAGCTTCGTGAACTCCGAGGAGTGGTTGTCAGCAGATGGACAGTGAGGCGAAGACTGCAGGAGACAAACCTTGTAACCCACAGGCCTGCAACTGCTCCTAAACTTACCCCAGTTCATCGCCGTTTACGTCTTCAATTTGCACGGGAGCATGTTGACTGGACTTTGGAACAATGGGGGTCCGTTTTGTTCTCTGATAAGAGCAGGGTTTGTGTCTACGGCAACGACGGAAGGGGACGAGTGTATCGGCGACCTGGAGAGCGGTTTGCACAATGTTGCATCGATGAACGCATCAGCTTCGGCGGCGGTTCGTGCATGGTCTGAGGTGGAATATCTCTAGAAGCACGAACCGATCTTGTCTTCATCGTCAGGGAGGGCAGAGGTCGAGAAGAAAGAGGTCTGACTGCTCAACGGTATATAAACAGCATACTGACAGATCATGTCATGCCGTACGCCGGATTTATCGGTGACAATTTCATATTTATGCATGACAGTGCAAGACCACATAGTGCTCGAATCGTTCGGGATTACCTCGCAGACGTGGAAATTCAAGCCATGGAGTGGCCATCACGGAGCCCCGACCTGAATCCCATTGAGCATAATATGTGGGACCAGCTCAAAAGAAGAATTCGAGCCAGAGTTCCTGCTGTTTCTTCCATCCTCGAGTTGAAAAATGCACTGCTAGAAGAGTGGAACAGTATACCTCAAGATTTTGTGATAAAATTAATTAGGTCCATGAAAAAACGAATGGAAGAGGTCATTAAGGCAAGGAGGGGGGTAACACAAGATTTTAAAAATTAAAATTAGTTTCGTACTGCTTTGTTTGTATTTCTTAACTTCTCTAATTTATTTTGACGAATTGTTGATTAATTTAAGTCAGTTCATTTTGGAACTCTCAATTTATAAAGATCTTAAATAAAATTATCTCATTTTAAAGGCAATGAAATAACCTTTTGTATGATACATGTTTCGTTTTTTAATTCTTAGTAGTACCTGAAAAAAATGTCTTCAAAGTCGGAAAAGCGAGGTGGCTCGATACTTTTGCACCCGAGTGTATATTAAAACTTACATTATTTTTTTTATGAGGTCATAGCCAACTATGGTTTTTGTTTATTATCTAGCGTGTCATGGAAATTTTTAAAAACATTAAAGTATCATTGAATAGGTCTTAGAAGGGGGAACAATTTGTCTAATTGAAACTTCTTTGTAGCTCTTACCGTTTACGAGATCCCTATAGTGGCCCTTCTATGTGGACCACCCTGTATATTATTAATTTGCTGTAAAGATCAAATACCAGTCGAAAGTAAAGCTTATTATGATTTTAAATTAAACTAATGTTTTAATGAAAATTAGGTAAATGTGTATAAATTTCTTTGCTTTTGAGTAACTTTTATAATAATGTGATAAAATACAAAATACTTGGTTGTTAAAAGTGATAAATAAAAACTGTGAAATACACTCTAGTTAATAAAATTTAAGACGCGCGAATCGATAAAATAAACAGCTGCAAACTAATTTGTAATTGAAATCAGTAAGTAGCCCCAAGCTGTCTTGATTTCATTTGATCAATGATTTTCCCGATAACAGCCGATGTGTGTAGAGGTCAGATCGTGACTCATTCTGCCTCGGGTGTTTCACATCGTCAAACAAAAACATCATTGCCTAATGGAATCCGGCGCATTAATCACACCGGAGAAGCTACAGCACGGTTATAAAACGGAAATTATGTCGCCCACGGGGACACGGCTGTAAGGGCGAAAAAAGGGTCAGCGTTTACCACGGATCGTCCCTATGTTCATTATGTCTATTCTCAACGGGAACATGAACATCCCCAGGCTGGACAGCCACACAAAGAGCAAACATCTCATCACTTTGGAGGGTTTTTTTACTACCAGTGCTGATTGCACTAAATATATCGTTCTGTACTAAAGCAGACACCAAAAATTAACAAATATAACTTGGATACAAGCTTAACGTTTAGTGCAAGCAACTATGTTAAATTAAAAACACCCCAGCCCTGCTACTTTCTCATTCCAAGATAAAGAAAGCTTTAGTGTACAAAATAATAGGCATATTTCACCTTAAATTCAAATCTTCCATATTATTTATTCGAAAATCGAAAAATTGACGCAAAAGTAGTTTGGATGAGAGGCACTCAACTTCACTTTCACTGATTATAAAATACTACCTTATTGTCAGATATAAATCTACAAAAACGTTGAAGCGGTGAGAATACCAAGAAGCAGATAGGTACATATAACAATTATTACCAGTAATGACTTAATAAAAAGTTGCAGAAAAATAGGCCGACTATTACAAGGAAATCAACACAAAAAAAGAGTGAAAGGAATAACTAGAAACGAGATAAAAGTTAAAGAAGAAGCAAAAATTAGAAACACGCAATTAAATTTTTTGATGTAAAGAATAAGCGAGAAATTGCTATCGTTCAAAATAATTCTGGAAAAGAGCTAGCAAAAGTATAGCTTGTTGTGTTAATAGAACATTATTTGAGTCATAAAAGGCTATAATTTTAAATTTTTCTATTTGTTCAGAAAATTCTCGATGTTATCATTTGTTCTAGCCTAATGATTTCCAAAACGTGCATAAGCATTGTTACGGTTTTGTTTTTTTAATTTGTAAGCTTTTATAAAATAATTTTATTATTTCCATAACATCATATCAATAAGAGAATTGCCTATTCATGCAAAAATCTGTTTGTAAGATAAGAATTTTTAAAAGTAAAATAAGAATTTTTAAAAATAGTTGTACGTTTGATGTTACCTATATATAATTTTCATCATACAAAATGTATTAGAAAAAGCCTAGGGGTGCCAGATTCAAAGAAAAATATTGAGTCACGCCAGCTCAGATAGCTAGGATGTCTATTGCGTATGCCAGAAAGTAGGTATCTGGGATATAATATGTAGATTGTAGAAAAGACAAGAAGAGGAAGACGAACAACATAATGAGAAAACGAACTGCGGCAGAGACTGAAAGAAAAAAGAGTCAGCTGGAGAGATGTGCTACAGTGAGGCAACGATAGAAAAAGGAAGAGAAACATAATCAAGAACTAGGAAAGCATACCTCGACACCAAAAGGTACAAGGGGATCAACTTAAAAAGAAGAAAGTTTATTGTAGACTTGCGATTACCTTTTACCATTTTCTGTTGTGTCATAACATTTTTATTGATTTAATGTTAGCATTACTCATGCGAAAAATTCTCAGAAAAGTCGATAAATTATATTTCATGTGAATTTGAAGAGTTTAATAACAATTTATTTTCTTTATGAGGAAAAAAGAACAAGTGGAATTTTAAAATCGAATATTTTTCAAACAATTAGGCATTTTTTAAATCTAATAAGATATTTAAAAGATACTGGCAATCTTCTACACATTTTTTAACAAGCACCTCAGCTTTATATCCAATCTCTCAAAATAAAGAAGTTATATGACTTGAACGTTCTAACCGGGGCACCCTGTACGTTGCCAACCTTTTATACGTTTACATTTCTACAGTGGACCGTGCCAATCGTTAGCTAATTATATGGGTGATGTTACATAATGTTTTATTTAGAAAGCTTTCAGTAGTTGTTCATCCGGTAACAAATTAATGGGACACTGGAATATTCATTCTGTTCGGAATTTGCAGGCATAGCGTGATATTGATATTAGTTGCGAGACATGATGCAGGGGTGGCTGTAATTGAATCATCCTTTCCCCATTCCGGGTGTGATAGAGCTCATCTGCGGTTGCTGACAGCCGGGCAAATCACCAATGACACTAATGTTGTACATGACAGCCCGCATTACTGATTAAGCTCCTGATAACAGATTTAATAGCACGGTCTACATACAACTTGCGCATTCATAATTAGTTTATCACGCAACCTGCTAACTTTCCAATTATCTAATCATTTTAATAGCTAAGGTAACATATTACAGATAACATGGTTAACATTGATCTAGCAAAAGAGGTCGTCATCGTAATTAGTTTGAAATTTTCACCATGTAACAACGCTATCATCATTCATAATAAATATATCTTAAGTAAGGTGTTATTTTAGCGGTACCTAATTAAATTAATAGGTGATACGTTTTAACCGAAAAACGTTGTTGAATATATTGTTAAATATATTTTTCTTTAATATAAATTTACTTCTAGTCATGTTCTTGAATCTTGATTGGTTTCATTAATTTACTACAGCAGTTTTTATTAATACAGTTACTGGTGAACTACCAGTACCTACCTAACTATGGTTTAATTGACAATGACTTGTTAATGAAATTTCGCTAGATAGACTATGAGTACAAAATATTCACAACTGACTAATTTTGGCACTCGGCGCAAATAAAACGCAACAATACACAAAATTCTACCACAGAACTTCACCTAATTTTGGATTAATACTTTTACTAATAATACTTTTAAAAAACAGTCTAAATCTAATCGAATACGGTGAATTTTAAACTTAACTAAAATTTTCACTTAAGTCACCAATTTTGGTACTGTTATCATAGTACACGGTAATGTATTTTTTTACACAAACAAAAATAATTTAAGTTAAATATGTTGTATCTTTTTGCCAAGATAATGTTTTGTCATAGTTAATATAGAAAAGGAATCAAGAAGGGAGTCCTTTTTTTTATGTACTTAAAAATTGGCTTTTCCTAAATCATTGACCGGTTGTTACATAAGTCATAGTTATGTACGTAACGAGACCGAAAAGTGCTACTTTACTGGACGAGTAGCAGATTTTGGACGAGCCGAAAGCGAGTCCTGAAAGCATACGGGTCCAGTAAAGACACATTGCGAGTATGTTTTGTACAATATTTTTTCCGCTACTGACACAAAAATCACTATCGTCACCATCCATAATTAAACAATAACTTAACAAACTACAGGTAAAAACTCGCTCGGTGGTATAAGGGCGCTTGTTTGACAGCGCAAATCAACAAAACAACTCATCACCATGGCCTAGGCCGGTAAAGACAACTCATCACTAGGGCCGGATTAAGACCCTTAGATGCCCTAAGCACTACCTAATTTTGGTGCCCCCTTACACTTGTAATTTAAAATATTAAAACAATAATAAACTATAAAATGAAATTTCACTTGCCAAAAATTCGAAATGAAACAAAACTTACAGTAGTAAAAAAATTATATTTATATCTGTATGTTTCCATTTTATTTATGGCTTAACAATTATTTTCTCCTATTTTTTTTTGCTTGCAAAGTCTTTGATCAGATCTTTATAATCAATCTTACGTAACAAATATTAGAGATAAGGCATCCAGCCTGCCTTGTTGCATAGTTGTTCTGATGAGATTTTTAATATATATTGCAACCGAGAAAATGAGCAGTTTTTGACTTTTAATGTTTAAAAGTTGGCAACTAAACTATGAACATCTTATGAGTTAGTACCCGTAACTTGCGCTGTTTTAAACGCGTCTAACTTGTTCAAAATGTGTGTAGCTTCCGATCTGCGAGCACAGTGTACTTTATTTTGCAGGATAAACATGATGACACAAGAGAGAACGCTTTATAGACAGAACATAAATTTTTTATTAAATTTTTAAAATGGGTGTCAACTTAATTAATTTAATGATTTAAAGGAAAAATTCGGCTGTGAAAAGTGAAAACATTCAGTGATGTCCCCCTTCCCTTGATGCCCTAAGCACGTGCGTACTTAGCTTATGGGTTAATCCAGCACTGCTCATCACCATGGCAACCAGTTACTTTCTGGCCTAGGCCAGTAAAGATGTATTTTCTAGCCTAAAAAATGATCGGAAACAACAGATTTTTTGGACGGACGCAAAAAACGACTTACATGGAACAATAGTCTGATTTAAAACACTTCTTCTTGCTAAAATGCTTGTTTAGATCGTTCGCCGATGTTTAGGGTAAAATGTTTGATTCCATGCGTTCATTTTTTATACGGCAAGAGATTTGATATTGTTGTTCACTTATCTTGTAAATACAAAATCCAGCTGCAACTTTAAGTCCCGTCATTGTTATAGACTGCAAGTTTCTGTCAAACTTAACGATAATAGGATGATGGTGTTGATTCTAGGTAACGATATCGAGAGCTCGCTGCTGTTCGTTGCAGCAATAATTCATTACGGTGTCGACTCAATAAAATGATTTGTTTAATGCAAGTCAGTCGATAGTATCGATCCGAACGAAACAAATGCATTAATCATATATCTGGTCGGCGAAAGTTGAAAGAAGACATTACAGAAACGAATGGGGTCAAGTCAAGCTGAAACAACATCCCGATGTGAACAATGTTCGGTATCGCAGCACACATCTCGAATTGGCTCGCAGTTAACAGAGGGTGTGGAGACTTGATAAATGGTGCTATAAATTATAGTCGACTCCTCCCTGGAGTTGAGTGGGCAAATATCTATCACAGTTATAATTTAAAAGATCGTTTATCGAGATATTTATTGCAATCATAAAGCGTCTACTGCTAAAATATACAGTGACAGCGTTTCATAACGATATCGGAATAATAAATTGCGAACGGGTGGAACCGGTTGGTAAATAACGTGTTCGACAAGCACCTCATATGACAAACATTTCACAACACCGCCACTTTTCCGAAACATCGATACGTCAAATTAATTACCCCAACACTTGTAAATAGATGATGTTCAACGTGTTGCTTGACAACGACGTACCACCGACTTGAATGATGCCAAGTTGTACACTTATTGGAGCTTAAATGTCTGTTAATCTTCAGTATTTGCATATTTGTGTCGTAAGTTATGAAAAACCTGACCTCAAGCGATTTAACATTTAAATTTAACTGCTCGAATCTAATTATTATTTATTGTCTTGTTCATTTGGTGTAAATCAATTTTATTGCTTCATCAGTGGGTCGACTTTCCAAGCAATTTGCTGCAGCTGACTTTACAACATTGCTTTTATGGTGGTTCAGAAGAGCGATTTTCCAAAATATGGACTTGGCATCTATTATATATCATAATAAAGGTAATTTACTTCACCAACGATAGTTTTTCACTTCGATAAATTAAAATTTTCTCTAGAAAATAAAATAACAGGGTACAAAACCACTGTATAAACAAAAAAAATATTAATTAAAATAAATTAGCCCAATTTAAGTACTTAGTTTTCTTCACTTTAATCAAAGTTTCACAATATTGCTGTTAAAGATGCATAAATTATTATAAAAGTAAAAGAAATTACATGGATTAATTATTATCACATACGAATCAGAACACCTAATCACATAAATAGCATAAATTAAAGTCATTTTCACAAGTACAGTTGAATAATTACTTTAAGAATTTATAGCCAAGGTTATTACGTTATTTAAAGTAAATTAAAGACTTACATTACATTAGCAGCCTAGGACAAAATGTTAAAATTTTGTGTGGTACATAAAGTATATATTAGAGGTAAAGTTTATACTTGTCATGACTAGACATTTAACATTTTGTTATTTAGAAGCAGATGCAATACATTTTGTTATGATCGCATATACCAGGGGTCCCCAAACTTTTAGGAGGAAGGCCACATAGGGACACTGCCAAGTGGGCCAGATTACAAAAATATTTATTTTTTCACATTAAATACCTCTACAAGTATAACAAGAATAATAACTTAAGTACAACTACTAAACAAATATATTTTTCTTAACAATAAAGTTAACTCAATATACTCGACAAATATAATAATTTAAAAAATTCAATTAAACAAAGAGGTATTCTCAAAACCCTATTAATCAACATCGTCAAGTATATATTGAAATAGTGCTAATAAGAACTTTGTTATAGTATCTTTAAAGCCTAAAGAAGTTATCGAATTTTGGTGTCAAATTGAAAACGCTTGTATTAAAAAAATTATACAAATGACTGTCGGTTAGTTTTCAGTATATTTTTCATTACATGTGTAATGTTTCAGTCTTAACAATGATTGTTTGCAGATGTAAGTACTGCCTAATGAAACAATCCAATATCTTTCAATATGTTTGATGTTACCAGATTTATTTTCTGGCAACAAAGAATAAAACTTGTATCAAGTTTTTACTTTCGAATAATAATTTCTCCGTGGTATTGATTGCAAAGTTACCAATTTGTAGGCTGAATTTATTTTGTTTATTAAAATTGTCATGAATTATGTAGGTATTTTATGTGTGACATTAGCAGTATTATGTTTTTTTTAAACAGCCGCGGGCCAGATGAATACCCTTCGCGAACCGGTTTGGCCCGCAGGCTGTAGTTTGGGGACCTCTGGCATATGCTAAGAGTTTACGTAAATACTTAAATTTTACAGTATAAATGAACATGAACTAGTGAAAAAAATTATGATACTTTCCGTATTCTTTTTCTTAATGTCACTCTGTATCATCAGGTGTGAGGTATTTATTCCTACTTTTGTAAGTAAATTCTACTTGTCAGTTTCCCCACATCTCTTTCTATCTTCAGCTAACTCTCTAACTGCACTCGATCCCTTTTTAAAGCAGTTTCTTTAACCTCTTCATTCCAGGTTTCCATTAGTCTTTCTTTTCACGCTTTTCTCCGTTCTTCCTTGATTTTTCACATTATTCTATCATCTCCCATTTGATGCACATCTTTGAAGTGCTTTTTGAAATTTATGCTTAAATTGCCTTACTTTGAGGTTTCCTCTATTTCATTTCTGATTTTGTCTCTACACGTTTTACTTTTCATTTTGCTTTAAAACCTCATTTCTGTACTTGTGATTAGATTTTCCAAAAGAATCAAAGGCAAGCTATTAGATACGCAATCACTAAAACGTTTTTGTAGATAAATGATTTAAGTATTATGTTTTTTAATTTTTATTGCTTGATTAAAAAGACGAATTTCCTTCAAACATATTTTTCACTGACAAGCTAAAGTGAGCAGTAGAACTATGTGAAAATAATTTTTTTTTGCAAGAAGTTACACCATAAATGAGTAATTGTTTAATTAATCAAATAACTCAAAACACTTGCATTAATCAAAAATTTACAAAAGTCAACTTTTTCGTTCCATTTGAATTCAGTTAATAGATCTGTTGCAACTTTGTCGTAACTTGGACTAATGCTGTAGATAACTTCATCTAGATCAGACTTTTCGTCCTATAGATGATCAGAATGCACTCTTTGATGATCCTTTAGGGTTGATGACTCAATTTATTTTCAATCCAATTTTTAAAAGTATGCAACACAGTTTTTAAATTACTAAATTTAATTTTAGGACAGCGATTGTAATAAAATTTAGAATTTATATTCCATTAAACTCTTAAAATTTATTAACGGTATATGGCACTATCAATTTTCTTTAATACGTTTCAACGACGTACTAATTACCAATTAGATATTCCACAGTCGTTTATGATACCCTCCAAGGTTCGATTCCGCCTTTGCAGTTTTATTGCTTTGGCATTTTAAATTGGGCAACAGCAAATTTTACCATTTATTTATCCAGAGAAGGTCGTTCATTTCGTCATAAATAATCTGGTAGGTCGGTATCCGATAAACCAATTATTACGGGAGCAGATAAGTATAATATATACGGCTTGTAGCTCGTATCACGATGTAATCTTAAGAAACGAATCCAATTTACAACACTTCGACCTCACTAGTTTTCCTTAATTGACTCCATAATGGGGACAGACGTGCTGCTATCGGCTTCGAGAGCCGCCGGTAAGACAGGTAGCAATGTTAAAGGCGGGTCTCTCACATGAACTACACCGTTACTTTTACTAAAGTAATCATATATTAACAGTTTTTCCGAGCGTATGCAGAATGTATGATAATACCATGATGGCTGGGAATTATGTGCGTGTACATGGCGATCACGGCGTCTTCCTCGAACTATAAATTAACCAGGTACTGGCTGCTGCAGTGCACTACTTCTTATTTTGTACTTATTAGCTGTTCTGCTGCTCGTTGCCGGCTTACTGAGTAATTAATTAATACCTAATCTGCACATATACAAGCATGCATGTTCATACGCTCCTAAGAGTTGATTGCAAACGAGAAATGCGGTTATGTAGTTAATTCAACAGCTAATTAGCAGTTTGAGGAAAGGCGAATGCTTACTTTTCAAAGAAAACTCATTCATTTACCAACGATTTATATTTATACCGATTGTGGGACGCAGATAAAGTTTTTCACTTGGACATGTAAAAGTTATTTCATCTTAACTAACAAACGGACATCGAAGTCCTAAAAAATAAGTTTAATTCTAGTTTGGGCGTATAAATATAATTTTTTTTTCTGTTTGCGTTTAAAAAAAAACAATTTTTGTAGGGTTTGGGTTCCAAGAAGAAATGGCTATCAAGAACAAAGCACTCTTCAGGTGAAATTTGAGTTTACGAGGACTGCAGTAGTGAACTTATCATCGTCTTCTTTTATATGTAATACACCTATTGCTCTATTTTGACAATATAAAACCTCTCCCTGGGTGCCGTCTCCCTCTTGGTCTATAATTCCATGCCAATTTTGGAAGTGTATCGTCTTCCAATCGTTTCAGATGCTCCATCTCCTTCAAGGATGTTTTATACCAGCGATTCTTAACCGGGGGGCCGTGAAGAGTTTTAAGGGGGGCCGCGAAAAATGTAATAAACGTTTTTACTTTTTAAAATATTGAAATCTTTAAAAAAATATTTTTTGCTCCTTATTTTACTCCAGAGAGATATTTTCTTAAATAAATCGTAATATTTTTGTTACTACAAACTAGGGGACCGCGAAAATATTTTAGGATATTTAGGGGGCCGCGACTACTAAAAGGTTAAGAACCACTGTTTTATACGACTATAATAACTGGAAATTGGACCATATTTCCAAGTAATTTTTAATTTTCTTATATCCTCACTTCTAAAATTATTTAATTTTATACATGCTGTTGCCGACCTGAGAAACTTAATTTTTACTTTTTCAGTCAGATTAACAAATAATTTCATAACTTCTATGACATTGAAAACTAGATCTATTATTCTTAGTTTTGGTTGATTAATGTGGCAAAATTCGTTTGAACTGCACGACTACCCTTAAAACATTTTAATATTTTTGCGTTCTGTGTTAAAATTGGATTGGTAAATATTCAAATTTAAAAAGTTGCTAATGTACAACTTTTTTTTTGAAATTGTGCAAAAAAAATTATAATTTGTACGTTAACAGGTTTACACTTTATTTTTAAATTCTCTAATTTACTCTAACAGTTACAATTTTTAAAGGATGTGTGCAAATTTATTATGTAAAGTTCATGATTTGTATACATAAATTTCTGAAAGCGTATTAAACGCTTACGCAAAATTTAAATTCACAAAGTTAAATCAGTCAAAATACATTAAAAATAACTGACATAGGGGTCTATTCTGTAAATATAATGTTAAATTTAAACAGCCTGTTAAAATTAAAATTATAACAGGCTGTTAAAATCGAATAGCTAAAATGGTATTCTGTATCAATATTTTAAACAGAGCTGTTAAAATATTAAATTTTAACAGGTCTGTTAAAATATGAATCGACTCATGCGCATTAACAATCGCTTACGTGCAGTAACATTTGCCTATCCTTGTTGCTCAACCCGAATTTAGGTGTTGTTCTCCTTTTACTTTGATTGTGGTACATGTGACCAGAAAAGAGCGCTCAACGCTCATGTTATTTAAATAAATAATCTATTATTGCACGTGCTCACAATGAATGAATGCACTGTTATTCATCGATTCATCCACTTCAAATTTTTGTTACTGTTTATGTTTTCTGGTTAGTCAGGTTAAATAGTTATTTATGTATCAAGGCCAAAAAGTGTAACTTTTTCGGCCGCGTCTGGTTTGCTGGCCGAGACGTAGTCGAGGCCAGCAAACAGGCAAGGCCGAAAAAGTACGTTTTGGACGAGGTGCATATTACATTTTTTGTGCGATCGAATTAAAAACAATTTAAATTTTTAGTAATTTTCAAAATTATAGGTTAGAAACTACGTGACATTCTGTCACTGACAGCTGTCTGTTTGTATTTACGGTAGATGGTAATATTGTGGGCTCCGCTGAAATGTCTGGTAAAAGATCAAGAGCCACCAAAGCGCAAATAGAAAAGTTAGTGTCCTTTGTTACTCAAAATAAGGAAATGATATCCAACATTAACGATCTCAGGTGGAATCAACTAACTGAACTATTAAATAATCTTGAAACTTAAAAAACTGTCACGCAGTGGAAAGCAGTATGTATATTACATTAATACATGATAATAAATGTATATGAAAATATTGTATATTATAGGTTTATTCTGATTTAAGAACAAATACAAAACGGCGAGCAAGAGCCATTAAGGCAGATTTATGTGAAACAGGAGGTGGACCCCCTAAACATAAACAGTTAACTGATGTTGAAGAAAAAGTGTTATCAATACTAGACGGTGTAGTGATAGAAGGTATTACTAGTGTACCAGAAGTAGGCATTTTCGATGAAGAAGAAACATCTGGTTCAGGTGTAATAAAAGATATGGTTAATTTTGAAATAATTGATATAGTAGATATAGGGGCAACTGAAAACACACAAAATGACGAGCTTCCAACGAATGTCCAACCACGAAAAAAATTCATTAAACCACATAAATTACGAAAAACTAGATTCAAAACGAGCACTAATGATGTCACTTTGCTGGCACAAAGTAATAATAATGTAGCCAGAGGTTTAATGGCAGTCGCTAAAGCTCTGCAATTTTGTGGAAAACAAATGCAACGAAAATAAAATTGCCTTTTATACATAAATATATATATATTTATTTGTATAACTAAATTAAATATTAGTGAAAACAAACAATCGTACAATTTAAAAGTTAACAACTGAATGGGAATAAAAATGTCAGCCAGTTTTAACATACAATTTTTTTAAGACTTAAAATAATTGTAAAAATCTTGTTTGACTACCATTTGTTATTCCTAAAACAGAAATGTCACTAATTAACTTATAACTTACTTAAAAACATAACATTAATTATTTACAACTTGAAATCCTAATTATACTTAAGTAACTGTAGTGTATAACAAATTTATCATGTACATATATAATATAAATAATTTTGTTTTATGTACTTATAATTAATTTTCATGAAAAATATAATGGTGTTATAAAAAATATTCTTGGGTTATTTGTTCTCTTTTTCTTTCGCCTTCTAGCAGTAAATTGTTGTGCTCGCCATAATTTTCATTTATTATATTTACAGGTTCCTCTTCTACTTCGTCATCAGGTAAATTGACTTTAAAAAAATTAGCGATATTGTGTAGCACACCACAAGAATAGATTATTTTTGCAGCTTTTATAGGATCGTAATTTAAAGTTCGATGTTTTAACAAGCATCGAAATCGACTTTTTAAACATCCATTTAAACGTTCTATTGTTAATCTTGCCCTTGTAAGATGTGTATTAAATCTGCCTTGAGGTGTATTTTCATTTACATCACCAGGATATTTTATTAAGAGCCAAGGTGTCAATGGATATCCTTCATCCCCAATTAAATGATATTTTAAATTGTCATTAAAGTAAGTTCTTCGCAGATGACTATTTATACTAGACATCATCCATATGGCAGAATCATGGGTAGATCCTGGAAATCTTGCATTCATGTTAATAATATTCAAATTGGCATCACTTATAATTTGAACATTTATGCTGTAGAATCCTTTTCTGTTGTAATATGGTGCTGCAGGATATATCTCATGTTCCTTTGGTGGAGCTATTATTGCAATATGAGTACCATCGATAACTCCAATGGTATTTGGAAACTGATATCTTCTAGAAAAAGCCTGTGCTTTACTTTCCATTACATTGTTGTTCATTGAAAATTTTATCCATGTATTTAATAATCTGTCATTAATAACATTCGATACAGCTGTTATACATCTGCTGACTGCAGGTTGGCTCATCACAACATTAACAGCACTTCCCACATCCAACTGATAACTTCCATGGCCAAAAAAATGCAGTGCACACATAACTTTCATATAATTTGGAATAGCGGTATTTCGCCTCTCTGATGGAAGATGTGGTACAACGTTTTCTATTATAAACTGTGTTGCTTCTTTACTAAATCTAAATAATTTTAAAAATCTAAAATCTGGCAGTTCGAAAGGATTACTTGCATCTCTAAGTTGTCGATTTGTCAACCTTAGCTCATTTCTACAAATTATTCACTAGATTACTATCAATACATGTTTATATGGAACTGTACTTACTTTCTTCGTTGTTCTTGTTGTTGTTCATTAACAAACAGAGCAATAAAACCAGGCACAGCAGCCATTTTCACAACTTAACACGTCAAGTTAAAATTAAAGCCTTCTAATTTGCTGCCTTTAAAATTAACCTGTTATTTGTTAAAATTAACGGATTCTGTTAAAATTTTAACTGACAAGCCTCTTACAGAATACAATTTATGTTAAAACTGACGTTAAATTTTAACATCCTGTTAAAATTTAACATTATATTTACAGAATAGACCCCATAATGACATATAAAAAAACAATATTTGTTATTTGTGCTTCATTTTTAACTGTTTTAACCACACCGATTTAGTGAAAATAGTTTAACAAAAGTGACTCGACAGAAACCATTTTTAGACCAAATATGGGATATTGCATGAAAAATGGTTTCTAAAATATGGGTACTGCTTAAAAAAAAAACAGGCTTTCGCGCCCATTGTCTATGTTAAAATATTGGTTTTTAGACTGGCAACCGCATCTTCTTTAATTAAATGTTCTTCACGTTGTTGTTGAACAAGACCAAAAACAAGATTTTAACACTTTCTTTGGAATTGGTATTTATTTAACGTTCTAATCTATGTCAGCAAATGTTTATTACTATCATGCAAAAAGCCTTTTAACAGCAAAACCCATATGCTCTTGAGCAGGGCTTCGAACCGGAATTTAACGGAAACCGGAGAAAACCGTTATATTTGTCGAAACGAAAACCGGAGCTGAACCGAAAAAAAAATATCGGTTTATTTCGGTTCAGTACATGTTCAACAAAAACGCGCGTTTCATTTATACATATGTTTCGTTTAATAAATTATATTATTATCATATGTTATACATACTTCTATTTCTAATTATTATACCTTATTATTATAGCAAAGAAAAACATTTAAAATTAATCACTCGGAGCTGAACCGAAAACCGAAAAAACCGTTATTTTTTCCGGAACCGAACTGATATATATTTTTTTAATTGAACCGGAACGAAAACCGAAACGAAAAAAATAACGTTTGAAGCCCTGCTCTTGAGGCACCCAAACATATTTTTGTAATGCCAAAAACTACGCCTTTGATATTAGTTATTGCACTATGTGTGTTTTTGGTCATACAAGACGTTACTTTCTTAATATATTAGTATAATGGTCTATAGTTTTATAAGTAAATTAGGTTGTCCCTAATTTATTTGTATTGAACACTCATGTGAATTGCATCGTGCTCTACAAAACACAAAAATGCGTTCAATTGTAAATTTGGTCACAGTGTTAATGAGCTTTCCACCGATTATCAATTCCTAACAAATCTTGTCCGAGTGATAAGACCGAACCATGGTGGTGAAATATTTACACCTGCAGTGGAACCCTCGCTATTTAATGAACCAATAAAACATGATTTTATCATTCACTAGACCCTTGTCCTGACCATCCCAAACAAATAAACGAAGCAACAAAGGATGGTAACGTTATACTAAAACAATGAACCGCTCCGCACCGTTTACACGCACTAAGTCATAAGATACGATCTCGCACATTCGTAATGCATGCGGGCATTATTTATTTTAGCCGAAACACTTTTGTGAGTGGGGCCGACACTCTGCATTAACACATAACCATAAATTATAGTCCCAAACCACCTTTTTCTAAGTTCTAATTGAGGCGTGAGTTATTAACTGCTATAAATTAGCTTCCACGTAAATGCCCGCACTCATTACTTATGCTTATGAAACGCTGACAGTGTAATAATGCATAGGTTCAAGGCAGCAGCGGTGGTGTATTTCCATAAAGCCTGTTCCTGCATTTACAACACCTTTAACTTTAACAAGCAATGCCGAGATGTGTATAATTAATTGCTGTACAGTTACTTAACCTGGGAATAAGTACGCTCGTTAACAAGAATGGGATGCCACATTAGCCTTGTAAGCACAAGTCACTTGCAAATTGATTTAAAATACTACATGAAAATTATAAATGACGTTCTTAGTGTAAATTTATGAATTAAAAAGCGTTACAGCCTTTTGCATTTAAATTAGGTAAAACTTCAAGCTGTTAAGCTACAACGTACTACTGTTATCAAATGTTATACTTTAATTGTTTTTATAAAAGAATTTAACCTACTGTCACTGCCATTCTAGAGCAGAACAGAGCAAACAGTGGCTTAAGAACTATATGTGTCTTTTATGTACAATCCTTTAAGGTGGAATATAGAAATAAAACATTGCATCTAATTTATTATTTAAATTATAAAACACAACGACTTTGTATTAGAACATTATTTCTATAGTTATCTTGGAGTCATTCGCAGTCGACAATCGGATAGTCAGGATTGTATACGTTATAGAAAAGTATGTATTGTGTTATTAAAATGTATAGTTAAATATTTTTTTAAATATTATTTTAGAATTAATTATGTATTTTATATTTTTAGATCAGATAAGGTCCTATTAATCAATTATTTTCTGTTCTTGATAATTTTCTTACGACTGCATATTAACACATCTTCTATTTTTCAGTTAAGTGTTACTCCAAATTGTTAATTTGCCTGTTTGATTAAATTTTAAACTTTTATCGCGACATGTTCGTAAAATGTCATTTTGTAAGGTTATATGATACACAATATCATGAAAACATTTTTTAAAATAAAGTTCGATCTTGCTTTTGAGAACTTATTTCACATTCTCTAAATGCAAGTAATTTTTTTTTCTTGGATAATTACCAACGAAGATAACATATTATAACCATTAAGACTTTAAAAGTCTTACAAACATTATTTAGAACGAAATATTTTTCTCCTTTTTTTTTAAAACTTGGATCGCTTTTTCCTTAAGTGTAAGGAAATGTGTGCTTCTTCATAGATGTACGTTTTGTTTGCACGTTTCGTTCCACATCTTTTACCAACTCTCCAACCCAACTCAATTCTATTTTTGTGTTTGTAACAGCTTTGTTTATTTATTTCCTTATTCGAAGGCTGGTTTTCCTTATCTACTGTTTTTTGTGCTACAAAGAATTTTCTGGACATACCATCTTCTTCCATCCGACATATGGCCTGACCACATTAGCTGTCCCTCCTGGGGGTTGTGATCAGTCGAATGCACTTCAAAGGTTTTTCTGCGTACTGTAAGATTCGCAAACTGGAAGGTTTAAGAAAACCGGTGGTTCATGTTAATAAGACAACGTGGCTTGCTACAGTCTATAAAATTTAAAGCAGCAAATACAAATTTCCGCTGTTTAAGATTCACGATTTAAATGATACTGCAAATACGCACAGCAACGAATTCAGTTCGAATTGTAAATAGTGGTGTTTCGTGTTCGTCCGGAACTGATAGTCCTTTTTTCAAGAAGATAAGGTATCGCCTGAAAACTATCCATTTCAAATGGACGCAAGAGAATTTCAACTGCAAACAAATGCTTTAGCTCAGTGGTTCTCAACCTGTGGGACACGCCCTTTAAGAAAGGCGTCAAATATTTGAAGAAGGACGCGAAGAAACGAGAGGAAAAACTATTTATTTATTAATAATATAACAAGGCAATAGTGCGAAAAGGGACGGGAAAAAAATTGTAAGGTTTTTTCTTCTTTTAGTCACCAACGTGAAACTAAATGATTTTTTTAAAGGACCTATTTTTAGTCACCAGTGTGCAACAGGGAACGGATTTTAAAACAATTCGAAAACCTTTTTTTTTTGTCGCCACTGCATTCTTGGATTAAAAGAGGGGAGCAATAATAATTGAAATGAAAAAGGGAGACGCAAGTTCAAAAAGGTTAAGAAACATTGCTTTAGCTGCAAGAACCAATTCTTTTGTACAGTGACGAATCGACTCTGACGAATCTCGTAAGTTAATCGTTCGTATTGGAACGATTCGTTCCCGAACTCTAAGAATCCCAAGTTTTACTAATGCAATGTCGTCTTACATTCACGTGCCTCCATTTACATAATTACTAAGTCTGCTACAATATTTATTAAGTCGTAGCACTGTAGCAAGCGATAACGAGTGGGGGTCAAGCATATTTTATGTTATTTAGCGTTGTATACGAGCATTGAAGATTAAATGTTGCAACTCCCATAGTCGTTTGTCGGTTCTGCCAATTATGTACGTGTTTTACTTAACCCATTTCTCACATTCAGCTTATTCAGTTATCCTAATGAAAGTTCGCATTTACATACTTATTAAACTCAAATAATGTGCTACAAAATCCGTTAATGACTTGCATAATTCTCAGCGGACATTGCGCGAGATAGATGTATTTGACATTCAGATACTGCCAACATTATTTAGGTAGCTCACAACGTGATCACTACACCAACAGATATTAAACGCATTGCAGCGTGAACGAGGAATAATCAACACGTTGCGAGACTTCCTGGATAAGACGTTATTTGTTCAGCGAGATGGTTTATTGCGAGACGCGCTAGATATTTACGAGGTATTGTATTCCGGAAACGACGGCTGATGAGATAACCACCTGTTAACGCCAACTTTGCCATTTTGTTAACTCCATCAAGTACACTAGAATGAGAAGCGCAAGAATATTAATTTTATTAGCGGCTACCTTGAAGTTCCATCGAAATGAAACAGATAATGTTCATGGATATCTGAGAAAGAGAAATGGCAAATTAAAATACTTGAAAGTATTAAAACACCACTAAAATTTGAGGACAACTGTTTTAGATAAATGGCATGGTTTTAGCAATAGTTATTTCCGTAACAAGACTAATAAGTCGTTCTTTACTGGACGAGTCAGCAGTTCTGGAATCAGCCGTAGGCGAGTCCTGGAACCATACGAGTTCAGTAAAGATACATTGCGGGTATGTTACGTACAATATTTTTTCTGCGTCCTCAAATGACAGCAAAATTGCCATCGTCACCATCCATAATTAAACAATAAGTTAACAAACCACAGTTAAAAATTCGCTTGGTGGTATTGTTTGACATCGCAAAACAACAAAACAACTCATCACCATTGCAACCGGGAATTTTTCGGCCAAGGCGGTAAATAAAACTCATCAGAATTGCAACCAGGTACTTTATAAGATATATTTTCCAGCCTTAAAAATGATAGGAAACAACTGATTTTCTGGAGGGCCGCTTAATAATAATATTAGATCGAGCATAGCTGTAATCAATCTTAAGTCTGTTTTATACTACACTATTTTTTCGTTTAAGAAAATCGTATACGATTTTCTAGTACGGTGTCAATCAGAAATTACAAATCTTGAACCAAAAATTCGTACGAAATTACTGCATGCTCTAAATGCGTCCTATTTTAGAATGGGCGTGTTCTTTGGCATGGGCGCATGCGTATTCTACTGCAACTGTATCTGACCGCATGTCATTTGTGGGTTAGGTTAACTGAAACAATCAAACAATGTTAAATACTACTTATTACCGTTATATCCCTCACAATTTATTTTGTAGGAATAAATATGTAGAATGGAACAAGCGTTAAATATACGTTAAATTTGAAAATAATTCGCTGTCTGTTGTGATCAAATTGAACATTTGACATGGTTACTCAAGGTGCCAACAAAATATGATAAAAGTTACTAAAAAGTAACCAAAATATATTGGGGTTTTCGTACCAAAAAATAGTACAGTGTAAGAGGTTCATATTTTCCATGCTAAATCTTGAACGAAATTTTTGTATCAAAAATCATATACGATTTTCTTAAACGAAAAAATAGTGTAGTATAAAACAGTCTTTAAACAGTAATTTGTAATGGTTAATGGTGACTCCAACGTTACATTACACTCATTGTTTCTTAACCTTTTTGAACTTGTACGACCGTCTACCATAACAATTTTAATCCTTTTATGCAGTGGCGACTTAAAAAATAGGTTCTCCAATTGTTTTCAAACCGGTCTCATGTTTCACACTGGTTTTAAAAAAAATTCTTCCATTGTATCTGTTACGGTCAATGTAAGTAATTGGGCATTATTTATGATGCCCGAGCAATTTAAAAAGTGCCCATTGGGATGTGACAAAATAATAAATTATATAGAAAATATTACATTGCCCGGGTATTATGAATAATGCTGGAAATCGAGTGGGCAATTTAAGAAAATTTTTATTCATATTTCTCTACATACAAAAATAAGAAGATATTATATTAAAACAAATTTTTAAATAACTAACAAACAAATAAAGAAACAAACTGGTGGTGATAAAATAAGTATAAAATATACGTATGCCTAACTAAAAAAAACATATTAGGTATGTACTTGCAAATACATATGTAGTAGGCATAATGTGAATACCGGCATTTTATAAAACGCCTAGGCATTTTATAAAAATCCTGCAAAACGAGCATCTCGTGTTTTGACTAGGCAAATAATAAAATGCCGGCCTAATTGTTTTTAAGAAAAACAAACCTATTAGCTTCATTTTTATTATTTATTTTAAAAAAAATCTTTAACCAACCTTTAACGTAACCCTCTACTACTGACCAAATGAATGAGGGTCAGGTTAAAGGTTGGTTAAAGCTTTTTTTTTGTATGAACACAAATGTATGGGTTTAAGAAAAGTCATAATTTGCTCCTTTTGCCGGCTTTTTATAAAATGCCTAGGCGTTTTGTAAAAAGCCGGATTTCACATTATGCCTACGACACAATATACACACAAAAAAATGAAATCCTAGAGTTTCTATTTATTTTTTAATTAAAGTGACCAGAGAAATAATAGCAGTATTTATAATGACCGGGCAATGTAATAAATCATCCTAGATTGTCGTAGGCAAATACAAAATTATTAAATTGCCTGATTTTATCGGTCATTATTTATTATGACCAAGCATTATGGTAACTGCCCTGAATAATCGAATTGACCGTAACATATCTTTTAATTCATCCTGTTTCACACTGGCAAGTTAAAGAAAAAAAGGTCCTCTAGTTGTTTTTAATCCGTTCCGTTTTACAGTGGTGACTTGTTTCAATAAATGGTTATCCCTTTAATTTCTCCGTGTCCCCTTCAGATATTTGGGGAGCCCTTTGGAAGGCGTCCCACACAGGTTGAAAACCACTGCACACTTGCTCTGGATACTACACCATTACAAGAATTATTTAAATTCAGACCAATTATTCATTTCCAGATTCATTTAAATTTGGGCTATAAGAAGTTGAATAAAAGTATTTACAATATAAGAGGAGGAGGGGTTACAAAAAGAACAATGGTTCTTTCTTTACAAGTTACTTACGTTAGTAAAATTTTAATAATATGTCAGCTATATCAGCGGTTGCCAAAGTGGTGGTCCGCGGACCACTAGTGGTCCGCGAGAAAATTTCGCTGGTCCGCAGAAAAATGTGGAATATACTTACTCATCATGTTAAGTTATGTTTTAAGATGCATTTAACACTTAAAAAATCCTATTAGTGGTCCGCGGGATTTAAATTATGAATTAACTGGTCCGTGAGGTCAAAAAGTTTGGCGACCGCTGAGCTATATCATTTTCTACAGTTTTTTTTTTGTGTATTTATTACTATTATTTTGATTGTAGCGGTTAGTCAAGGGTAACATTCGGTTAAATATTTCTTGATATTATGAAAATCCTCATTTAAATCTTAATCGCATATAAATGTACAAGTAAATATACAACTACCAAGCAATAACGATGAACATGGGCGTCCGCAGGGGGGGGGCAAATGGGGCACATGTTCCCCTCTGGGATCGAGTAAAATAAAATATGTGAAAGTGCTTGAAAAAACAAATCATAAAAATTAACAAAATTAATTAAAATTTTTCGTTTACCCTACATAGTTTTGTTCTGATGCGTTTTTTAGTTTTTGGATTGTAAGTTTGCCTTTTATTTCGTGTTTTAAAAAAAATTGTTGCTGCACATCTTTTCAGGTGACTTCACTTTCTTCTAGTCTCTGCCTCACTTCGTTTTTCCATTTTGTTCGGATTATATTTAACTAAAAAAAAATATGTTTATATTAACTCGTACAGCTTAGCAACAACTTTTTGTTATTTTTTTGCAATGAGAGATTTAATTGAGGTGTATACACGTTTTTCCCATCCATCTCTTATGCAGCGTATTTATGAAGACTACGCTTTTACAATTCAATGGCTGCTAAGAGCGGCAGTAAAAATGTCAACATGTAGTGACATTTTAGCTATTGCCACCTGCTGTTTTATTTAAGGAGAATTCTGATGACGTATCTTTATAAACAGGAAAATAATATTTTATGTGCGAGGACTGGATTTTCAGAAAGCTTAATAGTATCTATATTCTTTAAAGTGTCTTGTATTATGCAATAAATTATTAAAGATTTAGCACGGTGTAATTATTTATGATAGCCTGTAATTATTAGGAATATTTATTGAATATAAGATTTTATATAAACGCTTAGAAGTCGGTCATTAAAGTGCAGCTTGTGATGTATCAGGAACACACACATACACAATTTGAGGGTAAAGAGTGAGCGTGTTTGGTAAATAACAATAAACACATTAGAACCGACAACGTTGAAAAGAACTAGCATAGGAGCTGTTATTAGATACCGGACACCATGTCGTTAGCCATTTCCTTTCTTGTCAGTAAATTAGCTACGTAACATTCGAGTTATTTTTATAGCTCCAAAATGACAAGTGTTCATGTAGCTGTCCATGTAGTGGCTACTTTAGACTGTTGGTGTAAGAGAGAGCGCTACAGCCATCATTAACGATAACCATCGCGCCTGCCAGGGTCCTTTCTAAGACAAATGAAGGTGCGAGCTGACAGCGAACCCATTTAGTCGGGAAGTCGTAATTATAAGGCGTGGTGCTGGCGCGTAGCTCCAAGTACTTGGCACTCTTGGGCAAACAAGGACGGAGACATACGATGCGTTATTGTAGCTAGTCAACTTTTAAATTACTGGCCCCTTTAGAACTACATGATGAGGCATTAATTAAGATTTAATTTTTAATCGACGTTAACACGTCCGTAAGAACATATATTAAGGTGAAAATATCACCAACCAAAATTAACATATCACTAATTTGACACTTTCAAGGAAAAAACCTCATTTGTATATGGTGTCTTAAAATGAGTGAATCGAAAGGAAACGGTATACATTTTGAACAAATATTGATATTGAATTCATATTAAATTTTAAGTAAAGAAGTTCGACCGCAGCCTTTACAATCGCTTCCAAACGACGTGTAAATGCCTTGCGACTGTGTTTCTCAATCGTCGTATTATTTTAAAAATATGTATTTTTGTTAGTTCCTCTTTTCTTGCTAATGTAAACTTAAAAATACATTGATATCCGAAACTCATTTTTTTTTTAAATTATTTTTCTGATGATTTTTAATTCTCTTTGCGCCCCCCTTTAAATATTTTGCGCCCCACCGGTTAAGAATCACTGATTCGTCACATATTTTTTGAAGTAATTGCTTGAAATATTTAAAAGTCCAATGGATTGGCGACAGGGATAAAAAAGGCCTGAGAGAACCTTTGAGATAAATTCTGGAAAATTGCTTTCAAACTAGGACTGATCGAATCTGGCAGAATACGATGATGTCGAGCCTTATTGGAAGACCTCATTATTAAACAACATTTTGGTGTGTTTGAGCACATGCCATTGTAAAAAAACCTTCTTAAAATAGTATACAGGGTGTCCCAAATTCGAGTAAATGCATGGGGATCTCGCTTATCTTAAGAGCTACGAGGTCGGTTAAATTAGGGCAAAGTTGCGAAATTAGATGCTCATTAATAATCCAAAGAGAAGTTGGAAATATCTCAAACGGTATCCGAGAAAATTAGGAAAAACTGGAAAATACGATTTTTGAAAATCGTCTATAACTCCTTTGGAGTATGAAATATTTTAAATGTGTAAAGACATTGCCCAAGCAACTTTTCAAGCCGAATCGAATAGTGGTCACAAATATTTTCTAGATCGATTCGTTTTTGTTTTATGACAACCAACTTTATTTTTTCTTATGGGCGCAATTTTTGCTATTTACATTATCAAATAGCATTTATTTTTCTAAATCCATTGATGTATCACACATAGTATTTTACTTTTTCTTTCATTGTGATATTTGAAAAAATACGTTTTAAACAATAACCATTATAAATCAGGTAGGCCGGTCATTGTAGTTTATGTTGTTTTCATGACAACCGATCAACAAACTAAAAGTTTTAAAGGCCTGTTAGTCGTAAAAATGAACTTTAATAACGAAGAAAAACGCGATATGCTGCCCATAAGAGAAAACAAAGTTGGTTGTCTAAAATAAAAACGAATCGATCTAGGAAAAATTTGTGACCACCATCCGATTCGGCATAAAAAGTTGCTTGGGCAACTTTTTTACACATTTAAAATATTTCAAACTCCAAAGGAGTTATAAACGATTTTCAAAAATGGACTTTTCAGTTTTTCCTAATTTTCTCGGATACCGTTTGAGATATTTTCAATTTCTCTTTGAATTATTAATGAGCATCTAATTTCGCAACTTTGCCCTAATTTAACCGACCTCGTAGCTCTTAAGATAAGCGAGATCCCCATGCATTTACTCGACCCTGTATAGCAATAATTTTTCAGACCATTTATTTACAAAAATGAGAGGTACCCGTTTCTCCCATGAAATTCACCCTCAAACCATGATGCAAAAGCCGATTTGGAATCTCTGAACAGCTCGGATGTTATAGATGCTGGCGGAGAAGATGATTTAGGCTATGTGAAATTGCTACAAGACAAACATTTTTTTATCAGAAATAAAGATCAGTAAAGCAGCAAGCTAATACTGAAGTTAGAAGGGTTGTATACAATTCAAAAAAGCGTGATAAGTAAATTAAAAGCTCTTTCAAAAGCAATATTTCGAAAAAGATTGTAATTACTGCACGAGAGACGTAAAATTAGATATTTTAGTATACATATCACGTTAATAAAATTTATGTCACAGTATACAGGGTGCCCATTTTTCTAACCTGTTGTATGGGTAACTCCGTTAATATTAGAGATACAGAAACGTTTAAATTAGCAAATTTGTGCAGAATTTAAAGGGAAATCTGATGCCATTTTCAAATTTGACCTACGTCATCAACTTTTTGAAATATTTTGAAAAAACTGAAAAAGGTCGATTTTTTCAAACTTGAATAATTCCGTAACCATATAAGTTGGAACAAAAATAAAAATAGAATTTTATAGATATTTTTACGTAGATTTTAAATATGTTAACAAAATTTTCAAAGCACTCTCGATTTCCGAGTTATAGCACAAACTTACATTTTTTTAAATGGAAGTCATAGTTGGCTGTGGTATTATTAAAAAGGTTATTTTCTTCTCGTTTCAATGATATAAGGTTTGTTATGCTTTACTCTTGTAGTTTTTCTTTAAATAAGCAAAAATCATTTTACATGTTCACAGCCTACTAATAGATGGGAGTTATCCCGTGTTGATGTTCTTTTTTTTTCGATGTGACATTCAAGAGTTGTCTCTTATTGTTAGTGTAGCAGTTATTAGCCAGTTACAAATTTTAAAAACAAAACCTCATAGTTTGTCAAAAAAAAATTATTGTTTGTTATACTGTCTCTCTCTCGTGTTGATCAAAATTTTTGTTTATTATAAATTTCAAAAACAATGCTTTTTAATGAAAAAATATTATCAGGCTTTTTGGTATACCCGTATTTTTTTAAATTGGTTTCTAATAACGAAAATAATTTCTTTCTTGGTTGGCTCTTTTCCATAAATCTTTGCAAATACATGTCACTTGAATTTCTACTATTTTTATTACAAGCGTAGTAATAGAAAAGCATGTGGTTTTTTTCTTCATTAGGACACATTGTTTTTGAAATTTACAATAAACTCAATCAAATATTTTGACCAACACGAGAGAGAGATTTATACGTAAAACAAACAATAAATTATATTTGACAAACTCTGAGGTTTTGTTTTTAAAATTTGTAACTGGCTAATAACTGCTACACTAACAATAAGAGACAACTCTTAAATGTCACATCGAAAAAAAAAAAGAACATCAACACGGGATAACTCCCATCTATTAGTAGGCTGTGAACATGTGAAATGAGTTTTGCTTATTTAAAGAAAAACTACAAAAGTAAAGCATAACAAACCTTATATCATTGAAACGAGAAAAAAATATCCTTTTTAATAAGACCACAGCCAACTATGACTTCCATTTAAAAAAATGCAAGTTTGTGCTATAACTCGGAAATCGAGAGTGCTATGAAAATTTCGTTAACATATTTAAAATCTACGTAAAAATATCTATAAAAGTCAATTTTTATTTTTATTCTAACTCATATGGTTACGGAATTATTCAAGTTTGAAAAAATCGACCTTTTTCAGTTTTTTCAAAATATTTCAAAAAGTTGATGACATAGGTCAAATTTGAAAATGGCATCAGATTTCCCTTTAAATTCTGCACAAATTTGCTAATTTAAACGTGTCTGTATCTCTAAGATTAACGGAGTTACCCATACAACAGGTTAGAAAAATGGGCACCCTGTATATATATATTTTTTTTTAGCAGTTCTAGAATATATTGTTAAATAATGCATTTTATTTTCGTATCAAACGAGAAATTTAAAATAATGGTCAACATTTCTTTTGCAAAATTCTTTTAAATAGATAATAATAATTAATTGTAAACTACTTTTTGAGAGAGAAAATGTGACATGACTATGCAATATTCGATTTAGTAATTTTTGCCTTTATAAAAAAAAATCTTATGCCCTATATCAGGGGTGCTCAAACTTTTTATGCAACGCCCCCATTTTTTTCAGCATGTCAACCTGCGCCCCCTTCAATTTTTTTCGCTTTGAAGTTAGCAGGCAACAATAATTTTCGAACAACCGATACGAAATATTACAGAAATACAACATTGCAAACAGAAAACATATATGAAATGGAAAAAAAAACTAAATTTTTTCTTTTAAAATTATATCATGGCTGTCATTGCGCCCCCTGCATCGTTCTTCGCGCCCCCTAATTTGCGCACCCCTGTCCTATATCTTGGAAAAAAGACTAATAACTTTTTTCATGAACTGCCTGAAATTTGGAAAAAACTGTAGCTTGCAATATTTGCTATCAAAGCCCTTTGTTGAATTTTAATAGACGAAAATAAAAAACTTTAAAGTTTTTTTTTCTCTTTGTAAATTAATTAAATAATTCTGGGACAACCAAGTAACTTAATAACTAAAAGATTTTCAGACCAAGATGTTTGTGTCTACTTCTGTGAAATTTTAACTTACTTCTTTTTGTTATTGTTGTTTTCTGGATTAAAAAATTAATTTAAAAAACAGTAAAACAAAAAACATATTAAAATATTACACACCACATTATCTAAAAAGCTCCTTCCATTAACGTTACAGGCAACATCAAAATAATCTCTTACCATATTTAGTGTTGATGGACATTAAACAACTGATAAAAAAATATAATTGGAGGAAATTACACTGCTAGAACTAGATAATCATTAGTAGCCAACAGAACCAGCATGAACAGTAATACCTATATTTATCTTTAAAAAAATAGGTCCCTGCAGTTTGTTTCACAAACCGACGATAGTAAATAGTAGACATGATTTATAAAACCTATCACAATCATTAAGACAATTTGCAAAATAAAAATGAGCAAAATTAATACCGAACATTGTGGTTTACTATTTTGTTGTAACGCAAAACTACAATAAACGACATTACAATAATAGGCAACCTTTTTGTTTATTTGGTAAATTGTTTCATTAATTAAGAGATTTATTTATTAACATGAATTAGCTTTAACAAAAATCATATTTTTTTGCGATACGTGTCTTTATCAGTTGCAGCCTTATTTATTATTATACAGGGTGTTCAATTAAAGCGTACTCTCTTCATATCTGGTTTGTTATTAAAAATAGAAAGAAAATTTACCAACACAATTTGTTGGAGATCTTGAGTTATAAACTAAATTTATTAACATGTGAATAATAAATAAATAACAAAGGAATCTACTAATGCAGAGACTAAAGTCTTGAAACTAAAAATAGATTTTTATCGCAAATAAAGTCATCTCACAAAAAAGAAGTAAATGTTAAAATAAAGTGATAGAGGCCTAGAGGCCGATTAAATATTTGAAATTTGAGTTTCTCCATGGGAGGAATTTGTATAACATAAAAACTAGAGTTTAAATTTTAATTTGGCAAAGTTCCTAAAACTCAGAAAAACCTAAAAATGTGAGCGTGAAAGAACGTCCATAATTTTGTTTGTACAGTTTAAAAAAAAATTATACAAATATTTCTTAGGCAACTTTTGAGCTGCATCGAGTGACGATAAATAATTTTTTCGGCGTCCGTTTAAATAATCAGTTGTTTTCGATCATTTTTTAGGCTGGAAAATACATCTTTACCGGCCTAGGCCAGAAAATTGCTGGTTGCTATGGAGATAAGATGTTTTGTTGATTTGCGCTGTCAAACAAGCGTAGTTGTACCACCAATTTTCACCTGTCGTTTGTTAAGTTATTGTTTAATTATGGATGATGGCGATAGTGATTTTTGTGTCAGATGCAGAAGAAATATTGTGCGTAACATACCCGTAAAGTATATTTATTGGACTCGTATGCTTCCAGGACTCGCCTACGGCTAGTCCCAGAACTATCTGCTCATACAGTTAAGTACCAAGTAAGTAAGTTGTTACGTAAAGAACTTTTCTAAATCAATTTTTTTTTATGGTGGTATGTATTTTTTTCTGTGAGTAACATCACGCATTTTCCTTCGTTTTAGAATTTCATTAGATTAATTTTGGATTATAATTAGACATTTTTATTTTGTTGATTTTTGTTTACCTATTTATAATTAATAAGCTAAATCCCCACAATGGACTTGATTTCAGTGAGCCTGTGTACATTAGGTAGATTTACTTATACTTGAAACAAATTTGGCGATATTCTTGAAATACTGCAAAATACTTTTTCGTTTATATCTAAACCGTTTACTCCAATGTTAAGCTAAATATTATTATTTTTGTGAGCATAGGCGTCCATAGGGGAGGGCAAACGGGGCACTTGTCCCTCCCTGGAATCGAGCACTCCATTAATGACCAAATGGAAGAGGGTCGAGTTAAAAGTTCGTTAATATTTTAATGCATTTCTTTGCAAGCTTTGCCTCCCCCTGGATAATTTTCTGCGGACGCCCATGTTGGTGAGTCACTTCGAATTCGAACTACCGAACTAAGTAGGTTAAATATGTAAGTAGATACATATTTTTTAAGTTTTTAACATCACTTAGATATTATCGCATTAATATAAACATTTTAATAAATTACGTGCATTAAAAAGTGATAACCTTCTTTTAAACTATACTTCCGAAATTAAGTACACGACTTTTTACGTATGTTTCGAGTTTTTGCGCTGTCTTTAAAAAACTGTAATTTGTTGTTATCGTTTTTGTCGTTCTTTTACATAATTTATAATTTTTAAACGTAAAGCGTTGACGTACGAAGTTTGTGTTTTGTTTATAAAATCGACAGAATTTAAGGCGATGGAAATAGTTTACGATGTTTATAATAATCGTTGTGGATACTACAATACAAGTTAATTTAATAAAAAATTAATTTAAGGTCTTTTAAGCTAATGCCTCTAAAATATACCAAGTAAAATTTTTTAGGGTCTTTGAACTTAAAAGCAGTCATTTTTAACATATTTACATAGGACGACCATTTAGTTTTGGCCTCAAAGCAACAAGACGGCAAATGGTTAATTATAAAAGTGTAAAAATTTCAAAGAAAACAAAACATTTGCAAGTTTACAAAATATATTCAGCGTGTTTCACTTTTCCGTTGGACACAATTATTGCTATCTCCGTAAATAATGAAAATACAAGGTTTGTTAAATGGGACAAAAGTTAGCTGTTTAGGAGTGTATTTTAAACAAGATCTTGTTTCGTAAAAAAAATCCATGGCTTGCGGGATACAACGAAAAAACCGAAATCGACCAAAATCTCGGCTACAGTTGCTAATACACAAAAATGCTAAAAGTAAAAATGTTTCTAGATTTTTTTTGCTGTACGATGACGATAGTCAGATTTTTATTTTTAAGTTACCGTGCGAGACATTTGACAAAACCAATTTTAATTAATGATAAAATTCAACGTTGCCATGGAAAAACGTATAACCGACGCCAATTGTTTTATTTCCACCCTTGCTATTCTATTTCGTCACTTTCTAGCCCTTTTGGTGGACACAGACGTCTATATATGTCGTTGTCACGTTGCGGTAATACGACACAAAGTCTATACACGTCGTAAATATTTTCCTATATTTTGTCACAACGCGTATAGACGTCGCGATTTCTATTAGGGTATTATATAGTTTGAATCTTGTGTCACAACGCATAAACACTGCGGCCATGATTGGTGCAAATTTAAGGTTTTGTCATTACCTTGAAAAACAAACAACGATATTAACATTATTTTATATGTGTCTCATTACGATCTCCAATGGAATATTTAGTGACCACCATAGGGCTAGACGGTGACATTAAAACAAGTGTTTTGGGAAATTAAAATAAGCATAAATAATTAAAATAGTACAAATAAAATACATTCACACAGACAATTAATATGATTATTTTAATTTCGCATAACACTTGTTTTAATGTCACCGCCTAAAGAGTGACGGGATAGACTAGCAAGGGTATTTTTAAAACAATTGAAGTCGGTTATTGTTTTTTTTTCATAAGATTTTACATTTTTTAAAGTTATTTTGCTTATTTTTGAAAATAGACAAAATATTATATCATTGTAAAGAGATAAAAATATTCTTTAAATCTAATTTATAAATAAAAATCTGATTATCGCCATCTTATAGCAAATAAAATCTACAAAAAAAAAATTCTGTTATTTTTGTGTATTAGCAACGGTGGCTTAGTTATTTAAGTAATTATAAAAATTTGGATCAACTTCGGGTTTTTTGTTATACGCCCCCGCAAGCCATGAAATTTTTTAGCAAAATAAGATCTTGTTTAAAATATACTCCTAAATAGCTAACTTTTGTCTTCGTTAACCAACCTTGTAAATTCAATATTTATGGAGATAGCAATAGTGTCCCATGGAAAAGTGAAACACCCTGTATATATCATTCGACTATCTTATAATTTAAACTACATAAACTAATATGATAAATGGGTTACTTTAACGGTTGACAAAGGTGTAATGTTCTATTTATTATATTCTTTGTCTCTGTTTTAATTAATTCGATAGTTTTGGCAATTCTCTTTAGCTAGGGACAATAAGTAAACAAAAACGGTTACTTCTACAACCTTTAAAATGCAATACTTTTGCATTAAATTCAAAATGAATGGTTACGCCATAATTAAGAATGACACACAAAAAAAAGAACCTAAAACTATTTAAATAAAGACATATTATATCTTAGGAGTATTAATTATTGTAAAACAATGAATTTGTATTTAAATTTAAATCTTCGGAAGCCATTGATAGAGGTCTCCTAATATGCTCTTTGCTAAAACATGGTAATATTACTGATTTTAATATATCTGTAGTCTCTAGACTTTTTTCTTTTTTTTTTTAACAAAAATTTATATTACAAATACCTGATGATAAACAATTTACCAAAAATAATTTTAAATTGCTGAAAATTTACCGAAATACATTAGAAAAGTCTTTATGAATGTCCAAGAACGTAACTTTTCCGAAAGCAGTGGCGCACCCAGGGGGGGGCCAAGGGGCCCTGGCCCCCCCCAAACAGGCTAGAAAATTTTTGCCTAAAAATTTCAAGTGAGTATTCCTAAAAAACAGTTCTAGACAGAGGCGTAGCAATGAATTCAGCTCCCTGGAGCAAGTAAGGTCGGTGCGCCCCCTTGTTTCTCGGAAAAGTCTGACGAAATTTCTTCTGAACGTTCAGTTTAAAAAAATGTATCCATGTTTAGTTTTCACACAAAAACAACTTTAAAATTATTTTTTTTCTCGCTTTTTCATTGGCAAATCGGTCAATGAGTTTATCCAGTTCAAGTTGACAAGCTATTGTTTTTTCAATTGATATAGTGGACAAAGCGCTAAGACGGTGTTGTGACATGCTGCTTCTTAAATAGGTTTTGATTAATTTTAGTTTTGAAATATCACATTACAATTTTAGTTATTTATATTTACCAGGGGCGGATCCAGCGGGGAACGATCGCCCCCCCCCTTGGGAACTTTTTTTATGTAAGCTTATTTCTTATTAATGCGGAATCAAGAAAAAAATTCCACAAGTTATAACTGTAAAAGTGATTGAGATAAATGTATTTTACTTCTTCGACCATGGGACACTTTGTGTTAAAATTTTATTACGGTCTGGTCAGTTTCGTCCCTCGGCGGGGTTACCATACAAAACGTGTAGCAATAAAAAATGTGTTTCTGTTTTGGTTCATCTTTTTCTAAATTGTGAGAAAAAGGTCATTGCTGTTTAGTACAGTGGACGAATGAATCAGTGTAATCATAATCAGTTAATAAGAGTTAAAATTTCTAACGAAAGAGGAAAGAAATTTAAAAAGTAAGTGTATATAATTAAATACTATTTTACTGTTAGCGTTACGATTTTTTTTCTTTTAAATAATAATTGCTTCTACAGTAAAAGATATTTATCTTTTGTATTTGCGGGCATATATATTTATATTTTAATATTATTTCGTCCTAACAAAACCGCCAAAATTTTGTTATTTACGTGTACAAATTGATTAGTGGTTGAATGTTTCACTAAAATTAAACTTTATTTTTTAAACAGGCATAGTTTTATGTATTTAGTTTAAATTAAACACTTCTGATTTTTGAGAGCAGTCGATATTTATTGTATCATTTTAAAGTCATTTTAAATTATTTTTGATCATGTCAATTAACTTAAACACTAAACAACCTGTTACAAAATAAGCAGTTCATCATTTATTAAGTGAAAACCATTTATAAAGTGTATCATCTAGGATAAAATGTTGCATCTTCCCTATAAATATGAATAGTCAACTACGACGCTGAGCGATGATATGAATTTCTTTATATAATTGTTTGTTTTTTTAATTAAAAACGTCATTAGGTCAAAACTATTTATATGCTGCATGATGTAACATCTACCCTAAAATTATTAATACTCGACCCTCACCAAGGGGACTATACTTTTTTTAAAGGTATATCTTTTTTTGAGCAAGTTACAGATGACTATTTTTTTTAAATGTAATTTTTAATGTTACCAACTTATTCGATTCCATTAACCCTTATGACAAAAACCGAAATTCATAAAGTTGTTCAATGTTCAATGGCCGGACATACAGAATTTTTATAAAAATTTATGCTATATGTTTTGTATATTTTTGTAAATAGAATGACAGATTGGTCAAATCATTCAGTTTTAAATATCAAATAAAAGATTTTCACCAGTTGTGTAAATTTTATGACCGGGATTTACCTTGTACAAATCCAGCAATTTTGAACGCCGAATTCAAGTTGTGGTATAAAAAATTTGAAAAACCGTTTGCAACAAATCCATGCAAAAATGCTATTGATGCAATTTCGAAGCGCGACAAAATGATATATCCAAACATATATAACTTATTAAAAATATTTGCAACGCTGCTGGTAACAACATGCGTCAGTGAGAGGTCATTTTCAACCTTGCGCCTTTTAAAAACCTATTTAAGAGCAACGATGACACAATCACGATTAAATGGACTAGCTTTGCTATATATACATAGAGATATTACTGTAACCACAGCTGAAATTATTCAAGAGCTTTGTAAAAAAAAAGAAAAATTGATTTTATTCTTTAAATACATTTTTATGAGTTTTATAAATTTTATTGAATTTGCAAAAAAAAAAATCCGTTTAACCCGGCCCCCCCCAAGATTAAATCCTGGGTGCGCCACTGTCCGAAAGAGAATAAAATTGAGTATCTTAGCATATTAGTCAAGAAGTACGTCAAACTCTTTGATTAGGTTACCTATATAACAGAATTAAAAATATTATTAAAGCAAAGGAAGATGTATCTTAATTTTAGAAAAATAAAGCAATTGTAATGATAATGACAACATGAAAGTAATTTTAATTGTTTATAACTTACTTAGTTTTTTTTAATATGTCTAGTAGTTTTTGGTACAAGTTAGGTATATTCATATAATGTTATTAAATAAATATTTTATTTGCTTTGTATGCTCAGTGAGTTTAGATACACAACGATTCAAAATATTAACGAACAATAAGTAATCCATTAATAATGTGTAGATACGATTTTCAATATTTAATATTTTATTGTTAGGGTAATAATTCATCAATATCATTTAATAGATCCAATATTTGTCTCAACTTTTTAAAACGCCTGTTCTTTTTCATTGCTTTGGCAATATAACACGATGGTAAAGTTCGGCCACACATATCGTTAAAGCGCTGTATTTGATAAATCTTTGAATCATTTAAATTTTAAAAGATTCATTTTAGACAGGTATAAGTCGCTTGCTTAATCAGGAAAGCTACCGGGAGATGGGAGTCTCAAAACTAGCATAGTTTTTCTACTAAACAGCTTTGTTACAGATAATGATGTAATTGAATTTAAGCTAAACTCACGCATATTGAAAATAATTTTATGTTATTTTAACATGGACTAGTTTTAAAAGGTGTAGTATAAACTAGTTTACAAGTCGGTAGGGTAAAAAGGTGCTCATTAGTGTACAGAGTATGAAAAACAGCTGACGATGCAATGGAATAATTTATAAATCTTGATGGGCAGCCGTCAAGTGCGAGACAGCTGTCGTTTGTCATGCGGGGGTCGAGGCCGCGGAAGCCGCGGGTTCACAGAGCGGGAGAGATTGATGATCTGGCCTCAGCATAATAGAAAACTGACGGCCGAACAATAAGCTATCGAATGTTATTAATGACATTCACCACTAAATTTCCATGCAGTCGACTTATAACAAATATCTATCGTTATTTGTTTACGTCTACACGAATATAACGTTTGTGTTGGGCAACATTAATCATTTACGTCATCGATTTTAAAAATTTAAATTGTCTGCCTCCATTTTTTCTTTCTAATCGTAAACGAACGGTACCGTACATCGAGATTTAGTTGATTTGCTTTGCGCATTTGGGTCACACACAAAGAACTCACCACGACATTTTCTATGAACCACCAGAATCTACCTTATGCGATTAGAGGTGTGGTTCCAAATCCTATTGTAGCATTTACATCACAATACGTCTACAGATTTACGGCCGTAATCCAATTTCGTTGGAATATATAATTTGTCCAGCAGTAACCTTAAGTGGATTTAGCAGTAGGTGCCCTAAAATAACTGTTTACTTATAGCATCATCTAATTGTTATTCCTGAGGTACAACTCAATCGAGTTCCTTGTTATCGCACTGGTTTACGACTACTTCGTGTGAAATAAACATTTATGGTGTAATTAAATTACAAAAATAAATTTTAAGGTCGGTGGGGGATGATGTATATTTACACAATTTTATGTTTAAATCATTTTCAAGGCGCAAAGACTTAACCCTTGCACCACCAAGGAAGAGTATGAAATTAATTAAGCGCAATTCTTTCCTCGTAATTTAATATTGAGAAAAAAAGTTATTATTGCAGGTGTATTTGTCTTTAAGACAATAATATTTAACTTAACATAAATAAAAAAGCCTTATTTCACCAGTTTTTATTTTATGAGCAACGGGTGGAGCACATCCGTTGCCTTTGCCGTTGCCAATGCATGAAACCGGTTAAGAACACCGGTTAAGCGTTATTTTTTTATCCGTAAAGTGATTGTTAACCGAAACCGAAAGCGTTATTTTTGATGACAAAAAAACGGTAAGCAGGTACCTGCTGTTCATCACGAATACTTTAAAATGCCAACTCCTAAATAAAACTCAAAATATAAATATAAAGTAATACATCTTATTACCGAAAATATATGATTTTGCTAATATACTCAATAAAAATAAATAATTTTTGTTGTTAAGTTTGAGTGTTAAAAAATATTTTTATCTTTTAGTTTTATCTTTCATTTAATGAATAAATATTTAAACAAAATGGCATTTTATTATGTTGTTTATACTAAAAATAAGTTAATTCAAGTGCAATATTAGCCGTTTAATTAAAACGTTTACCATAATTCATTCATTTCGAAAATTAGATAAGATTTGAGTATAAGAAAACCTTTATTCTATTTAGCAGTGGCGTATATTCCATAGGTGCTAGGTGTGCGCCGCACACCCTAGTGAAACCCCTAAAATTTATTTTTAATTGATAGTATGTTTATTAAATTAAAAGATAGACTATTTTCCAATTTTTCTGAAAATTTTAAAGAAAAAGTTGGCAATATTGTCTAAAAAAGTAATGTTTCATTGTTGAAATAAGCGAGTAATGAGCGCGGAGCTGTGTTTGCGTTTGCTAGCCATACATCTATCTGGTCGGCGGCGCTATACAAAAATCGCACACATCTTATGCTACATTTGAAGCGTGAGGTTGGAGAGAGGGTAGTGGCGAGTTGGTGGGGACGCGCGTGATTATCGCCAGGGATCCCGGAGTCGGCAGAAAAATAATCGACTCCCGACTCCCGAGTTGGTATTTGTAAAAATCGACTCCCGACTCCGACTCCCGACTCCGACTCCGACTCCCGACTCCGACTCCCGATGGTAAACAAAGTTTAATATTTTAATTTTCTATTTAATACATAATGAAGAGAATGTAAAAAATCAGTTTTTTATAAAAAAATTTGCGATCACAATACTTTCTTCATACTACGTATGGCGAAAGTAAAAAGAGTCGGGAGTCGATAGTTTTTTACCGACTCCGACTCCCGACTCCGACTCCGACTCCCCATCCCTGATTATCGCTCGACCTGGTGCGCTAGTAGAATCGCACACGTAAGTACATTTATAGCCCTGTAGGGCTCCCATACGTCCCGTTTTAGACGGGACAGTCCCGTTTTTACAAATAATGTCCCGGTGTCCCCAAAACATGTAGTGGGACGCTAAAATGTCCCCTTTTTAATGATATGCATTATATAATTTTAAATTTTAAATAACTGTAAATACTCTGCTTGAATCGTTATTATTTAGGTATTTATTATGACATAATTAATAAATATTGAAAAAAATTAATTTGTAGATATAATTATAGATAAATAAATATATATTTTATAAACTTTTTACATTTCGGATTATTGAATAGTTAATAAAAAAAACAAATGCAATCAGCAACGATTATCTTAAATATTTCTTCATTTCTTCGTATTTTTGGACTTTTTTATAAAATAGGTACCTATATTAATTTTTTTCCAAAGAGTGTAATATACTTTATAAACCTGTTATTTTAGTTATTATATATATTTTTCTTGCGTTTGGTTTGTTATTTTATTTAAATATTAAATATTAATTATTAAATTGAGGTTTCCTTGAACCTAAAAAAAAATCGTTTTTTTACTCGTTTCGATAGTTACTGTCCCGTTTTTACATTTTAAAATTATGGGAGCCCTACCTAGAGCCTAGACTGTCGAGCTGCAAATCAGACAGTTTTTAAAATTTGTTACAATTTACAATTATACAATTATATTAATATTAATAATAGCATTATTATTTTCATTAATTTTTTAATTGTTGTTATTATTACAATTACTACATTAAAATGAACATGTAGGATATAGGTACTGAAAAAAGTCGTTCTAGAAACATTAATTAAATAATAAATAAATTATTAATTTCTCAAATTGTAGCACACCTTGTATCAGAGACCAGGATACGCCACTGCTATTTAGCCATCACTAATAAACACTATTGGGTAATTAATTTACATTATCTAATACCTTAATAACATGAAAGTTGTTTAATAATGCTTGTTTTTAAATTTATTTAAACGCAAACACTTAAATATCTCGGAATAAAAAAAGGCTTCGCTCCAACTATTACTATCAAAACGATGTTCATAGTTTTATTTGTTTTAGCAGAATTTATCATGAAACTATATAAAAGAAGGTGTTCAAAAATATGTTGATCAACAGGCTAGCGAAAAGATCAAAAGGCTATTATCACTAAGTAACTGAGGCAATGAAAATAAAATAGTTGGTGGGGAGGTAGTTAAAACTATTGCAATGACGTTAGAGAGGTATATTAACAATCATCAATACTTTAATTAAAGTAGAACGAGCATAGTACCCAAGAAGCCTAGGTTTTTGTATATTATTGGAAAAACCGTTTTATCCAAAGTTCACACAGAAAATATCGTATCAGAGTGTACATAATAAATATATTTCAAAGAATATATTTTCTTGAATAAAATTTTATTATAACACATAGAGTAGGTAACACTTAATAAGAAGTACACTTTTAGTTTCTAGTAATTGTTTTTAGCATCAAATTTATTTGTTTTTAAGATTTTAAGCCCCAATTGATTCTGATTGCTTAATACTTAAATTTAAAATCCTTTAGCAATGATCCAAATCAAGTTGCACAAAAAAAACACACGCGCAAGTAATTTCAGGTTCAGCAAACACCATTCGGACTTGAAAATTCCCTCTTTGATATGACTGATGTGTCCGTATTCCATCTGATTCTTTTTTTATTATGTTGCAGGAAATCGTATGAAGTTAAAAAAAAAATGTTATTGATGAATATCAATAACATTTTTTTTCTTCGAAACAAAATCATTTAAATTGTTTATAAATACTTGCAAGCACTACAGAATATTTTTAAACACGTTTTACCTTTAATAATGACACATAATTATTGTATATTTTACAGTAATAAGTTCCTAATTTACAGATAATGTAAACAAGTTAGTAACTCACTCAAACAATTATTGACTGGACTGGATTGGATATGCAAATAAAGATGAATAATTTGGCAGACAAAGTATGGGTGTTATATTGAAAACTCATTCCTAGATAATCCATAAAATTATGCAAGTTAACCGGTGCCCATTTTTTATTAGCAAAACTTAAATTTTCAAAACCAATGATACGTAGTGAAGAAATTTGTCAACACTTTCTCAAAAGTGCTGTAAAAATTGCGCAAACAATTTTAATCTTAAATGTTTCAATATTGACCCAATCAGATAAAAATATATTTCCGCAGAACTTTTTACGCAAATTTTAGAAATGTTAATTAAAACTTCATAGTGCTCTTGGTTTTTGTGACATTACATTTACTTAAATTCTTTCAAATGGCAGCAGGTTGCATGCCCATTAAATAGTTTAATCGAGCTGTTTTTATTAATTAATGGCTTGTTATATTTTACTGTCACTGTTTTTTAAATTTTTAAAATAATATTGCTGCCTTAATTAAGTAACAAATTAATGTCAAATAATTTTGCAAGATTAAAAAGTCATTCATCTATTGCGATAAAATTTGTTAGGAAAACTTATTTTATTCTAAACGAAAGATCTCGTTTGAAGATACACTAGAATTATTTTGAGACTTCGATCTCTTTGTTAGTGCGGGTAGCTGTTTTTAATAAGATAATAAAACCAGCCGTGTTTATTCAAACGTAAGTAATTATATATTTTTTAAATTAATCATTCAATAATACAAACAACTATCTTTTGTTTTTCCTATTCCAACATACATATTCCAGTACATTTACAGCTTTAAAGCTTTAAGTTGCATCGTCAGCAGCCCGATACTGTGTTAAAAAAACAGTACCTATATACTTAAGCGGTTTATTAATTCACGCAAAACATGTGCTATTAATAAACATAAACAAATTTTTCCATGTTATTGTCCTACTTGATATTATATTAGGTAATTAGGTGCCAAGTTATAGAATTTAGCTTCTTTCTTTATTGCAAAACAGTTAACAAAAATCTCTTTAGCTGTGTGTGAATAAGGCATTGTTTATTTTTTTCTATTTCAGGGTCTGTAGAAGAAATCAGAGCGGACGATTTGTAAATTATCAACTTTAGACATATTTCACGTTTGAAGTTTTGTTAGTTGTTGTGCGACTTTGGTTGTACTGACACTTTATTGGACAATATCCAGGCCTGGAGCGGCGCCGGTTAGTAATTGGTGTAATCCCTCAGAACACTTTATATTAAAAGCACTCGTTTAAAACTGCACGCTTTGATCTTTATTTAAAACGACGAGAATAAGTAACAGAATGTTCATTTCAAAATGCGGACAAGGGTTGTATTTATGCAGTAATGTTAAATGATAAATCAGACTTTCCTCTCTAGACCGTTCGACTTTATTCAAAGAAATTGTATTCATTCATTTGTATTCGTCGGCGTACTCAAAGCAACCGACAATAATTGGATAGAATTGGAGACTGTTCGCAAAAACCATGCGAAATGGTATAAATAGTTCCCGTTGAACGTCAATGCAAGGCTTGATTTATTGGATAGCCGTCGACAGTGATGGAAGTCGCGGCGAATAAAGAATCAAAGGGTCGCCGAGCCGCCAGAGCCGGCTTCCGTAGGACGACCGCTTGATAATGAGACTGCTTCGAATACAAAACGCTATCGTTAATATCGACATCTGTAATGTAATTCGAATAAAGTTTTAGGTATATTGCAACAGTTATATCCCCTGCTACAATTAAAACATTCAAGTTGTTTATCGTTAAGCAAAAGAAATCTTATTTTCGACATTCGTTTTACTTACATCTCTACATCTCTACATCCAAAAACCAAAATAAATATTAGATGCCCAAAACCTTATTTCAGATATCTCAAATATGAGACTCAATATGGATGGGATGATGGGAATATCTTTCCAATACGACCTTTAAGAAGTAAAAAAGTGGAAGATGGTTCAAAGTTCAAAATAGATAAAACATCTGATGCAAGATCTAATCAGATCAACATGTAAAGAATAAACTTTTTTTTGCGAAAAAAAATTTTTAGTGTTTGGATACTTGAAAAAATTAAAACGTATACCGAAAAACGCAAATAAGCATATTTTGCAACGATGGCCCAGTCACAGGGCCCAGTGTAAATGACTAATAAGAAAGAAACCAATGTTGAGCCTCTAATTAGGAAGACACTCCATATATATATATAATAATAATTGTAACGGATAATTTCTTACAAAATAATATATTAAATACATTCTCGAAAAACCGGTTTGTTTTATACTTTTGTTTTTGGTCTTAGGTACCTAGTTTCGGATCAATTAATATTCAAAGTAAAATTAAAATGATCTAAAACCCTTCCTCCGTACGTCAAACACAAAGCTCTTGGGTATAAACGTCTTCAAATTAGAAATAAAACAGTAATCTAGACAATTTTTATTTCTTTACTTTGCGCATGCCTTTTTTATTTAAAAAAAAAAAAAACGATTTTCGCAATTTTTGACATACCTAATCAAAGTTTAAAGTTCAGCGTTTTTCTTATATTAACTATTTTGCTGATGCATTTACAGAATTAAAATCATCTCTCAAAATCTTTTAATATGTTGCCCTAAAATTATGCAAATTTTCTTTAAGAAATAACTTTCTTGTATTGTTATAATTATCTTCATAGAAATTCATGTGCAGTTTTCAGAAATTCAAAAGTAAATTATATTTGGGGAAAAAAATACATAAAGACTTCATTGTGTCGCGGTACTGTCAAATACGATGCAGTACTTTTTTCATTTATACTAGGTATCACTGGTTCCTTTTAGTTACAGAATCATTACAGCTGAGGATGGCACGTGAGTCGTTAATGATTTGTATGTTCATCTGTAGAACTATTAAACATATTCTCAATAAATTTCATTTGGGACTTAATGGTAAGATAATAGTATTAAATTCAAAGTTATTCAAAATTCTAAATGATTCATGAATTCTTTTAGACTTTTAGAGTCAACGATTTTTAAAATACGTGGGATTAAAACTATATAAATTTCTATTACCATGAACAATGGCTTAAACTTATATAATTTGACTGCGTTGTATCTAGCTACATACCTACTACTAAGAAATTCTTACAACACCAAGTTGTGTTAAATAAACAATGTAATGCAATAAAAAGTTTACAAAAACGAATGGAAATTATATAAATATCTTATCTTTCAAAATTCAGAAATGTAAATTGTAAAGTAAATAAATCAACTGTAAACGTATTAGTTTAAAAGTATGTGTTTCGAGATATAATCTTTTTAAAATATTGAAATGTGTTGCAGAAATCAATATTTTACCAATTTAAATTTTTTTTATTTGCATGAGACAAAAAAAATATGCCCATGTCATGAAGTGAAAAAAAGTGATGGAATTTTATGGATTCGTTATCTCAACTGTGTGATCATCGGCTACTTTTCGGATGATAGACAATTTTAATTTATACTATCTAAAAATGTGTAAGTTGCTGTAGGCATTTGCATTTTTCGGTTTAATCATAACTCAACAGAGCTCTTGAAAAGCAATGTTAATTTTGGACAGTTATGTTGCTTGCAAAAGCTGTCAAGAAATAAAGTTATTACAAGTTATATATACCGGGTGATTCAGTTTGACTGTCGCACCCCTATAACTTTTTAATTATTGAAAATAACCCAAACAAACCTTATATTTTTGGAAACGGCGACAAATTCTCTATTAAGTGATGTGCATTTGTCATCTCTACGATGAAGTATGTCAAATCCGCGATAGGCAACTGTTTTTCTTTAAATTACATAGTATAAATTTTTTTGTTGATTCGGATAGAGAATTTAATTCTGAATCCGACCATGTATTAAAAAAGTATGCATACATAAGAAAATTTTCGGGAAAAATCAGTTCAAAGTTTATTCAAATCATTAGATTAGAGAATTTGTCGTCGTTTCCAAAAATATAAGGTTTGTTGGGGTCATTTTCAATGATTAAAAAGTTATAGGGGTGCGACAGTCAAACTAAATCACCCGGTATATACCATATAACGAAAATAAACATTTCTAGAGTTTCATGACGACCTTATTAATTACAAATATCTTTATATCACAAAGTATCAATTCAATTGTTGACTAGTTTTGTGTTCAAATAGTTGGTTTACTAATGATACACCTTACTGAGTTAAGACCGTACACAAATATCTAATTTTAAAAATATTTTGGTGTTAGTTGTAATGTTGGATGTATTTGTTGTTCATTGAGCATGCTGTTTATGTTTAGTCATCAAACTGTTGAAAGCTTGTGATTTACAACCATCTCCACAGGAGTTTACATCATATGAACCGCCTGACACCAATCGTTGTAGAACTCCAATCTATAAACAAACCGACAAAACATGTTTGCTAATGCCCGACATAAAATTTTGTGCTTATGCGTTTTTTTGCCCTGTTTATTAACATACGAAAGTAATTTTCTCTGCTTTTAAGCGTTGAAAAGGATTTATCGGTGCCGTTTAGAGATACACTCAACTGAATTACGATACGTAGATAGCAGGTAAAATATATAGACAAGTTTATAAAAGATATGACAGCTGTAACTGGCAGAACTACAAAATAAATAAAACTTGGCCATAAACTAAGCCCATTTTATGATCAGCGGTATGCTATAACTTCAGATAAGTTCCTTTAGCGTCGCCTGTCATCTATCAAACACGGAATTGTGCTGGTGGTATACAATTCTATTTGTTATTCTATTCCATGTTTTGGAAGCTACTGATTACACAGAGGCATCGTCGATGCTGTAAAGGCGGTGAGTACAAAGAATCCAGAGGGTCTGTCATCGTCACCAGCTTCATGGGTGGTAAGAGCCGACAGACCAGAAACGTGGCGGTATTAGCGCTTTGTCATAGCTAAGAAGAAAGCGGGGAAGAGACTACAGGTGGGGGATCGAGCAGGCGCACACCATACTCCAGGGAAGTCGGAGCTCAGTTGGAAAGCAGTCACGATCGTGTCGTCTTGATAGTGGTATGCGTTTGCGTTGTGTCCGTCGAATTCGATTGTGATTTATTATAATTAAAAAAGTGCAGTTCAATTGAGGATACAGTTTAAGTACATTGTTTAAATTGTTACGTGAAATTCCAAATGGTGGTTTTAGAAGGTGGCAGTATGTTATCTTCCAATCCAGGAAACCAATATCTTCAACCGGACTATTTATCGCCGCTTCCAACCATGGTAAGTAAATTATAATCCAGTACATTTCAAAAAATCTGTTTCATTTATGGCTTATTAAGATTTTTAACTGATTTTTTAAATTTTTTGTTACAGTTAGATGCAAAGAAAAGTCCACTGGCTTTGTTAGCACAAACTTGCAGTCAAATCGGGGCCGATTCGCCTTCGACTAAACCGTTATTGTCTGCGTTAGAAAAACCCAAGAAGAATAGTTCTAGTAATGACAGTTCAACTCGTTCGTCACCTTCTGCTCTTAAGGATAAAAATGAAAAATCAGCTCCCCGTAGCAGTCCCTCCGAAAATAAATTGGCGTTTAAACCGTATGAAAATAATGTCATAACCAAAAAATCTGATGAAGGCCGTCCCACATCAAAATCTGGTAGCACTCAAAATTCTGACTGTGGCGATGAAAAGAAATCTGAATCGCGAACTCCCAGTAGAAAATCGACGTCGCCTTCGAATAGTCATAGTGGTGCTACGCCTGTTCTTGATACGGACAAAAGATCGCCATCAAATGACAACAAATCGTCTTCTCCGTCAGCTCGCGGTGCAAGTCCAATTATAAGATCTGGTTTAGAAATGCTACAGGGCCACCCCAAAGACATGCCGCTTGGAACGTACAAGCCAGGTTCTTTAAGTGCTGGATTAGGTGCTGGTTTGGGAGCCCCGTTGGGTTCTTTGTGTTGTCCACCAGGATTAGAACACACTAATCCAGCATTTAGACCTCCATACCCAGGTGGTCCATTCTCACATCACGCAGCAATGCTTGCCGCCGGATACCCAGGCGCTACACCGGGTCCATATTTAAGTTACGCGCGAGTGAAAACGCCGTCGGGCGGTGAAGCTCTCGTGCCAGTGTGTAAAGACCCATATTGTACGGGTTGCCAGTTCAGTATGCACAACCAGCAACTGCTAATGAGTGGTGCAACTGGTCCATGTCCAAGTGGCTGCACACAGTGTGATCATCAAAAGTATAATCTAGCAATGGCTGCTATGTCTTTAGTGCCTCCGGGATCTGTGCCACCATCTTCATTAGCGTATCCTCAGTTAGGCCGGCCATACGTTTGTAATTGGATTGCCGGTGATACATATTGCGGAAAAAGATTTGGCACATCTGAGGAATTGTTACAACACCTGCGAACACATACAAGTGGATCGGACGCAGCAGCAGTTGCTACGTCTAATGCATCATCTTTGCTAAATCCGCATTCCCTGTTTACATCGGCTGCTTTACACAGAGCAGGATATCCAAATCCACCTCTGAGTCCGTTATCCGCGGCTAGGTATCACCCGTATGCAAAACCAACATTACCTACATCTCTAGCAGCATCACCATACAGTGCGTTTAACCCCACGTCTTTGGGTCCATATTATTCGCCTTATTCTGTATATGGACAGCGACTTGGTGCTGCGGTGCATCCTTAGTGTTGGTGAAAACGTTCCGACAGTGGTACTGTTTATTCGTTGCGACGGCACATATCTAAAATCAGAAGTTTGTGTCCGTCAAGACGCTGTGCTGTGATAAACATGTAAATATTCTCATGCTGATGAAAGTGCAATCCCAATGCGAACTTGATTTAGGGCAATAAATTATAAAGTCCATTGTAAGTTACTTCTTTCATTTTTTGTCTTGCACAAAGAGATCGTAAAATTTGTATAGTATTATAAGTATTAATTATGTTGAGTTTGCTTTAATAAAATGTTTGTAGAACGAAATTTATTGTTTTATTTCGGCGAACTAAACTGAATATTTGCAGCCACTAGTGATATGAGATGATTGAGATAACAGAGAAATGATAAGTGTCGTACATGATCAATTTAAAAATTAAAAACAAATATATTCATACATTAGGATATGAAATTAAAAAACGCAATGAATCAGTGTTTGTTAAATGTTGCTTGACACAGTCAAGACAAGTTACAAATGTAACAAGAATTAATGACACACATAAATATTTTTCTCATATACCATGTATTATGGAGCTTTCATATAAAGACATAAAATACATTGTACTGCTCCCAGTCTCATAAATTTCTCGCTTTTGGGGTCTCGATTCCGCTTTCGTATTTTATCTCGGCTTTATTGTAGTTTGTCACGCCCAGTGTCAGGGTGCCCAAGTTGAGCAATAAGTCAAAGCGTCGAGCCAAGCGTCCGCTGGGACAATCTGCTAGCAATCGTAACACATTTATAGTTCGGTTCTAGTAAATGTTATTTGGCATATACGTAACACAACTTGACATAATGTATAGCAAAGTGATTCATCCTCTAATTTTTACGTCCGAGTGTCATTCATTCATTACGATTTGAGGATATTTGTTGCATTTTTGAACTCATGGTTTCTGACGTAAACGTAGTCAAGCAGGATATGGGTGTGAAAGCTTGATGATGAATTGCTAGCGAATGGCCTCCTCTTGGCATCTCCAATCTCTTGTACATGATGGATCACCGGAGCTGTCATGGGCTCATTCATCATAAGGTCTTGCGTTTATTTATACGAACAGCTCTTGCACGCCACTGGTCGCTAATTGAACACACTATTTCGCACATGCTGGTTCAATATTACTCGTTTTATGCACTTCATAAACGTGGAAAAGCCGCTATAAATATCTTGTCGTTTTGCTTTTCAGGTTTGTTTTTGTATGGATAACAAACCGTAAAACGTTCATCAAATGTCTATATATCTTTCGAATGAGATCGTTCAGTGGAAATGCTATGTAACATGCTGTGTTTTAAAGGGTGGGATGATAGATTTAGAAGGTAACAGGTGTCGTTTAAGTGAATGACGCGGGCGCAACGAGGATTGCTTGCGAAGAGAACTGTTGACACGTAAGTGCATCTCGACTCTTAAAGTCTGGTCTTGGCACGTTACACCATTTCATGTTAACATCAGATGAAACTTGGTTATTTTCGTATGAGTCGAGATATTTCACGATAAATTTAACTTGTGTCGACACATAATTCAAACTAAAAAAATTATGTTTTCGTTATACAAATTACTCAATATAGTTTGGTTAACGTTTAATATAAATTATAACGTTTAAATCATATTGGATTTTGTGTAAATTAAATTAATTTTGCCGTTTTTACACTTGACCAACGAACAAAATAAATTTTATTCTCTTTATTAAAATGTGAGATCATAACACGTTGAAAATGTTTTTAACCCTTTGATTTTGATAACTCTTAATATATTTTTTAATACAAAAATAATATTTATTTAAATTACTAAAATAAATATTATTTTTCTTGGATTACTGGAGTTTTTTTTTTGCTTAAGAGTCCCTAGAAAACTTAAGTCTGCAAATACTTAGAAAACCTAACTAACAGCAAATATTTACTTTTTGTCAATCAAACCACCCCATGAAGTATGTTAAACACTATATTTAAACAATAGAATCAGCTTACGTAAAAAAATAACTTTTCAACATGAAATAAAAGTGCTACGCTACTTAAGAGAGGAGTCTTGTGTTGATTTTATTCTGGTTACTTTATTATACAAATCTAAAAATGCTTCACAGGCATTTTACAAAGTTTTGGGACCTATTTAATTCGTAGAAGTTCCCGTTTACAGGATTTTTCAAGCGGATTGCTGTAAACTCCGAATACAAGTAATTTATCTGTATGTACCTAAGCTGGTATGCATATAAGCTCTAGGAAAAGATAACACAAGGTGCAAAGTACATGAAAAAACTACTGAGAACTAACAGTATTTAAAAAAAACTCGAGCTTATTGGTAAAAAGTTACAGCTCAAGTAACTTTTAACAGCAAAATAGCTAACTTAAAAATATTTCAACGTTACAATGTAAAATTGATACTTTTAGGAAATTTATTCCTGAAATGAACACATTTAATCTGTTTTACATATAAGCCGTTTATTTTGAAATTGGCATAATCTCACTTTTTATGTTATTTTAAGATTTTAAAGGTTTTGCATTTTAATGTGCATAATTTTTTTTATGCTAACTATAGAAAAATTTCACTTAATATTTATTTTTCAGTAACTTACATTTTTTCAAGATACGTAATTTCGCACAGACGTTAATAAATCGTCATGTTTCGTTACTGTAAAGTGGCACGCCACTTTCAAAATTAATGGTTTATAAAAACTCCGGACTTATGTTGATTTTGTCGGATATGTTTTACTAAATTAATGTACTATTATAAGACAGTAATTTGAGCAAATTGATGAGTCAATTATATAATATTAATAACTTATACAACGTATTTCATAAAATAGCTTATTCATGCTTCGAATTCTTATCATTTATACGAGTAATAAAGTCTAGGGACATTTCACTTTGTTTTCAATTTTTAAAATAACTGGTAAATTGGGGGTGTATAGGGAAGCATATCCATCATTGTGCTATTGTCAAAATAAATTTATTTGCACTTCTGTTTAACAAAAAAATTTCTATTGACGAAAAAAAAACGGTGCACACGAACTGCAGAAATTCTAATCCCATCATTATCAACTTTTATGACCCTGTCTTAATCTTTCACTCGACTGCATACAAATATTTTCGAACCCTGGTTTATATGGGTAGGCCGTAATTTATTGTTCCAAGAATTAATCCTAGAATTTGCCCAATGAACAGGTAATTTTATAGGTATAAATGCAATGCGGCAAGTATGATAAGTGTTAAGTTATTAATATACATTTCGATTTACACAAGCTAAATTTTGATAGTAAATGAAATGGAGATAAGATCAGTGAGCGTGGAAAAGAACTGCTTGTTCATAAAATTGTAAATATTACGTTTTTATGCGTACTTTAGTAAACATTCAGACGGTCTTATACTAAGATTAACAGTGTTCATTGCATCAATCAAACTCTACGAAGAAACATTCGTAATCGCCATGTATGTTTAGATATAAAAGATGAACAAGACAAAGATAATTTGATTTCTCGAGTAGACTTTGTTAAATGTTGTTCTTATATTTTCCGACTGTAGAAATTTTTTATTAAGTAGTAATTGCTATGTACATATTATTGACAAATAAATTAGGAGTTTTTTGTTTTAAATTCCATTCAATTTAAGTGGTGAATATTTAGGAATACTCTAAACATTTCTGACCGCTTACCGGAATACGAAATTCCAGAAAAGGTATAATTAAAGAATTGTTGCAGTTCGTGTATCGGCTTAGCTCTCATGCTTAATCTGCAGTTCGAGTGGTACCTACTTAAGTACAAGTGATTAAAATTGCTGCCGTTCGAGTGCGCCCGAAAAAAATAGTGTCTTTTGAAGTAAATTGTAAGTTGAATGTTTAAAGATGTAAACACCATCCATTTTTGTAATAGTTAATAGCTTTACTCATTTTTCGCAAAACGTTATTTATACCACTTTCAAAATAAACTGCTCATGTAATATTTGTATCTTGAAATGTGTTATTAAGCTATTTAACTTTGTACAAAACATAAAACACTGAATTTTTCTTTTCCACAAATATCTACAGCTACACAAAATGCAAGGCAGTGAGCCGAAAATATCTAATATCTCAAGTTATTATTTAATGAAAGTGCACCTAGTAGGCGTCACCTACACAGAGTTAAAACAAAAATTAAACAAGTAAAATGCTATTATATGCACCTAACTGTTAAATAGATTAATGGTTTTAATTTTTGCATTAATTTCTGCATTAAAAATTAGTTGCAATATACAGTGTGTATAAAAAGTAACGTAACGGATCAATATCTCGTCTAGTGATTGTATCCGTAAATTATCAAGAAAACCGTAATAACTCGAAAAATACCGATCTTAGACATAATTGACCTTACGTAGTTTTTGAAGATAATTCCATTATCAATAAGAGTATGTAAAAATATTTAGTTTTGTGTGTTTGACTAAATTGGCCTTGCATAAGAAACACCCTATGTATTATTTTTAATTTTAACTAGTCAGGAATCACTGTGATACAATTGTCCTACAAAGTTTTAAAGGAATTCGTTCTGATATAGTCAAGTTGTGAAATATCATAATCTTTTTAGACGCCTATTTCTGTCAATTGTTTTATGAAAACTTAAATAACTCAAAAACCACTGATTTTAGATACGTACATAAAACCTATATATTTTTAAAAGAGAATTCCAGTTTACAACTAAATGTTAAATACCTATAAAAAATACAGGGTGTTCTATTTAAAAAAAAAAAGTGACGTGTCGGTGCGCAAAAACAAAACACTGTGTATAGTTAAAAATAATTGAAGGTTATACAGGGTGTAGACATGGATCACGCAACATAGCAATTTCGATGGTAAAGTTATAAATATCGTATATTATCTCCTCTAATTATTTTAGAAAAAAAGTGCAAATAGGTTTTTTGTAGAGAAAAAAATCTATGTCTATAAATGTACTTAATATCAATTTTTAATTTTCCAATAACTGAAAATTAAGCAATTTACAAAACGCGTTTTGACAAAAATCTATACCTACTGCCTTGGAATTATGCTATGACAACTACCAAGCCTAATGTCACTTATACTCACTGGTGAGCTATGAAATTTTAAACAAAGGGCTCGCTCATAGTTAAATAAAAACAAAAAAGTTCATGTTAATTATATGTTATTATATTGTTTATTTACAAAAATAATACATATACTTACGTATACAGCGTCATTCAAAAAGTCTGCAACAAATGGAAAAGTTTTTTATTATCGATTTCTCAGAAAATTTTATTCTTGATGAAAGATGGTGCATGGTCTAATACTAATGTTAAAAATTTAAAAAAATTCAATAAAAAGTCATAGAACACTAGATTTTAGCGATTTTTGAAATATTCGCAAGAGTAAAGTGCTTAAAATTTCTTAAAAAATAAAAATTGGAATTTGACCGTCAAAATTAAAACTAGCCTTATTTTTGGACTCTAAATAACTCTGTTCCATACATATTTTTAGTATCTCTAAAAATAAGGGCACTTTACAACTGCGAATATTTCAAAAATTGCTAAAATCTAGTCCTATAACTTTTTATTAATTCTTTTAAAATCTTAATATTAGTATTAGACCATGCACAAACTTTTATTAAGAATACAATTTTCTGAGAGATCAATAATAAAAAACTTTTCCGTTTGTTGTAGACTTTTTGAATGACGCTGTATAAAAACAACAATATTATATTAATAAAGACTATATACAAATGCCAACAATATAAATGCATAAATTACAATAAAATAAAGAAAATGATGCCATTTATAAACAAAAAATCACTAAAGCAACTTAAAGAAAATAATTATACACTTATGCCAGAAGCTGCCATACTATTCCTTCCTTTTGTGGTCTTCTAGGATGATCCATAGCCGAGCGATGATTTAAAAAAAAAAATTAACATTTAACGTAAGGGTGCGAATTAAACTCTTTCAAAGATTTCCCATTTAAACAGATTTGTGCATTATCGCGAGTATTCGAGTGATTGTACATAAATTAAAAAAATGCTATTGCGCGACGAGTTATTCTAAACTTAATCGTCATTGCTTGATAGGCATGATTTCGTCGCTTCACAAATGTATGTAATGAAATTGATTTTATGATAGATATTATTTTTTCCTTTTGAGAAAATGGTTATCAAGAAGAACAAGGGGCTCGCAAATTATAGAATAATTTTACAAAGGGATCGCGCGAGCCCCTGCGAGCCCCCTACATCTCACCACTGCTTATACTGTCACTTGGACGCAAAATTTATTCTTAATTATCTTTTATATTTTATCAAACATTTATTTTACACAAGTAGTTAGGAGTATGTTTTTATTCCAAAAAATAATAAAAATTATAATTAAGAATAAACTTAAGCTGGGCATTTGCATAGCATAATTCCCAGGCAGTACAGATTTTTGTCAAAACGCGTTTTGTAATTTGCTTAATTTGCAGTTATCGGAAAACTAAAAATTAATATTGATTACATTTATAGACACATAATTTTTTTCTCTACAAAAAACCTATTTGCACTTTTATTCTAAATTAAATAAGGGATATAATATACGACTTTTAAAATTTTACCATTGAAATTGCTATGTTGCGTGATCCAAGTCTACACCCTGTATAGTAAATGACGACAAACAACTTTTATTGAAAACTTTTCTTTTTGTAAATTTGTCACGAGACGAGATGTTGATACGCTGTGTTACTGTTTGTACACACTGTGCTATTATTATTAACGCTTTGTTTATGTCAACTATGTTGAACCAATTATATTATGGTTGCATATAAACATACCTTGTTAACTGTATTATACCTCAAGCCTTTGAACAAGAACGTATTTGGTATTTTAAAGTATTGCGTAGGAATTATATCATATGTGGCAGTTTTATAATAAAAAAAATTTACGTATAACGGACTTAATTTTAAATATTGTCATTTTCTAAGAAACAATAAAAGTTATCTGAAATTAACCGTAAATTAAAAATCGTGACATATTTATTGCAAATAAATAAATTTATTGTGCATAGAAAAATAATCATAATAAATATCTTAACAATTCATTTAAAACTAAAATCAAAAGTCGTATAATAAATTGCTTGGTACATACAAACTACGGAATAAATTTAGGCGATTGTTAATAAGACAGTCGTAAAAATATCACTCGCTCATTGTCATTATAGAGATCAGTAAATTAACGCCTACCTTTTTACACTTTTCCCAATTTTATAGTTTGGCAACGAAACAAGAGAAATGTAGTATTAGAATTAAACATTTTTGTTGCTAGTAATTTATACACGACAGATGCAATTTCACAACTTTGTTGCGTTGTAACTGTATAGCGACATTATCGTTGGCTATATTAAAATCTGTTTGACATTTATTGGACATTGTAAATTTTAAAGACTTTACATTAAAGTACTGTGCTCAACAATTTCTTACGTTGTACAATATGCAAACGCACTAACTTCTGTCTTTCGGGTTTTAATCATTTATTTTTAGAAGTAAATAAATTTCCAATATAATGTAATTTTAACTTTTATAAACTATGTATTAATAGACGTATAGATGACAGATGAGCAAAAGTCTTTGAGTTAATAAAAGTAACTGTTTCTTATTTTAAATTCGTAGCAAAACTAAATATAATTATTGTTATCGCTCATAATACCGGAAAATTGTCTATGGGTGCTTTAAAAAGTTAAAACTATATAATTTGAAACGACTTTTTTATCATTTAAAATTATAATAAGCACTTTCTAGCTGAAATGAATAATTAGATAAACAGTAAGTTTATTAAAATAGTATGCAGATGATTAATATAAAGTAGAATAATATTTATAAGGCACTAAAATGTGTACTTTGGTATACAGAGTAGAGCAACAAATTTTCATATTCACTATAACAATAATTTTTGTAAATTTTTGTATTTTTTGCATAAGTTTTAATTCTCATGCTAAACTATTTAAGACAAAAGTTTCCAATCCAATCTACAAAGTTTATCTTCTCAAAAACTTGTTCATTGCGACCTTCGGCTTTGAAATACAGTTTTTAAGTTTTAAAATTTCATTGGTTTCATTTTGTACTTCTTCAATTTCTCAATACGAGCTCTTTTTCGTTTGGTCTGCCATAAAAAACAAAAACCACAAGCAATACTTTTTTTATAAATTGCTGCATATTCGTTAGCAATTTCATAAAATTATATATAGTTTTAAGTGTCGTGTAGCATATTTCTTAATTATGTTTTCAAGTACCTAAAAATTATAGTTTAAATGCCATTACCGTTGATAATTGTCGCAAGGTGGCTATTTGTAAGTAAATATATAAGGAAGCTATTGATGAAGAGACGAGAGTCTTAAAAAAGCTCTGCCACTTTTTCGAGGAAAAAATTAATGATTTTTTTAAAAGACGGTACAAGGAAAACGCTATCTGCAGCAAAACAAGGTTAAACTACAATAAAAATGTATGACATGAATAATGAACTATTTCTTTTGTTTACTAAAAAAATTAGTATGTGCCCTGGCGATAATCTTCAAGCTAACTACTAAACGGCTGATGTATATGCGAGTTAGAACCGCCAGTAATTTATTATTTATGGCAACAGCTAGAGACATTATAAGGCCCCGGTTTGGAGATGAAATTCATGGTGTTGGGAAGTAAATGAGGTTATGGGATATAATTATATGGAGATAGATGTCGATATTTATTGCAAGAATACAGCCGTCTGAATAAGCACTATGCCATTATCGACAATACCCATCAGTTAGGATATGTGGCCGTCAAAGAGCGCGCTGTAACAGCATAATGATGGCCCATCATCCAATTACCTGCTATCATCAATTCTAGCCGAACTGGTTATGGGTTACTCTTCATGGAGAGCTTCTGCCATTAATCATGTTGCGGCAGTAAGTATAGAGGTCGCTGTCAGTCAAACTCAGTGTCGGCACATCAACAACGAATCAAAAATAAATAACAACTACTGAGAAATTTCCATACGATTTTTTTATTTGTAGACATCATAAATATATTACCCGTCTGTCATAAAAGTCTTCAGAGCGAGTTTGTATTATTTATGAAAACCGAGCTGCCTTCCACCAAGATTTACGATTGTTTTCTTATAAAATCTGTTTAACAGCATACTAAACATTGCGAAAGACTTGGTTCATCTACCTCTGCTCGTTATGTTTGATGTTCTACAGTTTATTTATGTTTTTTAGGATCAAAGACGAGTGTTTTACATTATAATTTATTAGCAATTAGTCTAGCAAATGTGTAGACGCGAACTTAAATAATTATGTTTAATGCTATTTTATGGATATATAACATGTACTAAAACAGTAGTGTAGTTCATAGCTGTTGTTTATTATACCTCGTACATAACTAATTTAACTTGCTCTACTACGGGCCATAATTTTTAATTATTGCTGTGAACACAATGTTTTAATTACTGTTTAAATAGTATACGGTACAAGGTACGGCCAAGTACTTTTTTCAATATTTTTGTTTACCACAGCTAAAAGCAAAGATTTTCAAGCTTAGAACTATTTGTTGAAATAAGTGCTAAACGTAGGTTAATTATACTTTTAGTTAATATTTTATCAATGATGTTTTAGTTAACGGCAAATGGCTAAATGTTAACTTAACATTTTAAACCAATATGCAATTTTTGAAATGATATTAATGGCTTTTAAAATGCACAAATAAACCATAAATAAATACAATAAAAATAGTGAACAAAACAATCAATAAAAGCTATAGATACGTGACTGATTTGCAATAAAGCAAACAACATAATTGAAAAACTTTTCGTCTGTTCATCATTATGTTCAGGGTCTTCAAAAATTTAATGTAGGTACATGAGAAGTGTCTCGGCAATCAAAATAGTTTTAATCATGTAGAATTTCGTAAAACTCTCTAATTCTTGTAAAAAAAAATAAAAAGACATAAATTTATCAAAATCAAAAACATAATTTAAAATTTGAATATGAACCGTTTTAATGGTGGCATTAGTCACTTTTATGTTGTTTTAGATATTAGATATTTTGCATTTTAATGTGCATAAATATGTTCATGCCAATTATAGAAAAAAATCACTTGTTATCTGGGTTACTTAAATTTTTCTTAGTGTAAATAATTTACGAATCTCCATTGTTCATTACTATAAAGTGATTTTACAAATTAATACTTTTTAAAAACTACTAATTTTGTTGATTTTTTGTGGTTTACTGTAGTGGTGTTTGATAAGACAGTAATGTAGGAAAAGTGACTGGAATTATATAATACTAGTAATTTATCTAATGTATTTCAATATAGGTTAATGCAAGTATATTTTTATTGTCATTAGTACCTTTTCATAAAATACTGAAGTAATTATCACATATTAAAATATAAGAAGGTATATAAGTAATTTATATAACGTATTTTGTGTAAAAGTTCATCACGTATTAAATCATTTTGATTAATAGGAGAGATGAAGTCTTCGGACATTTCACTTTGTGTAACATTTTTAAAATAACTTTGGTAAATTGGGGAGTATGAAGGAAAACATATTACTAATATACGAATATATTACTAAGTATTAAAGAACCTTATACAGTATACACCTATACAGGGTGGTCCACTTTTTAGTAGCAGGACTCTAACAGTCGATAGAAAAACTTATTTTAAAGCGAAATTCCATATTAATATGGGTCCAAAACGCTTCATTTTAAAGATACAGGGTGTTAAAATTTTCAAAAAAATAACGATAATGTTTCACCATTTCTTAACCAGTAGATAATATTTAAACCTAATTTGGTATACAGCACCACCTTACAGGTTACCACAATCAGTGAGAATGTCAGGCCCCAAAAGCAACCAGTGGCGGAGTTGTGAAGGTTCAGTTTCAATAAATTTTATAAAAAACTAGGACGGCTCTGTTCAAAATAAAACCTGAACTTGTTTTTGAGTAGAACATTTTACTCTAAACAAAAAGTGTCTCTTGAGTTTTCTTTGTATCTGCCACCATATGGCGCGCAATTTGATTTATTTTAGTATTTTCGCGAAAAATTTGCTCCCAAGTTCGATCTAAAAATATCGCGAAAAGCAGAAAATTGCAACTTGCAGAGTAAATGCTCATTAATCGTTAATTTTGTGAAACTTCTTTCATTATTAGTATGTTCTGTTATTAAAAACTGCAAAAATCGGTAATTACTTCTTTATTATGAATATTAGCTATATTTTTAGGTCGAACTTAGGAGCAAATTTTTCGCGAAAATGGTAAAATAAATCAAATTTCGCGCCAAACGGTGGCAGATACCAAGAAAAGTCAAGTTTAGAATAAAATGTTCTACCCAAAAACCGGTTCAGGTTTGATTTTGAACAGGGCCGTATTAGTTTTTTATAAAATTTATTGAAACTGAACCCCCACAACTCCGCCACTGGTTGCTGTTGGGACTTCAAAATAAAACCTGAACTTGTTTTTGAGTAGAACATTTTACTCTAAACAAAAAGTGTCTCTTGAGTTTTCTTTGTATCTGCCACCATATGGCGCGCAATTTGATTTATTTTAGTATTTTCGCGAAAAATTTGCTCCCAAGTTCGATCTAAAAATATCGCGAAAAGCAGAAAATTGCAACTTGCAGAGTAAATGCTCATTAATCGTTAATTTTGTGAAACTTCTTTCATTATTAGTATGTTCTGTTATTAAAAACTGCAAAAATCGGTAATTACTTCTTTATTATGAATATTAGCTATATTTTTAGGTCGAACTTAGGAGCAAATTTTTCGCGAAAATGGTAAAATAAATCAAATTTCGCGCCAAACGGTGGCAGATACCAAGAAAAGTCAAGTTTAGAATAAAATGTTCTACCCAAAAACCGGTTCAGGTTTGATTTTGAACAGGGCCGTATTAGTTTTTTATAAAATTTATTGAAACTGAACCCCCACAACTCCGCCACTGGTTGCTGTTGGGACTTCAAATTTTCACCGATTGTGGTAACCTGTAAGGTGGTGCTGTACACCAAATTTGGTTAAAATATATCTACTGGTTGAGAAACGGTTAAACATTACCGATATTTTTTCGAAAATTTCAACACCTGTATCTTCAAAATGAAGCGTTTTTGGACCCATGCTGATATGGAATATTTGCTTTAAAATAAGTTTTTGTATCGACTGTTAAAGTCCTGCTACTAAAAAGTGGATCACCCTGTAGAATAAAAGTTTTGTATTAATATTTTATGACTTGATTTTAACAATCTTTAATGTAGGTAGATATCTTATGCTTCTTATATATCACAAACATTGTATATAAGAACAAATTTAATTTATATGCAAATAGCTATTAATGAAATATAGTTTGTTACTGCACATCTTAATATTCCGAATTATTAGTGATCGATGATGTGTCAAAAATGGGCGTTCTAAATATTTTTAATTATAATTAAAATTAATTTAATATAAGCATCATACGAAGTTTTATTTTTTAGCGCTTATTAAAAACGTCCGATGTTTATTTTAATAAATGATGATTTTTTCTTGTAATTAATATCTGCTAAGCGTGAAAGCAAAGTGAATATTTTCTTAGCGTTATTACAAAATTAATGACATCATAATGGTAACTGAAACGGTATAAATATTCATATGGGAAGTAGTTATTATACGTTAAAAATGTTTTTTAATGTTTCTTTTTTACATAAAAATGGGTAGCAAACACGTTTTTGCGTCATTTCCGGGATGTAACTGCAATACGAGAGAATCGGCAGTACAGATAGCAAGGAAGGGAAGTGAAGTAGCAGTTCTGATAGCAAACAGAGATAAGCCGTCAAGTGTGTCACATGCCATCAAGAGTCTAATCTAAATCGCATTACCATGTCGAGCAGGCACGGCTTCTTCGTGCGCCTTCTTATTCTCCTTCCGCCCTGACACTCTCGCACGATTATATGTTGATTTATTATATTATCGTATCTTCCTACATGTGAACTTACCATGGAGAATCACTACTGACGTCTACCTTATTACTTTTACAACGTACATACATACGATTGGGGAGTATTGTATTTTGCAAATGGCAGATTCAACGCTCAATGCGCACACCTTTTATACGATGTTAAATTGCAGTCATTAGTCATTTCGCAATTGCTTGAGGCAGTCACTGTCTAAAGATTTATTTCTCAATAATTAACTAAGATAAATATATCCATTTATATACGCATACAGTGTCTTGAAAGATTGTTTGTTACTTTTGGTATTTAGCAAAATATAGCGCGATAAATATGACTGCAATTATAGGAATTTAAAGTTATTTGTTGCGAAAAAGGTTTGGTTTACATAATGTCTAATTTTATAACAAATATGCGTAAATAAATTACAAATAAAAAGCAAACAACTAAGGCGCTAAATTATTGAAATTCATATGCATTCTGCTTGGTTGGTTTTTGAAAAGGCGTTGTGATTCCTTATGGACCAACAATTTCTTAGTGGAATAAATACCGCTCCAGTTAAAAACATCCAAAATGCCCATTAAAAGTAGATAAGGAAAAAAACACAAGGCATTGGAACGGCCACCCTAATATGCCCAATAATAAATTATGCATCGCAGAGACAAATTAAGAAAAGTCACAAATGTTACTCTATGCATTTTACCCAATGTAATTGTAGTATTAACCCTCCAGTACTAACATGATTTTTGTAACGCGAGTACTAACATCGGTCTGTGGGACCGAATTAATCCAAAGCTTATTTTACAAATATTATTTAAATTGTAAGTGTGCTTTATATTAAAAAAAAAAACTTCCAAGCATATTTGAATCTGTACTCTTTGAATTAAATGCTGTAAATACGTTTGTGGCAGCTATGTTTAGTATACGATAAAAAATTACCATAGGCCACCTTTTCGTATTACTAGCGCAGTTATAGCCTGCGCATAGTTTGTCCACTATATCAACACCAGACTTTGTACATTGTACATCATAATAATTTGTGGTTTTTCCGTATTTTCATCAAGACTATCAAAATCATAGGGTATTTCTCGTTTGTTCTTTTTTATTGTGCCTACTACAGTTAGTTTCTTCTCCAACAAAGTTTTACATAATGGTAATAATAATCCAATTAGTAACATCCATACTAACACGGGTCTGTGAGACCAAAATACCAAAAAAACTGGCAAAAATCGCTAAAAAACGCTTGCCACTGCGAGAGCTGGTCGATAAATAGATATAATGAAGATAGCGAAGAGCCCAACCCCCTCCTCACACGCATTTTCTAGTTTCGGGGATAAAATTGGGGGGTCGGTCTGTGAGACCGCATGTTAGCACTGGAGGGTTAATAGTCAAAAATACATTTGGCTACTAAACCGATATTAGTACCAGTTATTTAGTTTATTATCACAGCAGCCATACTATAACCACAGTAATAATTCTTAGAAGTCTTCCTAAACGCGTAAAAAATCACAACTTTTCTTATACTTATAATTTAGAAAGAAATCAGTGTTTTATTTAAAAAAAAAAAAAACTAATAGGTATTCAAAACTTTTGAAAAAAGTAACGTTTATTTTTAAGAATAACGTAATTGTTTTTTTAAAATTATTTTTTGCACATATGTATTTGTTATTTTAAATTGCAAAAAAAAACAACACAGATCCGTCAAATATCACATCATAGGCTATACCGTGTCCGGAACATTCTTCGCCCACGATTCTTCGCCCACAATTCTTCGCCCACAGTTCTTCGCCCACAATTCTTAGCCCACAATTCTTCGCCCACAATTCTTCGCCCACAATTCTTCGCCCACAATTCTTCGCCAACATTTCTTCGCCTACACAATTCTTCGCCGCCACAGTTCTTCGCCTACACAATTTTTCGCCGCCGCAATTTTCCGCCGCATAAAAGTATAGCACGAATTTTGTTTGTAATTGTGATTTTTTTTATTTATAACGTAATTTTTACAGATTATTTTACTTTAGGACATGTCAGGTTAGGTCAGGTCAGGTTAATTTAATTGTTATTAATACTATAATAACATAAACAAGATTAAGAATCACAACATATTACGCTTTTTATGTAGCAATTTTTAAACATAAAATTAAAAGAAGAAGTAATATACAACAAACTCCTTTAGGCCAATATAAATTAATCTGTAAAAATTACGTTATAAATAATAACAATCACATTTACAAATAAAATTTGTGATATGTTGTATGCGGCGAAAAATTGTGGCGGCGAAGAATTGTGTAGGCGAGGAAATGTTGGCGAAGAATTGTGGGCGAAGAATTGTGGGCGAAGAACTGTGGGCGAAGAATTGTGGGCAAAGAATGTTCCTAGACCCAGGCTATACAGGGTGCCTGAAATTCGAGCTTCAAGCTTAGGGATCTCGCTTATTATAATAGCCAGCGTAAAGGTTTTAATTTGGCAAAGCTGCAAAATTTGGTGCTTAATAATAATCTGAAAAATAATTGGATATATCTGTAACGATATCTGAGAAAATAGGGAAAAATCGGAAAATACCATTTTTTAAAATCGTCTATAACTCCTTTGGATTATAAAATATTTTAAATGTATCTAAACATTGCCCAAATAAATGTGTAAGCCGAATCGGATTGTGATGACAAATTTGTTTTATGTCAATTCGTTTTTGTTTAATGATAACCAACTTTATGTTTTCTTAAGGGCGCAATTTTTGCTGTTTACATAATGAATTTTTTTTTTTTTCTGAATGCATTGATGTATCACACGTAGTATTTTACTTCTACTTTTATAGTTAATTTGAAAAAATGCGTTTAAAAAAATAACCACTATAATACAGGTAGACTGGTCGTTGTTTATGTCGTTAACATGACAAACAATCAACAGACTAAAAACTTTGAAAGCCTATTACTTGTCCCAATAACGAATTTGTAAAAACGATTTTTAAGAACAAAGAAAAACGCGATTGCTGCGAATATTTTATTCATACCCATGCTCATTTCAAACAACCTTTATATTAGTACCTACCAAAAAAGATTATAATATAGACCTTTTTTATATCAGCTAGTAATTAGGATATTACTTAATGTGTTATGCGGTTTTAAAGATTTTTGAATAATTTATTTCAATAATTAAAAAAATATACTATACTTATTACTACTCACTCAAACTAACTGACGTCATCGTAAAAAAAGTCAAAACGTCGTCAGCTGACTTTAAACCACGAAAAGCTATTCAAATGTCAAAGTTGAAAATTTTGTGTCCGCAAAATATTTTATTTGTATTAAAAAATTTTACAAAAATACTTCTTTTTGATCATTTTTAACAAATACGTTCAAAAATCAACACGGCAATGTTTTTTAATTTTTGGTGCTTTTCTAATAGACAATAGACTACACAATATTTTTTAGTCAAATAAGTCATGAATATAAATCACATCATGCAAAATGAGCTGCAGAGACGAAAACAATAAGTGCAAATACAGACGACAGATTTGACAAATATTTATTACTGTTTATAAAAAATTAGTCAGGATTTCTAAGTAGCGAAATTACATACCTGGATATGTCTGTGTACATTGATATATTACACCACTGTAAGATAAGAAGAATTTAGTTTTATCCAGAACTAATAAATGATAATGATAGTCTGATAAGAAATTTTTAATATGTAATCGTAATAAACAGTGCACGGTTTCAAGGTTAGTTTCAATAAGCTTTCGATTTGGCAATAAAGCTACCAGAAACTGCCATTTGCTTATTTTTAAAAAGTAGCAGATGATTTGTGTTACAATCGCTTTAAAGTTAAATTGTTTTGTATCACATGCAGGAGTAATAACAGTGTTTGTGTAATATTTTCTTGCTAACTAATAATATCAAAAATGAAATATGAGCAACAATTTTACTAAATTTTTATTGAAAACAGTTTCCTACATTTGTGTTTCTAAGCAATTAAAAAATGAATATCATTAATCTAGTTTCACGAAATGTGTCATTACATATTTTTTGTATTTTAACTTTTGGAATGTAGAATTTTAAAAGCTTGACAATTGGTTCAGCAAATATATGTGTAGCATTTAAAACAGATACATTGTATGTTAAACCAAGAAGCTTTACGAAGGCAAAGAGTACATTGGGAAAAACACTACCTTATTATTTTTTATGCACAAAGTCAAAAAGACTTATGGTTTTTTATATTTCCTTCGTTATTACGTTTAAATATTACTAGAATATTTCTTTTTGTATCTTTACAAATAGTTTAACGATTCAAATAATTTTTAATATTTCTTTGCATTTTTTTGTATGTAATAGTCAATTTTTTTTAGAGGCAAAATATTTTACAGCAATAAACCTGTATCATTAATAGGAGATGAATTAAATTTTTTTTTACAATTTTAGATAAAAACTTTTTTGTTTGAGTGCATGATAGGGATTCCCGGGACTTTAATAGTATCGAGTCCCGGGACATTTAGTTCGAGACTCGAGACGAGACTTAATGTTACAGAACACTGAAATTAATTTTTAATCAGATTTTACTGCCACGAGTTAAGCAAAAATATTTTTATATTTTTATGTTTTAAAGTTTAAGGAAAACTGTTAAGTTTGTTTAAAATAGGTATTTACTTGGAAATATTTAGTTTATTTACTTTAAAGCTGTATTACATTATACAATTTGTTGTTCAAGAAATTTTATACTTACTAGATTGTACAGCTGTTGCCAAGTTACAACACGTCATGTCGTAAATTGACATACGCGAAGTGTCATAAGACGTGTTGTTACTTGGCTACAGCTGTACAATCTAGTATAAAATTTCTTGAACAAGAAATTGTTTAATGTAAACAGCATTTAGAATAAAGACTAAATTAAAAATAAAAATAATACTAGTACTACTATACTTTATTAATAAAATAAATGCTTTAAAAACAAAATCCGTGAATATGGTTTGATTTAAAAAAAATATATAATTTGCTGTTTATGTGTTCTGTCAACTGTCAAGACTTATTTACCATCACGATACGTTCAAAAAAGCAATTTTAAGTATGTAGCGGATGCTTTCAGAAATAATGTCACTGTCAAGAAATAATTTATTTTTTACTGTAAAAATAGCCGTTGAATTTTCAGTATATGAATATTGCATCATATTTCTTGCAATTTATGAAATCTTCCGTAATTTTTGACGGGTTATACCACAATTTTCTAGTATTTAAACAAAATTCGCAAAAGTCTCGAAGTCGCGGTAATTCCCGGGACTTTGATAAAAAAAAGTCTCGAGTTCCGGGACTTAAAAAATTGTCGAGACTCAGAATCCCTAGTGCATGATATAAAAAATGTCACCTAAAAATGTATTTCCAATCCTTCTTTAAATAATTTTCTTCTATTTTTGTTCTTAAAGACTCCATAATATTCGTTTTTCTATATGTGTTTAAAGAAATTTTATATTTGATGGTGGGTCTTCTAGTTCTTTTTCTTTCTCCGCATTATCACCATTAGTAGATATTATTGTTGATAACCCCGTATATTTCATAGGTTCTGTGTATACTCAATATTATTAAGTACTACTGTTTCTAGTTTCTTAGTAATTTTTTTTTTATGTAGTGGTCGACTAATTTTATTTGTTCAATTTTTAATTATTTTTAGATATAAAGTTGTTTTTCATTCATGGACTGTGAACTTTTTATAGGTACATACTTTTATGGCCCGCCTAATATTTTATTTTGTCTTTAGCTTGTTAAGTTGTTTTGGTATTGTTTAATAGTCTAAATATAGTCTACAAAACACGCCGTGTATGAATTATTTTATGGCCCCATTAAAAGATTTAATATTGCTTACACGACATGCAATCAAAGTAGTTAGTAAAATACAGTTTTAGGTATGCAGACCAAAATTTACATTTAAAAGTGCTGCTAATATACACGTACAATTTTGTGAAAGGATTTTTATGGTTCTCGGTATCTGTTTATAGATATAAAAAATGCCCAAGGAAATTATACAAATATTATTTCGATGATTAAAATTTATGGCAGAGTTGATTATATAATTATTATTCGAGTTTTATTAACCTCTTCAAAGCATAAATTTACGTTTATATAAATATATGGCTGCCACAGTAGATGGTTATAATTATGTCGTCAGCAGGCGAGAGGGTTATCGTGTCGGCATGTAGCATTGCATGCTCTATAGGCCCCCTACTTTACGCCCGGATGCAATAATATTAACCATACTACAATTTCAACAATGTTGCGAAGTTGGCGTTCAATTATGCATTCGATATAAACTACCTAAATAGTGGATTGCGTGACAAAACTGCTTTACCAGATAGTTTATAGGGAACAGCCGGTATTCCGACCGTTTTTAAGTAGTTTTGAAATATTAATGACGTTTTTAATCAGTATAAATCGAGACCACTCATGGCTAAACGATATAACTTGCTCCTAAAATATACTTTATTGACTAATTCGATTCAATCCTGAAATATAATTATAAATAAATGTTGCTTTATATCAGGTGATATAAAATTGTTAGTATTCTTAGCCTATTGTAATTTGTAAAATTTCTTTGGTTAGCTTCATTGTAAGTTATTTTACCGATGTTAACAAAAACAATCCTCCAAATCATATGCTAACATAAGCGTGCAAATATTTTTAAGTCACCCAGTTGGCCGTCGCCCTGTTGACCGTCGCCCAGTTGACCGTCGCCCAGTTGCTAATTAAGATACTATACCTATAGTATAGTGTCTGAAACGGTTATACAATTCAACAATTCTTCGAGCTCTTCTCAAAACTATTTTAAAATTTCAATTAACTCAAATCATTTCAAAAGTTAACGAAAAATTCGATTTGTTTCTTTTATTTTTAAGGGCTGAAAATAGGCTTAATTAAAGTACGTTTATTACATAAAAATTATTTTTATTGGTGCAATACGTTTTTGCTAGCGTTCTAGAAGCGTATAAATAAAAATAAAAATGTATTGGCCAATAAAAAGAGACTTCATTTTGTCAGTACATAATTAGCTTTTACTCTACAGGCAGATTAAACCAGTGTGGTTGTACCAAAAAAACAACAAAAAAAAAGTATTAAGACACATTATAGATGTCATCCTTATACATTAGAAATTAGAAATGACACGATCTCTATAGGGACCTTGAGGTGGAGTTTGTGGACAGCGAAATTCAGACATTTGGGAGAAGTTACGAAGGAAGACTACTCCAGCATGTGAAATTCGAAGCTATTTAGCTTTTCGATTACACGAAGATAGTAGATCAACTCAAGAATAAAAAACCTATTCAGTTCGTGTAATGTGACATCTTTAGCGTAGAAAAAATCAGCCAGGCCTTCTGTTAGTGAACAAGAATAGAGTGCCCTCAATGTTAACTCTTGGATCTTGGATCTTGACTTTTTTAGTATACTAAAATTATACTTACCTATTAGTCTAGCCCGTGTGACACGGTATAAATTTCTATATAGAAATCTGTACCAATTACTATACAGAAAATCTTATATCGTGTCATACAGGTTTTTCGTACAAAATTTTGTATAGTTTCTTGCACAGAAAATACTATACGACTTGTCCTATTTTCATGTAAGTTTTGATACAGAAACGGCGTGCTACAGATGCGCATTCAGGTCGTGAATAATGGCGGCTAACAGCTGATTTTGAACATCTGCAGCTAAAGAAAATATATGCAATAGAAATTCCTGTTAACAGTTAATTCTTGGTAATCCGAAGCAGGATGTTGTTATTGTTTAAAATGGCAATTGCAAGGGATAAATACCTTATTTTAGAGGGAGTGCAAATAGGCCCAAACAGAAAGACATGATCCAACAATCCCTCGATTAATTCATGTTTTTCTGGTTGACATTTCCAAGAACTAGTTACTGGTGACACACATAACAGACCGCCTATAGTCATACATTTGAAAAACCTATTCGGCAAACCCCCACCCTTCAAAGTCTCGGACATTTCAAAGACTTCTCACCCCTACGACATCGAAAGGGGGTGGTTGCCGAAGGAGTCTTTGAAATGTTTGCTGGGGGTGGGGTAACAGAGGGGTTGCCGAAGAAGTCGGTGGTCGTAGTGGTTGCTGAAGGAGTCTTTGAAATTTCCACCACCCCCGGACGACTTCTTCGGCAACCCCAAAAACTACACCCTCAAACATTTCAAAGACTCCTTCAGCAACCACCCTCTGGTCATTGTCGACGACCTTGAAAGACTTCTTCGGCAACACCCTCCGGTCATTGTCGACGACCTTGAAAGACTTCTTCGTGACCTTCAAACATCGATCATAGTAAGCTCCGGATGGACATGCCATCGAACTATCGCAGGAACCGTAGTATACCACTACTCTTATCCTCTTCTGCCGCATTCTCATTCGAGCCATATGCCACTATTAATTCTTTCTTTGTAATCTGTACTTCTACCATCAATACTCAAAACCCAAAACTCAAAACCCGAAACTCGCATTCTGTTTGGGCCTTATCTGTGTTTATACTGTTTAGGCGCATGTGCATGGGTAGTAAATTGTACATAAAATATGTCTCCGTGTCACACACAGTTTCAAACGCTTGGAATTCTGTATTAAAATCTGTACAAGAAAAACAATACAAGATATTCTGTATTGTTTTCTGTACAGAAATTTTTACCGTGTCACACGGGCTTAGAATAGATCGCAATATCTAAACAAAATATTTTTAATGACCAGTGGTGCTACGTTGATATATGCATCGTCTAACAACATAAATCTTTTGAACAAGTATCGTTGTTTTTATTTAAGTACGTTCCATGAACCAATTTCATATCTGAGCGCTTTGTGTCCCAAATAAATGTTTGGTTTGGTAGCAGAAACTTACAGAGTATAAGGCATTCCATCGTTCAACGAAAAATAATCCTTACTTTCCTTTGATGCGACTTTACCTTAAGGAAAACACTCGGAGACTCTTTGACGTCCATCCGGGATCTTGAGTGTTTTTTTGAATGATCGTAAACAATTCCTTTCTCATCAGTAGGTATCGACATCAATGAAAAACAATATTTTTAAGCGCTTAAACATGCACGTACATACCGATAATCGCCTCACTTTCTTGTTTTTATATGTATAATTCATACTGAACTCATTTGCCCAATTTTTTTACCTTCAAGTAGCGACAATTGGTTGCAATAGGAACTTTTAATTTTAAAGCAAGCACACGAACAGTTTTACAAGGATTTTCCTTTTAGTCCACTTGAACGATTTCCAAACAATTGAGGATGTGGTATGCATCCCACACCTTTAAGTTCTTCAAATAATGCCTACCAAAATATTCTAGTGATGGTTGGATCGCATTAGAATATTCTAGTAATTTGCAATAAAGTCTAGAATCCGATTTCCCATTCCATTAATAATCCCTATTAAAAAATTAAAAAAACGTATTTTATAATTTTAATTTCACAATAAAAACGACCCATTAGTGTTAAAAAAATATATTTTGATGTTTTTTTCCTAAACGGTCTGAATAATTTAGCAATTAAAAGTAACTTTTGCACATATTTGCTCCCTTAACGGACTGTCTAGCTTCTCTTTTATGAGATTCCTACATCAGTCAAAGTATTTTGGACGAATTGAATAAAACGTAAATTACTTATTTTTTAATTTATTGACAATTATTGACGAACTCGAAATTTTCCTTTCAAAACTAAGATTACAACGGTATTTTTTTAATTGGGTGTATGATTTTAAGTTGATTTTTTCTTACTAAACGTTGCAAAATTTGGCAGGTCAAAAGTCTTTTCATAAATCATTATACCCCGTATTTTGAAATTTGTTACTTAACTATCTTTGTTCGTTAAAATTTACTTAAAAAACATTTAGCTTCAATCTGAAAATAGTTAATTCTTGTTATTTTCCTTTTATTTTAAATTTTAAATTGTAAAAAAAAATGTAAGGTGAAACAAATTTGTCTACCATGTGGCATGCACGTCAGTACTAAGCGGTTGTTGCACGCATGAACGGAGTTTTGAATGGAGTTAGTTATGTTTATCGGGTGGAGTAGCGACATTGTAAATCACAGGGTGTGCTGTTCGGACCCCGTAATTTCATGCCTTCCTTTATTGCGGCCAGCCACATCCACATGACGTGCCCGGCGGCGATAGCATGACAAGAACGTTCTTCTAGCTGTTTTATTTTATATGAAAATAAAGTGTGACGTGTCTATCTGAAATAACACAGTCCGTATTGCTCTCTATCGCCTTTGTCTCGTATCTGTCGACTTCCTTCAAACTCTTCTTCAAATTGCGTTTTTAAAATATCGTAATAATAAATCAACAAAATCCCCTACAAATTCTGATGTTAGTACATTATGTATTAAAGAAAGCAATATTTGGCTAGTAAAAAAATCTAGAAATTTTTTCGAACAACTTTTAATTTTTATTATATTTGTAATACCTTAAAACTACACTCCATCTAGTTTTTACCATTATTGAGACATTTGCACAAACTAGGCACCAGCTTTTGTACATTCTCTTCAAAAAAGAAGGCCGACTGTGACGATAAGTCACTCCTGCACTGTTTCTCTGGTGTCACTTTGCGGGAAATGCGATAATTTCCCGCAAAGTTTAACTGTTTCTTAAGACATTGTGGCAGATTCTTTAAACTTAAACTTCTTGAAATTGTTGTGCTCACACTAAGTGCCGAACATGCTCTCCGAAGAGCTCACACTGTTGCTCATACTCAAGCCTTTTCACGTAATTTGGTTGATAACAAATGGACCATCCTTCCTATAGTCCAGACTTGGCATTAGTACCGAGCTACCGAGTGACTTTTTTCTGTTCCTGCATCTGAAAAACTTTCTTGCTGGCCAGCGTTTCTTCAACAATGATGACGTTAAAGGAAAAGTGCAGAAGTGGCTCTTTACATGCGACCTTGTTTTTAGATGATGCCCCGTTAATGGACGTTTTTTTTCGAATATCCTTGTACAGGGGGTCCAAATTTGATGGGATTACATGGGTATCTCGCTTAATAGTCAAGATAGAGAAACGGTTAAATTACCCAAAATGTACAGTTTTTTAGGAAAAACTCAGAACTGTGTTCTATCTTTTTTGGTTTTTGAGTTATTACTGTTTTCTTGTTACATTTATAATGTGTCATATCTCCCTTAGATATTGTTGTAAACATCGAAAACATTAATGAAGATTATTTTTAGATATTTTTATGTAAACTTTGATGGTACTAAAAATATTTTTTTACGCTCGCCATTAAACAGCTATGACACAACCTACCTTTTTTTTTTTTTAATAGAAGCTATATTTGGCTATGACCTATTTAAATTCTTTATTTTCTTCTTATTCCAAAAATACAAGAGTTGATGTATTTATTTGCAATAATACGCAAGTCAAAGGTTTTTTTTTTAAGATAAACAGGTAAAAACAAAAAGTAGGTTGTTAAAACAAAAAATTAATAAAGTGTAAAACTTTATAAAACCGATGTGGTACAACGTTCCAACGACTACTTGAAAGGGATATAGTTTTGTCGTTTATGGTTAGTTAGGTTTGTAATACATTTTTGCTTCAGAGTCGATTATAACAATTAAATCGTACTCATATTATTTTAAATTATTGCTGATGCTGACTATATTATTGTTTGCCTTTTGTTCAAATCTTGTTCAAATCTGGTTTTTCTTATTTTCACAGCCCACTTTCTGGTTTTAACTGTTAATAAAAAATAAAAAACTAAAAACTTTTGTAACTTGCGTATGATTGAATATAAATACATCAACCTGTATATATTTGGAAAGGGAAAAAAATAAGGAATTTAAATAGGTCATAACCAACTATAGCTTCCATTAAATACAAGGTAAGTTTGTGTCATAGCCTTTTAACGGCGAGCGTAAAAAAATTTATTTAGTTCCATTAAATTCTACATGAACATATCTAAAAATAATCTTCACACATTTTTTTGATATTTACAACAATAAGGGAAATATGACACATTATAGATATGATAATAAAACAGTTTTTCGCTTAAACTCAAAAATCGGAAATGATAGAATATTTTCGAAAACGGTTCTAAGCTTTTTTCAAAAACACTGCACAATTTTTGGTAATTTAACTGTTTCTCTATCTTGACTATTAAACGAGATACCCATGTAATCCCATATAATTTGAACCACCCTTTATGTCGACAATTGCTACCTATTGTATAGGTACAGTGCTTGCATAAACGTTTACACTAACAGTCTTTTTCTAGTAGTTATGTGTTAAAGACAACAGTTTTGACACAAGCACTTTAATTATTATATAAAATATCAATTTAAAAAATTAATTGTAAGAAAGTTCTACACACCGGCTTAATAATCCACAATCTACAGCAAAAACAATATTTTAGCATCTCATCACGCTCATACATAAGTACATATTATCAGAGATCAGAACATCTTTGGAGATTTTCGAAACGTCGCGTCGAGAGCTTTTGGAATTACAATAGACGCTTACCTCTTAATTTTAAATCATATCTGAGGATAACTGTCAGTCAGTCTTTTTGTTGATTTTAGGTCTTCTACCGTTTTTAAAAGGATTGGAAGCGTTTATCATGAGCAACTTATTGTATGTAAATGGTAATATTATATGGTTCTAGATATGCCTGTATTTTAAGGTGTGCTTTAAGAAGCCAACTCCTCCCCTATAATAACCTGTGTATTTGTCTGTCTGTCTGTCTGTCTATTTGATCCCTTAAAACTCGAAAACTGTCAACTCGGACTCGACAGCAAGTGTTAAGAGGTACTTTAGTTATACACTACGCTGTGTAATACACCGAAGTTCACTGGAACGGAATCGTGGGGGCAAAAACTCTACTACTACTAAAACCGTGTTCGATATTGTATTTTGTTAATACAATAGGCTGTGTCATTGCAGCGAAGTTATGTTTGATAAAATTCATGCCTAAGAAAATCTTGCCTGTGAGCTGTTGCGTTGCTTACGGTGAAGACATGCTTTTACCAATTGATTCGTAATGTTAGTTATTTACCATAAATTAACCTAAAGACTCGGAAACGTTAATGGTCGTGACCTCTGTTTGATGACACCGGACTAATGCAGTCATTAGCGTCTGGCAGATTGAAACAAATGGTGTCGACGAAGTTGCGAGCGCTTAGGGAACTGTCAGAGGCATCCCTTCACACATCAATATCAATATTTATATGCAACTATTCTTCATTATGTTGACACTTTGATTGTTCGTCTTCGTGCTATTGTTTAGTTACACGTTCTCTTGCATGTCTACGTCTGTTATTATGATTGATTAAGGATAATAAAACCAGCGATAAATATCAATTATATTTATATTAAAATTACATTAAAGAGTACTCTGAAAAGTAATGGGTGATGGAAGTCAATAAGATCAGCTACAAGTACTTATATGTACTTACAGTAGAGATTTTTTAAAAAACTTAATACTCTACGACACGATACAATTTTTATGAACGTAATTAAATACAGAATTATATGCACAATTATGTGTATAGTATTTTTATAAGTCGAACTTGCTTTCAGTTTAAAAAATATTTACTTTAGAAACCCTGTTCTCTATTCGAAAATTATATACAGCGTTCTCGTTTTTCGACGGCCATTATGGGGATCTCGTAAACGGTAAGAGTTGCGACTTCGGTTAAATAAGGGCAAAGTTGTATATTCAGGTGTTTAATAATTTGACGCAAACAGAACTTATCTAGCTTTTTTAGTTTTTGAAATATAGGGGGAAAAGTAGAAAAGTGGATTTTTGTTTTTTGCCTGCAACTTTTTCATTTGATGTCGAATTTTATTTCTGTAACAACTGTTTTATGGCCACTTTTTGCAAGGAATCATATTCCCAATTATATTTTTCATGCGACATTTCGATTTTTTTTTAAACCATCATCAGCTTTTTTTTTTGGACGCTATATCTGATTTTAACGCCAATTTGTAGAGCATTTTATTCTGAATTCGACAATGTACTAGGCACTTTTTTGAAACAATTTTTTTTTTAAGGACAAAGACAATTATTTACCATGCCGATTAGGAATTTTTCAAAATGAAATATTGGTTTTTGCTATTTTTAACAATTGTTTCAAAAAAGTTCTAAGTGTTATACAATGTCGAATTCAGAATAAAATGCTATTATAGATGAAAAAATTTAAAAAAATAAGTAACTAAAAATCACTCATTTCTTTTTTGAAGGATCTTGTGTTAAAATGCAATACCATTGTCGACATTCTCATCTCTTCACCAGTTGGTCATAGGTTTTAAAACCCTTCTAGGGTTACTATTCTTTTAACTTTTGTTCATAAGTAAACTGATTGCAGATTAAAAGAAATTTTACACAGTAAATTGAAATGTTGCAGAACCAAATAAAATAGCAGTGGACATAGATGTTTGATTAAGCGAACCGGTGCAGACGAACTGCAGAAATTCTAATCTAATCATTATCAACTTTTTTGACCATGCCTTAATCCTACACTCAAACTGCATAAAAATATTTTAGAACCCTTGATTATATGGATAGGCCCTAATTTAATGTTTCAAGAATTAATTGTAGAATTTGACCAATGAACAGGTGGTAATTTTATAGGTGTCTATAAATACAATGCCGCAAGTACGATAAGTATTTAGTTATTATACACTTTTGGATTTACGCAAACTGCATTTTGATAGTAATTAAATGAAACGGATATAATGATCAGTGAAAAAAAAGTTGAACAATACAAAAATAATTTGATTTCTCGAGTTGTTAAATATTGTAGTTATATTTTCCGACTGTAGAAATTTCATATTAAGTAAATAATTGATTGCTATGTACATATTATTGACATAAAAAACATTTTTTAAATTTTTTTATTTAATTTAAGGGTTGAATATTTAGAAACACTAACCATTTCTGACCGCTTACATGAATATGAAATTCCAGGAAAGGTATGATAAAAGAATTTTTGCAGGTCGTGTATCGGCTTAGCCCTCATGCTTAATTATTACTTTCTGCAGTTCGTGGTACTTAAGTACAAGTGATTAAAATTGCTTCAGTTTAAGTGCGCCCATGCGAATAACGCTCAGCAGATTTATAATAAAATCAACAATGTTCAACAAAACAATAAAAAAATACCTTAACTCTTGGAGAATTTAAATAAATGTAGGCTACTTTTGATAAGCTTTATAAAATTCAGTTTTATTAAAACAATAAATTAATAACAATAATTGTAGGATGTACTATGGTTCCAAAACTAACACTGTCATATTTATTATGAATTATTCAAAAATACCTTTTATGTTTTACAAAAAGCATTTTACTTTCAATGCTGTAAATTATGTCTTAAGTAATAACATTTATTTAATTTTTAAACATTACGTTAATAGATGTTGGTGCGCAAGAATCAGATTCCTAACCGCATTTTACAAGTGAACCGACATGCTACAATTAACCAATCACTTGCTTTATTTTCTCTTCACTTAACATCGCAAGTAAAATACATTTTAAACGACCGTTTACACAATTACTCAATTATTTCGCAATTTTATACCTGTACATTGTATTCTTAAAATTTCGAAAACGCGACGGCAAAAAGATCGTAATTATTTTGTTTTAAATTACTTAATCTTGATACGTTTTAAATTATTCGGCGCCTTTGTTAATTAAATTGCTTGACACACCTATGTAGACTAGAAAACACTCTACACCTACAGGGTGTGTACAAAAAGTTTTCAAACATACTGCATTTTGGTGCATCAAATAAAGATTTAAATTGTGAAGAACATTCACTGATAGCTGTACATATTTTTAAATGTTGCTATATGCGATTCGTAGTGAAGCTATAAGTAATTGTTGATGATCGAAGAGCTAAAAAGTAATTAAAAGTGTTATCCATTCATTTGAATCGGCTTTACAAAAAATAAAAATAAAATCGCTCAAGGTAAAATAAAGAAACATCTATCATCTTCATTCTCAAAAGTAATTGCAATCGAAGCTGTTGCGAGTTCTAGAAAACAAGTACTAAAACCCAATGCGAGACTTCTATTTACGCTATATTCTAGCCTTATCGAAGACTAGCAAAGTTTTATGAATTCACCCAGCTGAAATTCATCTTGTAAGGACAAGGATTTACCACTATAAAGGAGATTAAGTTTACTGTAAAAGTTGAAGATGGTATCTAAAGAAACTTTTCCAAAATTCATATTAACAGCGTTTGAGTTTTGACGCACTTAAGTCTTATTCCATTGATAGCACCAATTTTTGTGGTTTCGCCTGTCTAAGTTTGTCACAATATTAACAAAATTTAACAATGTGGCATGGTCCATAAGTTTAGAAGCGCATCAATTTACAGAATTTAAATTAAAATATGTCTTAAACGTGCAATGAAATTAACTGCGTTTATCTTCTTAAAATCTAATTATACATTTAGTAGGAGCAATTACATTCGCTGATGAAGAAACCGTTTCATTAGTAATACTTTATAAATAAAACAAAATGGTTGTATGCATGTTGTGTAGGTACTTGTCAGTTTAATTTATATAGGTATTTATTTATTGCTTCAGGTGCTTCGAACATCGTTATACGTTGCTACTAATGAGTGGTGTGAAAGTGTAGTTTTCGTACAGTAATAAATCACAGCTCTGACCCGATTTCTCACGCGGTTGGTTAACGCGAAATGTTATACACAATTGAAAATTCATTTTGGTAGTAAGTACTCGACAGTAAGATAATATATGCACTTATAAACAATGGGGTGCTCTTCTCATTGCGTTGGGGTCCCCGAGGCAATCCATTATGTAAGGATGAAAAGAAAATTCAATCTGCATGACGGGTTCCGCCCTTCTGCTCTGACAGGCCGTGATTATGCATTCAACAACCTGACCTGGGGCTGGGGTATCTGACCTTAGCAACTCATGTGACTCACCGGTGTAAGTGACATGTATAACAAGTTGTTCGTCGAGGTTTACACTTATTCGAACTTTCGAACAAAAAAGCGTAAGTAAATACTGAGTTTTAAATAAAATATCAAACTTTTCTCTTTTCTTATTTTCCTGCTCAAAGTTTGGTTTACATGCCACCTCATGATGTCGATTTTAAGTCGGTGAGAAATAAGTCAAAAATGTGGATTAACGCTGGATATTTTATATTTAGTTTATATATTTATTTTAAATAAGATAAGAACTCAAGAAAAACATAGATTTATAGATTTAAAAAATGATAGAATATATAAACCATATAATAATACATAGGGCGTAGAATTGTATTACCTACTCAACATAGCAATTTCAATGGTAAAATTTTAAAAGTTGTATAATAATGTCCTCTAATTATTTTGGGGAAAAATACATTTAGGTTTTTAACCCCTTGATGAGCTCTACGAACTGAGTTCGGGCGTTTTTTTCGCGTTAATGCCGAGGCTCTACGATTTAATATTGGGCACTTTCACCGCTTTTGCACCGTTGACCTTGCTCTACGAACTGGGTTCGAGCGGTTTTACCGCGTTTGTGCCGTGCTGTACGATTTGAGGCCTTGTACACGCGAAGCGGATAACTTCAGTTGATCGCGCGTTAGAGCCGGTTTTATGCACGCGACAGTATCAAGGCGGCGTAGGCAGATTTTTTTTAACGTGCATTCTGTGTTGAAGCTATACCTAAGTTGGAAAATTAGGTTGGTTCTTGTCACCAACGCCAAAAGTCTTCTTTTTTCTTGACCCAAAAATCTTATGCAGGTTGATTTGAGTAAGTTGGGTTCGCGCGGTTTTTGCGTGTGATTTTTATAACAAAATATTTTTTTTGAGGTGCTGCTAGAGAACAGCCTAATTGTTGTATTTTTTCAACTCACAGCTTCATTACAGAAGCAACATAAAAAAAGGTGAGCCTCTGCCGCCGCAACATTGTCGCATGCATAAACCCAGAAATTTAATGTAGCGTTCAAGTGGTTAAAGAGATAAAAATTCTGTCTCTACAAATGTAATCAGTATTACATTTTAGTTTTCCAATAACTGAAAATTGTAAAACGCCGTTTTGACAAAAATCTGTAGTGCCTTGAACTTATGCTGTGACAACTGCCCATCCTAATGTCACTTATGGTACCTTTTTCTTAAACTTCTAGATTATTTTAGAAGCTATGCGCAACATGCCAATTTTCTTAACTCTCTGACGCTCACCGAGATACCCATGTGCATTATAAATTGTACAACCTGTATATTTATAAAGCAAAACATATTTTTTTACTTCTAGCAAAAATACATTTTGGAGGAACAATTTTCATGTAGAGTTTGATTCGATAGAGACTCCATTACTTGTCTACTTAGTATTTAAGAATTCCATAAGTAGTATTCAGGCAATATCTGATCAAAGTACAAAATACAACCCAAATGAATAAATTACAATATCAAATGGCAGTAACAAGAAACCACAATTTAGACATTTAGAATAATGTTAACAGTGTTCTCAACCTTGTTACTTTTGTGCACCCCTTTTCTACATCAAATTTTATTGCGCCCCCCTTTTTCTTATCAGATTTTGTTGCGTCCCGCTTTGAATTGTTAGGTGCTGCTAAAACACTCTATTTGTTTTTATTTTTTAATCGTCCCTTGGCTAATACCTATATTAGTTCTAGAATGTAGAAGTATATTTTTATTTGTACTTCTTTTGCTTATATAAACTTAAAAATATATTGCAATCCCCATCTTTTTTTAGAACAAACATAAAGTTTACAAAGTCATTTTAAAATGTATCAAAAATTACAAAAATTTGCCTTCCAATATGTTTTTATCGTATAAAACTTTATTATTTGTTTGTTTGTCAATTTATCTATGGTGCAAGGTTAAAAATGTTTTTATTTATGGTAACTGTGACATTATTATTTGTTAATACAGTGAAGGGGAAGTGTTAATCTGAATAAACATAGCCAACCGTGTTAGTCATACAAGTGCTTGTCATAAACATGTCACACTAACGATCTTGGGTATTACAGGATCAATCTGTCAACTGTTTTGAGTCGGCAACTCATTCTTGTTTGTTACTGTTTTATAAAAAACGCAAATCCTCTTTACTACATGCTATGGCTACTCCGATGTTTCCTCCTAGTTGTATTAATGTTAACCGTATATATGTGTTAACTCATAGCCTACTTATATGGTATTAATTCTGCAGTATAGTATTATGGAGCTTATTTGCAAAATTTTAGGCTATGGTAATATTCTTCATACACATACGTACTATACATGTTTTTTAAGGTGTTAATAATTGTTATTATTTATATTTAAAATATATATATAATATTTATAAATGCTAACAGCATTGGTAATCGACCGCTGAGGAAATAACATAAATATTATACGTTATCTTTGTTGGTGTGGCTTAATATAGCTGATTTTTTAACCATAAAAATAGTTGTGCAAAACAGATTTCAATAATTAATGAGACTTTAATAGGTTAATTGAATTTTAAATTTATACTACCTGGTTTAAAGTCATAAAAATGTTTTCGTTTTTAGATATGGCCATGTTTAATAACATGAAATTATTACAGTTTTAGAATACCATTAAAAATTTAAGGAAAAGTAGTTTTAACCACAAAAATAATTATATTGTAAAACGAATTTGCAGCGTTTATGTAGACGTGCAGACAGTTGGTGCAGAATTTTGTAATTATGATCAGTTGCTAAAAACATGCAACCGTTATTAATGTAAACATTTCGCATCATAATTTTTGTAATATTGATGGTAATTGCTTCCAATTATTGGCAGCGTATGCCTCAAGGCGCGCATGATAAATATTAATCGTAACAGGTGCAACATTATTTGGTATTTTCGCCTTATTTATGGTGAGTTAAATTTTGTTTATTGGCTAGTGTAAAAAATTTAACAGGCAAATAGTAGCTGCGAGGAATGTAACAGCTATAAATTATGTATGCGCGATTTTCATCGCACTAACAGCTAATAACAGAGGACTCATTTCGCTCACTCACATGATTATTGGATTTCAGGTAATTGGTATGACATTTTAGGATTAATGACAGATTTATATGATATAAAAGATAATCTATAGTCAAACGAATTCATTAACTGGAACCGGCTGTTCCGCCACGTTCAACATGCAGCTAATTAGTTTGATTTGCGAACCCTTACAATAAATTTTATTGCTTGTTAAGGTGCAGTCTATGTCTGTAGAAGGAATGACACATTGCCATTTATGGATGGAGTTATCTTTCTGTATTAGAGAGCTAATGAATTAATTAGTTTAATGAAATGTCAACACGTACGGTTGAAATAGAAAACCATTTAGTATAAGCGACTAAACGGGCAGTTTCGTGGAACGGTTATGGCCTTATTCTCCGAAATAAATAATGAATATTGTAGGAAGACTGATTGCTCTTGCTATTTTAAATGAAGGCTGTATGTTCGAAAATTTATTACGTCATATAGATTATTTTATACGAGCAAGTTAATGGTAAACGGAAGTGACGCCCGACGTTAAGCTTCGCCAAGCCGTTCTAATAAACCAGTTGACAGCTGCGATATGTCTAATTTATCAAGCACTCAACTCAGCTGCGACAACTCCTATAACTTGACAACTTCCATCAAATTTGACAAGATGCATATTATAACATATTTTCTCCTTTTTTAGACACGCCCTTGATTCAAAACTGATGTAGAAAAAACCTAGCGGCTTCATTTATTATTACCGGAACACATAAATAGACATTTTTTCATAAAAGCACTGAAATGAACTTATTTTGTACAAGACATAACTCACAAAATAACTTTTCGTTTAACATAAACAAAAAATTCCTGTTAATATGCAGAAGTTGTTTATCAAATTAATGAAACAACTTATATTTAATTTGTGATTTCCCTAATATATTAAATTTTAACGAAATACGTTAAAATGAGAAGCATTCGGGAAATAACTGCTTTATAATATATTAACGTAGGAGCGAAATAGTTGGAATATTTATTTAAAAACAAGTTTTGTTAAAATGTCTTGGTCATATATCATTTGCTGTCTTTGAAATTTAAGAGTTTTGATCAAAAATATTTCATGCTACTAATAGCCTTAGTAAAGTGGTTGTTGACAATTTTGAATGACATGGAATTATTTTGTTTACACACATTCTAAATTAATGTTTTCTTTTTTTAAGAGAACGGGTGTAGCATCTATCAAGTTATTTTATTATACCAGCTTCACAACTTTGGTATCTTTGTGTCTTTTTTCTGTTTGTCGCTACTTTAATATTGCACTAATAGGAAAAACATTATTTATTTATTATTATATGTAAAAATCATACACGTTTTGTATTTAATAATGTCTAAGAATACAGTGGAAGTCGGTTGTAACGCGGGTTTGCGGGGGGTGTAACCGACCCGCATTATATGACAACCGCGGTAGGTATAACCGAATTGTTAAAGATTATTATAATATAGTATGAACAACAATAATAGGAAACAAACTACCTGCTGGACCGAAGAAGCCAAAAGAGAAGTAAAGGAAAAGAAAAGACTATCGAAAAAATACCTGACAACAAGCAAACCAACAGGTTACGAAAAATATAAATAACAAAGAGAAAAGGCGAAACCGACTGTGCTAGAAGCAAAAGCAGACTTGGGAGAACTTTTGGAAAAAATGGAAGAACATTATGCGAGCAATCGAAAACTTTTCAACAAGGTATTAAAAAACCTAAGACAAGATAAAAACCATATATTGAAGCAAATAATGGATAAACAGGGAAAAATACTGACAACAGAAAAATAAATTATCAAAAGATGGGGAAATTATTTTAAGCAGTTATTGGAAAGTGATAACATTATGACAAGGAAGAAGAGCAAGGGCAGGAGGAATACGAAACAATTGAACAAAATATGAACAAGAAATAACCGAAGATGAGTTGGATAGAGCGATACATAAAATGAAAATTGAAAAAGTAGCAGGTCATGATGGCGTTTTACCAGAAATGATTAAGTTAGTAGATGGGAGTAGATGGAAAGAAATGCCGCTAAGAATAGTAAATAAAGCGTGGCAGGAAAAAAAAATCTAAAGGACTGGGAGGTATCTGTTATATTACCGATATTTAGGACTGGCGATAGTAAAAAATGCGAAAACCATAGAGGCATATCTCTTCTTAGTGTAGCAGAAAAATTATATGAAAGAATTTTGGAGGAGAGATTAAAGAAGCATTTCAAAAAAAATTTGGAAGAGGCGCAATGTGGCTTTAGACCGGGTAGAAACACGCAGGATCTAATTTTTACGTTGTAAGTTAAGTGAAACGAATGGAACATTCAAAGATGGTGTATTTGTGTTTATCGATTTTTCTAAAGCCTTCGATAGAGTTCCAAGGGAAAAGATCTGGAAGATATGTAAAATGGATAAAATAATTAAAGAATGTAAGAAAAACACAAAGAAAGCCTACTGGGGTTGGAATAAACTAAAATCAATATCCTTAGCAGAATTAGCCTTTGTAGATGATGTGGTGCTATTTGCTAAAAGCGAAAAGAACTTACAATTACAACCTAGACATATGGGCAGGTACATTAAGTAAATATAATTTGAATATTAATATAACAAAGACAAAGGTTATGGTTATAGCGAAAAATTATAAACCACTTACAATTATGCTAAACCAAAAAAAGATAGAGAAGGTAGCAAATTTTAAATATTTAGGAACAATAATTGCAGAAAATGGTAAATTGGAGGAAGTACGTAGCCATTCTCACGTACAGTTCAGAAACTTGGACACTGACTCAAAAACAAAAACAAAGAATATAGGTACAGGAAATGAGATTTCTAAGAGGAATAGAGGGATGTAGACTGATCGATAAAATCAGTAACGAAAACATTCGAAATAACCTAGGAGTAACAGATATTAAGGAAAAGATGGAGACGAATTAATTAAGATGGTTTGGACATCTACTACGCATGCCAGAAAGTAAATACGCGACAATAGGATGGAAAATTCAGATGGAGGGAAAAACAAAAAGAGGAAGACCAAGTATAAAATGGGAAAAAGAAGTGAGGAGTGAGCTGGAGAGATGTGCCACAATTAACTAACGATAGGCAGGAGTGGAGCAACATAACAAAAAAATAAAAGCATACCTCGACACCGATATGTACAAGAGGAAGCGATTAAGAAGAAGAAGTGTGAACAACTCATTTTTACAATTTTATTTATTATTTAGAAAATATGAAATAAAAATAAACTCTGTTCACATATCAGCAAATACATACATTCAAAAACAAAAAAATTACAATTGCTTTACGAATACGCACCCAGAAAAGATTCGATGCTCAAAAATCAAACTACATAACAATTACAATAATTAACGATATTTATTATTGAGTCCAATAAGTATCCTAACAACATTTCTTGTGTTTTTATTTCCTCCCACACCTAGTCTTTCACGCTGGTAGCGTCAATACAAAAAAGACACAAAAAAGTCCCGCGTTATATCCGAATGCGCATTATAAAAGGCGCGTTATAACTGACTTCCACTGTAATTAAAACAGTGGTACGAAGCGCCTGTGGCAAGTGTCGAACTTGCGCCCCCCCCTAACCAAAAAATTACCAACATTTTGAAAAAATTTAAGGTAACAAGTAAAATTTTACTAAATGCAAATGTTAAATACTCAGTATTAACCCCATCAAAATGAGTTGCCGGAAAACCAATTATGCATTTGTATTAATAAATTTTTATTCAAATTCATTGACAAATAAATTAAAGAAATACGCGATGTAGGTATAATATAAAATAATATAATAAAAATATAAATAGGTTCAGCATATTTTATGTAAATAGTAATTTTTCTACCTTTTTCATTTGCAAATAGGTACATCTATTATATCTTCATAATTAAATATTTTTGCAATGTCTTTTTCAATAATTGATATTATTATGTTTGTTAATCGTTCTTGTCCAATAAAAGAACGAAGGTACGATTTTACAATTTGTAATTTGCTAAACGAACATTCGCAGGAAGCTGTGTTTACAGGCATTGTTAGTAATAGTTATTTATGTATCAAGGCCAAAAAGTCGAGGCCAGCAAACAGGCAAGGCCGAAAAAGAACGTTTTGGCCGAGGTGCATATTACATTTTTTGTGCCATCGAATTAAAAACAATTAAATTTTTAGTAATTTTCAAAATTATAGGTTAGAAACTACGCGACATTCTGTCACTGACAGATGACGGCGTATGTACTGCATTACCGGCCCTCTCCTTAGCAACGGCCGTAAAAGTTACTTTTTCGGCCGTTCTTAAGGGTAACGGCCTGAAAGTAACTTTTACGGCCGTTGCTAAGGATAGGGCCGGTAATGCAGTACTTTATGGTTGCTAACGCGTCCGTCAAACATCTGTTTTCAGTACGATCGCACAAAAAATCATTAATGCTATGTCTAGATTTTGATACGTGTTCTGTAATGAGTGTTCGTAATTTTTTTGGCAAGATTTAAAAGAGTTCATCTAGCCCAAATTTTCAAAAACTGCCATGGCTTGATATTTGAAACTCTCTATTTCACATACAAGTTCTGGAGCATTTAAATCGCTATTACATTTCAATGCCAGGTTAGCTGCGAATCGTTTGAGATCGTTTCCATTTAAAAAACTGCAGTCGTTTGCGACCTCTTGTAAAGCAGTAACTTATCTATGAGTTGTATATTAGATCTAAAACTTTACACTTTTTTTTTAAGTAGGTAATGCAGTTTCATTCATGGCAAACGAATCATCAGTAGCTTTCTTCACCAGACATAATTTTTATTTTGCGCCGTTTTTTTTCTGGAATGTAAGTTTATATTTATTGTTTCGGCTAAGCTTTTTGCTGAAATTGAAGCAAACCGAAAAAATCATTTCGGTACTGTTACATTTCATTTTTTAGAGCTTTTATAATTTTTTTTGTAAAAATAAATTTAATTTTTTAATCTTTTCTAATATTGCATCCCAAAATATTAGTAGTGCAACCAAGTTAAATTTAATTAATAATTTTGACAACATTCGAGCATTTGTTACAGAGTCTATAGTAACTTATCTTTGCCATCTAAACTCGAAACGAATTGGAAATTGGAACTCACCAGTGCTACCAAACGCAGTGAAATTCCGCTGTGTTGTAGATATTGTATGTCTATCAGCGTATTGCCGAAATTTCAAATACAATGTAAAAGAGTGGACTTTTATACCTATTTACTTACTATTATTTTTTACATTTCTTATGCTTTGCGCCCTAAACCTAGTTGCACCCGTGGCGGGCACCTCTTTCGCCTTACCCTTGTTACGGCACTGAATTACAAACCTGTAGACCGAAACTTACGAGGTGCGTTTCTAAAGTATGGTTCGGTTAGCAAAATATATAAATAAAATACTTGTGTAGGTACACATACCATTTAATCCACATTTAATCTTTTATCACCATTTGGAACAAGAATGAAACTCCTTCATTTCCATACCATTGCAAAAACTATTGAGCTGAATATCGCTTAGCATTATTTAGCACTCCTCGGGTAGACTCTTGCAGCCTAGTTTGTTTTTTCACAGTATTATATATCATTGAGCGCTGACCTTCTTCAGAGATATCGAAATGAAGGAAATGATGTTTTAGTAAGTTATGTGACAGGCGATGAAAGCTGGTTCTATTATTATAAACCTGAAACAAAATGGTAGAGTATAAAATGGAGACACTTGAATTCTCCAACTAAGAAGAAAGCAAAGACAGTGCAATCTACTGGGAAAGTTATAAGCATCGTTTTTTGGGATGAAGTAGTGTGCATTCTGATTGAATTTTTGTATTCTAAGGAAACCATAAATTTTGTTTGTTATTAAAAAACACTTTAGAAGCATTGAGCGATGAACGTCCTGGACAAAATCATCCTCCAACACGATAACGTGGGAGCTCACTGTGTTTGTTTAACAACGGAGGAAATTGAGAAAATGGGTTGCCTTGCCTTGCCTACAGTCCTGATTTGACACCCTCTGACTACCATCTTTTAATGTGAAGAAACAGATGCAAGGCCAGCACTCCCGTAACGGAATTTTCAAGCTTGCACAACGATGGGAAAACTGTATGCAGAGAAATGGGGACTACATTGAAACATGAAAAACAACTCATCAAATATTTTAACTACGACTATTCCAAAAATGAGTCCAAAATACAAAAGCTTAAGTTTTAAGAGTCTGTGAACTTGCAAAGTATCTGTATATTAGGAATTTGTGTTGAATTGGCTGTGCATTTTATTAAATTTGATGAGTTACTAGTATAATGTTATGATCCGTCCAAAATTTTCGGCTTAAATTTAAGTCTTTTACATAAAAATTAATTCACTTAACAAGCAATAAACATCTACTAATTATTAATGCTCTATTTTCATGTTAACTAAGGACTATCCAGAATGAAATATTATTGTTTGGTGTAAGTACCAAGTTAGTGTTTATCGATTTAAAAAAGAGTTTTAAGTAGATTAATATTATAATGAGTAGAGCAAACTACTGTGCTTGTAAAAAAAGGCTAAGAGAAAACATATGAATTACAAAGGAAGGCAGTACGAGTCAAAGTTTGTGAAATATCTGGCCAAGATATCAACACAAAGCAGTTGAAAAATAAATTTATTTCTTGCAGTTTTACATTTTATTTATTTCTTACTGTGTAATAATTAGGCTAAGCCCGTGAACTACTTTAAGTACAAATATTCCAGCCATCTTAAAAAAACAATAAAGAGCCTTAAATAAGTTTGGATTAATATATAAGTACTTAAGTAACATTAACATCTTAACCAAATGTCCTAATATTTCGAGCGAAATATTCAGAATAACATTCACTGATTCCTTTGTTAATCGCTAATTGATATCGCAAGAATTTGATTTATATTTGTAAGTGTAGATATTACTCGTCGATTTTAATTAAGAGATTTGTGTTCAAGCGCTATTGAGCAAAGTTGAATTCGTCGTTCTTGCCGTTGTTAATGTGAATTAAAGGGAGTTCATGAGCCATACATTACACAGAACATCCGGCGAACGAGCAGCGTGTTAAGTATTAACTCCGATTGAATAATTATCATTAACGTGTTGGGAGGTCACTGCATACGTGTATGCTATAGCCACATTTGCTTTACATACAATGGAATCGTGTAGTTACGTGATTCTCCTTTCAAGCACGTGTTTTTATGTGCAGCGGCTCACCGGTTCTAGCCGCAAACAAACACGGCGACTCTGATGGACTGATGAATGAGAATATGGTGGATCGGTGGTGCCTGATTTGGAGAAAGAATACCAATGACAGCAGAAATTTGGTCGGATTCGGACATTCCGGGAAGAATAATAAGATTGTCGAGAGAGGAAATTTCCAGTTACACGTTCGATGCTGACAAACGGAATTATCATGATTGGTGGGGTTTGATTGAATCAAGTGCGGCAAAAAAAAACAATGCCGTTGCAGTTCAGGAATGCAGGTGCTATGAGTTTGAATTCGTGGCACATAGGAAATGCGTTACCAAAAAAGTGATATTCAGTTAATCAACGATTTAAAATTTTTTAATAACTTTTGCTGACTACTTTACGTCATTTATGTGTTTTACTATTTGATTAAATTGGTCTTATGTGACTTAAGTTTTTTTTTCTTCAATTATTAAAAAGTTTACATACAGTACAAATATACAGTGTGTACAAAAAGGAACGTAACGGATCAAACGGTCTTTACAAAAAATAGTTTCGAATAAAAGTTGTTTGTAGTAATTTACTACCTAACCTTAAATTATATTTAACTATACACAGTGTTTTGTTTTTGCGCACTGATGCGTCACTTTGTTTTCTTAAATAGAACACCCTGTATATTTTGCACTTTTTAGATAGAGAATTAAATTGTCTTTCAAAATGTTTCGGGTGTTATGTGTGTAAAATCAATCGTTTTTAAGTTATTTAAGTTTCTTTGAAAATTTTGACAGAAACAGGACTTTAAGGCCATATTGAAATTTCACAACATAGCAATTTCAAAACGAATTCCTTTGAAACTTTGTTCGACAATAGTATCATAGTGATTGCTGACTAGTTAAAATTTTAAAATAATACACAGTGTTTTTTATTATTATTTGAAAATTTATTTTTAAAAAACGAATTGTGAATTATGAATATTTAATACACCATAATTAAAAAAGTATGTGGACTCCCGGGCCCTTAAATTACCTTCGGGCCCGGGGCTAAGAGACCACTCTGCCCCACCCTCTCATCGGCCCTGTCTATCGTGGTTATTTGAAAAATTAATTTAGTTTACTTTTATATACAATTTATACCGTTGCATAGGATGGCTGAGATTAGTAATAATTGTTTGGATGTGGAAAATTATGAATCAAATTGTTCTTCAATAGAATTTATTGTCAAAAAGACCGGATCAAGAAAACGTTTACGTATTTCTTCGGATTCGTCATCTGTCATCTGATTTCAACTGTAAAAATATTACAACAAATAATTCGACTGGACGGAAAAGAAGCCGTAATTCTGCCAAATGGGCCAGAAATATTCAAAAGAGATCTGTAGTTCTAAAAAATGTGGACCAGCCTTTATTATATCCCACAGGCAGGATTTGTAACAAGAGAAAAGAGGAGGGATATGATTAGGGTTTGGGAAGATTCGGTCTTTTTGGATTCGACGAATCCGAATCGAATCCACGATTATTTTACGAATCCGAATCCGGATCCGAATCCAGTTCTAAAATTAAATGAATTGTAGTGCCATAAAAATTATTGTACAATATTTACAATATTTGTCAGCGGTTGCCAGTTTTGTCAGTAGCGCATCAATGGGTTTTACTAACACGGCCTTCAATTAGTTAAAATGGCACTGTATTTCATTGTTAAAGTCTTAAAGTATGAAGTAAAATAACAAGTATATTAGTATACAGGGTGTTTCACTTTTCCATGGGACACTATTACTATCTCCGTAAATAATGAAAATATAAGGTTGATCAAATGGGACAAAAGTTAGCTATTTAGGGGTGTATAACCAGATCTTGTTTTGTTTAAAAAATCCATGGCTTGCGTGATATAACGAAAAAACCGAAATCGATCAAATTTTTTAAACTTAAATATCTCGGTTATTGTTGCGAATACACAAAAACGCCAAAGGAAAAAAGTTTTGTAGATTTGGTTTGCTATAAGATGGCAACAGTCAGATTTTTTTTTATGAATTACCGTGCGAGATATTTGACAAAACAACTTTTTTTTAATGGCAATCGTAGTAGGTGATGACTGATTTAAAGATTATTTTTTTCTCTTTACAATGATATAATATTTTGTATGTCTATTTTCAAAAATAAGCGAAATAACCTAAAAAAATGCAAAATCTTAAGACAAAAGTCAGGGTTATTTTTTTGCTTCATCTTCAGAGAAGTTCTCTCTGAATTGGTTGACCTTGGTTTAATTGTTATGATTGCTCGATATACTTTTTCTAAATAGTTCGTTCTAATTTTGGCATTTGAAAATAATGCATTTTTTTTTAAGTAGGTAAATTTATCTTGAGACTTTGGTAATATAAGGCATTTTACCGTTTCCAATATATGATTAAGCTCTTCTTCCATCGTTAACAACTGAACGTCATCTGCAATATTCCGCAATCACCCTCTGTTGAATGCTCGGTTTCTTCATTTTTGTCTTCTCCGTCAAACAATCGTTTCGTAATATTTGTTGCAAAATTAAGTATTTTCTCTGAAGTTGTGTTAGCATTAATGAGACCTAATCCGAGATTCGTCGAATCTTAGACCGAATATCGAATCCGAATATTTGCTGTAGGATTCGGCGAATCCGAATCCGGGTACCCGGATCCGAAAAACCCTAGATATGATGGACCTCTTAAAATTCATTCCTCCTGTTAAACATGCTTGTTATAGAAACTTAAGAACGTATCGTCATGACGGGTCCTTGAGGACGTGTGACGATGAAGATGTTATTTATGACCAAGATTATAATAATAATTGTAATTAACAGTAACAGAACAGTTATAAATGTTTTGTGTAATAACACTTCTTTTAAATTGAATTTAATGGCATTAATTATTTTATTTTGATTTTCAGTTGCCAAATCGATTAACTCCCTTCGCTATGAGAAAAAAATAACAATAATAACAATTATCAGGAGTATATTATTTTATGGAATTTATATGTCGTTAGATATAAGCTAAAACTATAATAATACATTCTTCAATGTTAGTTTGCATTTAAATTTAAAGGAAATTTTTAAAAGAATGTATACTATTTTATTGATTTTCTCTGTTTTTGTTTTATGAAGTTAATCAATTTGGCCTATGAACGACTCAGATAGTATTCCAGATTTAAAAGTATTTTTAAGATTACGTTAGCAAAAAAAGGTCCTAAAAGTAAATACTTAAAAAAATACACTTGATTAAGGGACGGTTAAGAAATATAAACTAATAGGATCCCCATAAAAGAATTGGAATAGAGGCGCAATAAATATAGATATAAAAAAGGTGGTGCCATAACATTTGATATGGAAAAGGGAGGCGACAAATACAAAGGTTGAGAAACACTGTCGTAACGTGATATTGTCTGAATAAATTTCGGCAAACAAAAAACTATGTAAATTAACAGAGAAATTAGGAGTCCGTATTTTAATTATTGCAATAATTAAATTTTATTGAAAGACAGTTTTTAACTGTTTTTCGCAGCTATAATTTCTTAACTAGTACTCTGTACTGAAATAAACAAAAAAATGTTTGCTATAAATAAATTTAGGTCAAACATTAGCATCTAAATTTACAGTTATTACCAATTTTATTGTCAATATTGTGTATAATTTTTTAATTGTAATGTATGGGTCAAAAAAATAATGAATAGTAAATTGGTTGGCAACAATGAATTTTTTTAATTATTCAAAACCTCTCATTCAAATATTCCGTTAAATTTCTGAAATAATAGTTTTGTTACAATTAAATCGGTTTTAATAAATTTACCATAAACTCACGCTTCTGTTTTTTAAATATTTATTGTTTATCGGCAAAAAAATAAAAAGTAGGTAATTGCGCGTTCCCTAGTGGCACATTCGCTCGGTCCAACCACATTCTGAAATGAATTATTAACTGTTGTGAAAGAGTATACGACTCCACGCTATGATCAAATATCGGCTGCTGTAAATCTTTCTTTTTGACTTCTTAACATTTAAAGTTTGTTTTTGCCTACGCAGACTATGTAATAACACTACATCTTCTGTTATCGCAGGCACAATAGCTTCCATCGCCAGAGTATGTGAATATAATTATGGCGGAGGTGGTTTGTAGTACTGGGGGTCGCTCGTGAAGCAGCACAATACCGTGTGGGTGGTGCAGATACTTCCAAAGTACATATACAACATTTAAATAACATAAACTCGCCGATACCTAACGTTTATTTTTCGCGAACGTGTATAATATTATTTATTATGGGACGAAAATACGTTTTGGCCCAAACTGTATATACACGTTTAGCGAAGCTGTGTATTATAAGTCATAATATGTCCAAGTGAGTGTCATCACCTCCCAGCAGGTGTTCTTTGCCGTCGTGTCTTGGCTGACAGATGTGTGTGGCCAAGTATGCACGACTCCCTCGTAAAACGACTCCTATAATGTTTATCTCCGACATTGAGTTTCACATTCTTAATATTTAGCTTTACCATTATTTTTATAAAGTATATGTCCACAACTTGAGCACAAAATATCAAGTTACGTCATCCCTTGATTAAAAATATTAAAAGAATGATTAATAACATTTGCTGTAAGAAAATATTAGGAAAAAAATTATGAATATATTTTAGATTTACCTAAGCAAAGCCAAGAGAAATTATAATTTATAATTATTAAAAAAAAACTGTGTTAAATAACTACTGACAGTTATTTATATCTACTAAAAAACTTGCAATAAAAAAAAGTTACCTTAAGGAAAGTAAAAGTCAATTCACATGCTACGCAATGGAATAAAATATATTTACTTAAACGTAAATTAAACATAATAGATCATATAAACATTTCAGCTGATAAAACTGTGAAAGAACATTTACATTTTGTTACACAGAAATTAAACATGAAATTGCTTAAAAAAACCTATAGAATTTTTACAGTTGATGTGTAGATGCACCTATTTAACGAACTCTTTCTTAAGTTGAGCAATGGATATCTTTATGAAAATAAATGGTAGTGTTTTAAAGTGTATTTTTTTCAGTAATCTCTTATATGGACATAAATATAAAAAAAATCTTTAGTTGAAACTTTTCTTTCCATGATTCCATGGATTTATTTAGGCGCTGTTTTCGTGAAACCAATCACTGGCGTAAATTGGAAAGATTAATGTACTTATGTCAAAATAAACAGTTGGTAATTAACATTAAAAAGGAAAACCAGATTTCAAAGATATTTAAAAATTGAAGTTAGATAAATAATTGTTTACACAAAAAAAAAAATCTCTATAATATCGTTATGCTAATTATATACTCCTCTTATTTAACGATTTATGGACTTAAATTAAGTTAAACACAGGCAGCAGTTTTGCGGTAATTATAATAATTTAATTACTATGTAATCAGAAATTTGACAAGAATATTAAAAACTAAAACAGTATTTTTTTTGCGTGGTAGTTTTAATAAATTAAATATGTAGTGTTCTAGACTCTAGAGAGCAATTAAAGTTTATGTATTTAACTACAGATCGCTTTAACTGTTTTTGTGTTATTAACATTTTTATTAGTTTCGCACCTTTGTACAATATCGTAAATGAAAAACTGCAGAATAACGTAAGTAATTTTCTTTGAAATATATAAATTTTAAAACAATATACAAGGTGTCCCAGATTACACTTCCAGCATGGGGATCTCGCTTATTATAAGAGATACAGGTTTGCTTAAATAAGATGAATTATTCTCAAGTACGAAAGGAGCTACAATCAGTTTTTAAAAGTAAAAATATTCTCGTGCATCAGATGTTAAAGCAAAAAATATGAAAATGTCGAATTTCTTTTTTCTCTCGTAACTTTTTTGTTTTAATCATGCTGGAAATGTAATCTGGGACACCATGTATATCACTGAAAGCAAACAAAGTTTATAAGCAAGGCTCAAAAATAAAGTAGCATCTGTGTGTGTGTAAATTAAAAAATTACCTTGTACTAATCAGGCAAAATCAACTATGTATGGATCTTGATCACAAAATCGAAAAATTAATTAAATGAGTGAGAATTAAAATAACAAAATTTATCCATATACGTTAAATTTTCGATGTAACAAGATTTGTTGTTATTGATATAGATTAAAGTTCTTTACACGTAGTTTATGTTAGTGTCTGCATTAAGTATATGTTTTAAATGAAAATAGTTATTTTCTATTATTACTGTATGGTGCAGTTTATAAAAACAGCGGTGTAGTATTTTTTAAATAATCGGTGATGCTATGGGGCGGATTGTGGCGGTGGTGGTCGCGTCAGCGAAGGAACGGCAAGGATTAATGGGTCGGGAGGGACAGCACGGTAATAAATTCCCACCCAAGAATTACCGGCTTGCAACTTGCGAAATATGACAGTCTCATAAATTTAAGACAGCGAGAAAGCAGGAAAGAGCTAGCAGGCGACCCGTGTAGTCGAGTAATATATCTACAGAACCCCAAGTTGGCTCGCAGACCGCAGCGGTCTTGCCCTTAGGCAACCTACATTATTTTTTCGTTTTCAAGAAGTGGGTAGTTTGGATACTGCCATATTTTTCCTCTGGCATTGCAAGCAGGAAGCTGAGATAGTTAATGTGATTTATTCGAGGTGAGATAACTCAAAGCCGACTTCAAATGATAACGTCAAGTGCAGAAGCGACTTCTCTAAAGTTTATAAGCCTCCAACTCGTCTTTACGCTAAGCCCACTTGAAACATTATCGAGCCTTCTATCTGAACAGCTTTGCTCGTATAGAGCCATAATGTATCAGCGACTAAAGAATGTCTCCGTTCGCGGTGTTCTGTCTTGTAGGCCGAGACAGCATTACACGCCGAAGAACACGATTAACCGAGATAAATCTAATGGTGAAACCTTGTTAAGAACGGCGTAAATGGCAGTTTGGAGAGCTGAAGATTTAACACTTGCGTGTGCGGGGAGCTCGCGCTGTCTTATTTTAACAACTAGCCCCCATCGAATCTCTCACAAATACCTGCCAATAAAAATGGACTCATTTGTCATGTATGGCACGCTATCGTATTCAAAAATGGGTAAAAAGTTAAGACCGACCTCACTTTTAACGAAGCAAATTGTCATTTCTACAAACGTGTTTATAATTCAACACAACTAAATTACGCTTTAAAAAAATGTTAGATTACAAAAGTTAGACACGAGCCGTTTTCTGTTTAATACACTAAGAAGTTACCAGATGAAACTTGTAACACAAATTGCTAAGAACTAGTACCTATGCGGTCTTGATTATTTTTGCACCATGCGCCGTGTTTTTAAAATAAGTTGCTTAAGTAAGTAATAGTCTGTCAAGTTCATCGCGCCGCTGGTACAGAAAATCAGAAGTTATACAACTTGCATGCAACTTTAAAGTTTTGTATCGCTATTTTAAAGGTTAAATATAAGGTTTTAAATTTGTATCCTTATAATTGCGATGGCACCTCAAACTTATTACTTTTCCATTATTTTTAATTGATTTGGTTTATTCATAATCTTCTGAAACAACAATAAGTTTAATCTTTAATGGTTCTTGGCTTTTCGAGTTTTGATTTATGACGATGGCGGGGCCTTGAGCCATTGTTTGGTAATGCGGTACTGCGAGGCCATGGGTGTGAACATAGCCGCGAGTATTGTCTTCGTCGAACAATACTAATGTCATAATTCTTGCACGTTCTACCAATATATGGCCAGATGTAGTACGCGGCGCTGTGGATTGACACAAGCCGTTTATCACAAGTCACCTCATCTCGTGAAAGCATTTATGTACGCGCGAATGAGGTGGAAGATGGCGCAGCACTTTACGATAAGCCTCATCAAGCTACACGAAACGGTCCTAAACAATAGGATAATCAGCAGTTCGCGGTGATTTATGACTTGTAATAAGTTAATATCTGTCAGTTACACGTTACATCACAATCGGGCTCATTAATACCTGTCAAATGCAACGTTAAGAGCAAAAAGTCGGCAAGTGTTCATTATGTAAATTTTAGATTAAACTACGATTTTTAAGAACTGTTATTTAAGAAGTGTATTTTTTTTGCAAGGGGTTACTATTTGAAATTTTGAATAATCAATCTTTAAACAGCAAATTCAACAGCAGTTGACGCATTTAAATTTTCTAAAGTATTGCTCGCAGACAAGGCGGGCAATGTTTCGATTACTTAATGTTGATTTGATGTAAGAGACGTTAACTCTATTTTTTTTTCTTCAAAAATTTGAACTGACACCAAACCAAAAGCCACTTATTAATTTTAACTCATAATTGTTTTTCACCGAATGTTCTGAACACAAAAAAATATTAGAACACACCAAGAATATACATCTATGTTCTGTAGTAAGTAATTAACTACACCAACTCTCATAATACTGTATTTTCTTAATGACACGTAATACCACTGGGGTCATAATACACCCCAAAGCTTTTTACTGTATAGAATCATGATTATTCAGTAAAAACTTTATTCCAAGCCTGGTTGGTATACATTGTTTAAACAACTTATGGTAGTATCAAATACTCAAAAATATACTCTAGTAATTAATTTTAAATAATAGTAACAATAAAAAAAATCTGTTCTACGTTTATGATACGTTTGCATGTCAAACAAGTAATTGTCTGGTGGTTATTATACAGAAAGCGACTGCAATGGTTGCATCTGTTTGAATGCTTAAATTTTTTTACATCTCAGTTTTTGCTACTCTTGTAACTGCCTCTGTAAAGTTGATGGTTCTTGTAACTCTGTTTCAGTAGCCGCTAATTGTTATCCTAGTTGCATAAGTAACTGTCGCCGTTTGTAGTCCTTTTTAGCTTAACAATCTTTATTTAGGTGACACCATATATTGTAGGCGTTGAGGTCACTAATATCTATAAAATTATAAATAAAAACTACAACAGGCCATTTTAGTGTTTTTCTCTTCACAGTATACATATGTTCGAACAAGCTGGTTTATGGTATCTACACCTGATTTTGTATCATTATAGTTATTATATTATTATTTGTTTTACACCTAACAGTAGAAGGACTCATGACTAAGTAATAATATTATCATTTGTGAGTTCTTCTTGTTACCTTCACAAATTTCACCAGTTTCGTTTGTAGTTGATAGCAGCGTAATAGATTTTCCTTTTTGAAGAATAAGACACTAATACAGCGTCGTCTTGATAACCAAGTTTAGTACGTCTCACTACATGAATTTACTAATTCCTTAGGGAGCTCTGGTTTGTTTTTCTGTGCTGTACCTAGCAATATTAGATTATTTTCTTTCAAATCTCTTGTATGTTCGACACCCGCAAAAAAGTGATCGATGGTAACATTCCTTCCTGATTTTTTTAATCCCTCTTTTATTTCTAAAACGACTCGTTTGCCTTCATTGCGTTCACGCTGGTCACCTATTTTACCACTATAAATTTGGCAACTGTAAACGTATGAGATTTGACTGTCACAGGATGCCCAAATCTTAATGCTATATTTTCCTAGCTTTTGATGCTATGTATTGTTGGAAGAGACACCTTCCTCGAAAACTTAGCAGCTGTTTGTCAACATAAGAAATGTATGTATCTTGAAAAGTAGGTAGGTAGCCATAATTTAAAAAGTGTTCAAATCGGTGCCAGTTTATCTGGGTCTCAATTTTTTATTCTTGCTTCAGCATTATCAAAACGGATGCATTAACAAATTGCAGTGAACCTTTTCTTTTGTTAAATTAAGGACGTACATCTTCAACATTCAACAAGTTTGTAATGATATTTATAAACTCCTGCTAACATCAGCAAACAATTTAAACAAAACGACGTTCTAAATTCAACACCACGCTTAGTATCAGGGGCACCGGTAAATCACCGCCGGTGACCCCAGTGGTATTACGTATAATTTATTTGAATTCTTAAAAAACGACACATCTTACAAAAATCGTACTGTACCAAAACATAAAATGTACTCGTTACTGTTTTTTGTAAAGTCTTTTATTTTTTTATTTTAGAAAGGAGCTTATCAAAAATATAGGACTCCAAAGAGCTTGTCAGGTCTCCAATGACCCCTGGTATTATGAGGGTTATGCTGGTAATTTGTGTCACTAGAATATAAATATTTGTTGAATAGGCACCTTAAAAGGGCTTTATTTTAGTTAGACTTTTATTGATGTAACTTTAAAAAAAAGCATAATTCTATTTTTCTTCGGCATTTTATGATTCAGAGAAAAAATTAATTGTAGAACAAGTTTCAACTTTTATTTTAAACAATAACAACAATTTTAAAAGCGTATTTTTTTATATTGTCATATTTTTATTGTACCTGACTAACTTTACATTCCTGCATTTGACTATTAGGTAATAAAAGTTTTTGTTCCAAAAGTAGTTTTCGGTGAGATATAAATCAAAATCATCAACAAAGATACAGCTGGCGCTTTGACAAATTATATCACTAAAAATTAATGTGCCTTGCAGTATAAAATGAAGTAAGTTACGTCGACTTTCGAAACAATTACATATGGCGCGGTCTAAATCATGTAAAGTCGTCTAATATTAGTGAGATGTTAAAGCAACATGGCAGTTTTTCAAATATACGAGGGTCGGGCTGAATTTAAATACTGTCTAAGAAAAATTTTAAATGTATATTTTCAACAATTTTACTTCACTATGTTAACTTTTCACTCCTTAAAAGCTTGCGACAATTCTTTACTCTAAATGCTTGGAAATTAATCGTGCACAGTAGTATCAAACTTCTACTTAGACAACAATTTATTGACCCACTTGTCCAATAAATAACCAAAACTCGCATATTTCCAAATCAGGTGAGTATGGTTTTTTAGCCCATCTGGAAAGTAGAATCTTTCGTATGAGGAATTAAATTATGGTGATGGAGCATATATTTCTTTGGAAGGCCACTAAATACTTTAGACAAACATTTTTCTTTGTACCATTAAGTGCTAATTTCTTTATTAATTGCACTATCGCAATATCGGATGGTGTAAAAATCGTTTTAATTTATTATTCGAAAATGCTTTCATCTCAACTCTATTTACTACTTTCACTATTTTAAGAAATTAAAAAACTAGGTTCTAACCGAACTGGCTTTGAGAATCAAACCTTAAATGATTCACAAAGAACTAGATAATATGAAGGTACAAAATTTGATTTTTACTTGCTACTAGTTTTTTATATTTCTCGATTAAATCAGCTCGGCCCTCGTACACACTAAACATTCTCAAGGACCAACCACCTGTCGCCATTTTTTGGCGCTTGGCTTCAGCCTACACGACTATGTAAAAGATATTTTGACAAACAAATCATTATGTACAGCTTAATTTATTTTATTGCTTAACTCTGCCTATCGCTTAAATGCATCTGCTTAAATACTTTACAATTTTAAATGCTGAAATGTAGCTAAGTCAAAGTTCTGATGCCAGAAAACTGTTTCTCAAAGCCTGGTCCGCGGATCCCTGGCGAATGTGTTTTCGGGTGGACATCTACAAAGACGACAATCAAAGCTTACATAATATTTTCTTAGCTTAAATGTCATAGAAATATTTTGTTATTTAGGGTTGTTGAAAGTGCGCGAAATTAATTTTGCACTAGTCTGTAAGTCTCAATTATTGTATGTACAAGTTCGCGAGTAAAACTGAACGTGTGTGGGATGCTTAAGTATAAAAATACAATATTAAGTACATTTATTTGGCGAAGAATCCAGAAGTGTATGGCACACCTAAATTTTGGAGATAAAATGTAAAAATTTTTTTTATAGTAAACGGCTTGTGCTTGTATAAAAGTTCGTTTAAGTGTTGCATCAGGTAATATATTTTGTTAACGTGAAAATAATCATCGAGTACTTTTTCAACTAGTTATTAATTAATTATTTGCAATTTAACAAGTCGGTTTTTTAAAGTTTAATTAAATGTGTACAAAAAAAATTATGGTTGTAGCAAATAATTTACCAATGTCAAACGTGTTTAAAAGAAACCTGGAGGTTATTTATTATTATATTTTGAAGAGTTTTTATGTTAATTGCCCAACACCACACAAGATCGGATGCAATTAGTTGTGTACATAAGAAAATGGATGCCGCAATGTCGTCCGTATGACGTTGATAGAACATCTTACAATGCGCGCCTTAACAACTGTCTAATTTACATATCCTCAGAGAAATCTTTTCGAAACGGCTACAGGCTTTTAATTTACACATCATTAATTACCTGCGCCCTCGGACCGCCGACATATAATACGGGCCTACTTCATAAATGTCAAGCTGCTCCTCTACAACTAATTAAAGGCGTACGATATTTGAAAGCGGCGATAACTCACCATACTTTATTGGACTTAAATTATCTTTTCCTCTAATTAAGAGGTCCTTGGGCCGACGTTGCTGAAATATTTGTTTACCGTTCATATATATTTGGTTTTTACGACGCGTCTTAGATGTCGCGGCTGTCATCACACATAGCTTTGCTTCTGGAAGGCATTAATACACGCCTACTCAATATGTTAGCTTCGTGTTTTTATAATACGCCTCATTTATTTTATATTTATGGGAACCAGTTCGGCGTTATTTATTTTATGGATTTTACAAAAAGTTAACATAAAACTTAATAACTGTGAGTCGAATGTTACCACCTAAAACGATAGAACAACATTCAAAAGAAAACAACATAAATTCATCAGATACGTATACACACAAAAAAATTATTTATTAAGTTATAAATAAATTACAATAATAAGTAGGTCACCTATAATAAATATTATTCGATCATGAAATATTAAGTAAACGACCTTGACTAATCACTCTGTTGTGTCTGTCTGCCCGTCTCTCTGACCAACAGACTGCCTGCTATCTTAAAGACATTCAATTACTTATGTCAGGGGCCCCCAAACTACGGCCCGTGAGCCAAATCCGGCCCGCGAAGGGTTTTCATCCGGCCCGCGGCCGTTTTTTAAGAAAAGCTGGATTAAATCATTGTCAGTTTAAAAGTATTCTGGAAGATTTTGAATCAGAGTAGGTACGTTGATTTGTTGTACCACAGAGAAGTACGATGGTTAAGTCGCGGCAAAGTACTAAAACGATTTTTCGGGCTTAGCAATGAAATTGATTTAGGGGAAGGTGGTATATACTGAGACACTTTTTTTAAATTTTGCGTAACTTTTGAACGGTTTAATTTGCATACCTCAAATTGATACAAGATATTCATATTGCTTTAGTTTATCATTGCATATATAAAAAAATATTTTTTTAAATAAGGGTACACAAATAGAGGGACTGTCCCACTATACACCACTTGTCCCCACATAAACCACCCCGTGGTACATTGTGGGACAGCAAAAAATATATATGAAATAAAGCATAAGTAATTAAAAATTTTAATTTTTTATTTTAAAAACTTTCACTTTTCATGGGCATTGAGACATTGTACTTTGAAAAATCAAACTAAAATTGAAAATGTTTCTTTGTTTTTTCAGTGCCCCAAAACGTAGTCGCACCGAAGAAAATATTCTGTGTAGGTTAACCTACACAGAATATTTTCTTTTTCAACACAGTCTTTATCTCTGTTTTTAGAGAAAGAAAATCTAAAGTCGGAAGTCTTTTTCAGAAAATTTACCTAATTATCATCATTGTCCCACAATGCACCATGTGATCAATTTTTAAAAGCAACGATTTAATGAAAAACTTGTATGATTATTTTAAGTTTTAACATTGTACATACATTTAATATACTGTAAGGTACACCTACGCCAAATTTTCTAATTGTTGTTAAATAAATAAAAAAGTTTTAGCACATAAACTGAATAACCACAAAAAAACAATGCGCAGTTACCAAACATGCCTCACATGTGCAAGTCACTATGACATTGTTTACGACACATACTGTAGACAGGATATAATGGGACTGCTTAAATGCTATTTTGATGTAAACAAACTTCAAGTACGGGGTAACAGATGGCCAAAATCTCTGTTGTCCCACTATATACCATGTCCCAGTTTATACCATCTTCCCCTATTAATGACGGAGAAATTGAAGCCCGTTCCAGAATTTTTGGAACCCGGTTGGTTGTGGGATCTGGCATTTCTAACTGATGCGACTGAATGTCTTAATTGTCTCAATGTAAATCTACAAGAAAATGGAAAACTCGTTCATGAAATCGTTTTGGATCTGAAGTCATTTCAAACAAATTTAGAACTTTTTGAGAAACAATTGCAACAAAATGTTTTTTTAACTTTTTCCGTTTTGTGATTATTTGTGGAAACCAAATAGGTATCGAATAAATTAGAATTATCTGTTAAAAACTGTGTTGAGAAAATTACTTTGTCACAAAATAAGTTAAGCGGACATTTCTAAGACTTTTACAGATATGAAATACTATTTATTACTAAATCCATTCGAGGTTGATGTGAGTATGCAATTAGAATTGATAGATTTGCTGTCAAACAATACGGGAAAATTATTGTTTAAAAGTGAAATCCAATTAAGTTTAATTCCTTGTTGCCAGAAAATAAATACAGCACCATCAAAAGTTTCACAAGAAAAATGATTTCTGTAATAAGCAGTACTTACATCTGCGAACAACATTTTCGAGAATGAAACAAATTAAATCATCAATCCACTCAAGACCGACCGACGGTCATTTGAACAGTTTAAAAAAAAATAAGTGTTTCAAAGTTGGCACCAAATATCGATAGATTTATTCAGACATCAAAGAAACAATTACATAGTTCTCATTAGCGCTGATTCGATACATACTTGATGATGACTGGTACTAGTTAATCCTAATCTTGAGAATACCTATTTAATTTGTAAAAAACAAAATTATTTTGTTTGTTGAGTATATTGAGTTTATTTTTAAAAAAACTTATTGGTTTAGTTATACTATAGTTATTATTCGTGTTAATCCAGGTGGACTTTTTTTTTTAAATCCGACCCGCGTAGACTTTCAACACCCCCATGTGGCCCTCCTCTTAAACAGTTTAGAGACCCCTGACTTATGAAATGAAAACGAATTTATATTCAGTTACCAAATATCTATCGCTACAACAAATTTTATTGCGCCGCCTTTCCAATTCTATTGTGCTGCCAAAATACTTAATTTGTATTTATTTCTCAACCGATCTTGGACTATGTGTATTGTTTAATGTATATTTTTGCAATACTTTTTTATTGATAAAGCGCGTCCCACAGGTGGAGAATCACAGTATTACGGTATTGTACGAATTAAAAAAATAATTCAAACATGAGAGCGTTGGACCACCCAGTTAGTAAACTTGCTTTTTAAATACAATACTTTATTGTATTCTGTGCACTACTATACAGTTAATATTGTGTTGGATAATTTTTACAGTACACCATAAATTTATTTACACTCAGTGTGAAACGACCGCATTCAAGTGCTTTCACGGAAATTTAAGGTGTTGATTTTAGGTGGAAAGCAGATGTGGCAAAATTCAAGGAATACTAACATTATTTAGTGCTTGTTCACGTAATTGCAGCATGCTCTGCAATCACGAATACGCGAAAGAATGTGATGTCGAAAAAAGAATACAAATTGTTTAAGTACGTTCGCCCTGAATACTAAATTATAACCGAGCTAATCAGTATTTAAATTATGTTCCCTTTTAACAATATACAAGTGTTTAAAATCCACTTAATTTATGACCTAATTTTAAACATTAATTTAAAAGTGTCAGATTTTTAATTTATACCTCTAATATTTATATCTTCATTTCCATCTGAAATAATGAATAGGGCTGTTGATGTACCTGATGGGCTGCACCTCCGGCCCAGGTGCGAACAATGACTAATGGGAATAACTCAGCGGGGTGCACTCGTACCAACTCTTACTACAAGAATAAATCTCTTGTGTTCCAGCACCTCATTTAAATACAGGTTACAGGACTTTAATAAACGATACACTTTGTTATAATACACCCTAATATATTGTCATGCTATAAAATTAAACTCGAAAGCATGTAAATCACTAAATAAAAATGCAACTAATAACGGTTGCCGACAATTATAACAGAAACGATAAATTGTATTACTGACGGTAAAGACTTTTGTTGATTGCAAGACTCACATTGTACTATTAAACATTTCTAAATATATATCGATGTTTTACGGACCTTTAAATATTAAGGACAATATGATTCAAGCTTTTTTTAAATTTTCTAAAATTGGCGTTGATTATAGACAAGAAATATGATTAAGCTAAAAATATCTACATCATTTTAAGCAGTCTAATACATTTTTAAATAAATATTTTGTTCATAATGACAGTTTTATATTACACATAAATATTTAAACGCCCCAATTTCAAATTATTAGGTTCTTTCCAGCAGCGCCATTTACTATCCCATGAACTATCAGGATTCTGCGCAGTATCGATATCGCGTTCCAGCAGCGTTTCTGATAGTTCACCGGACGGTTAGTCGGCTGTTCCTGCTGTACTCCAACTACTTTTGGACTAGTTTGCGAACGGTCAAAACAGTACATGGATTAGGACAAAAATAACGCTGGGACTATTTCACACATGCGCTGTTTACAACTAACGTTGCCTCTGCTAGCTATGCATCGCCCTCCCAACCTTATGTAGTACAACATGCTGGTATCTTAAGATGTTGACGCTTGCGGTGAGCTAATTTCCATGAAACCAATACGTATAAATAAATGCCTTTTACCGTCAGGGATGTCGTTAAAGCGCTCTAGCAGCGACTGATACATTTATTAGTCCATAGTTGACGTATGTGCAAAAACCAATTCATGTATTAGTTTATGAACTAGTAAATTTTCGTTTGCTTGAACAAATCTATTAGGATTCAAACAAAAAATCAGAAAATCTCAGTAATTTAGAAATACAGAGGAAGGCCAAATTAATAATAATCTTCAAATGTTTGTGTCATGTTTCAACAAGCTACCCAATTTTAGGTACTATAACTATAATACTTATGACAGTGTTTCTTAACCTCTCATATTAATTTTTAATGCGCTCCCTTCACAATTGTTTTATTTTGGTAAAAGACTCTTTTTTTTTGTTAAATTTCTTAACCGTCCTTTGACCGAGTGTATTATTTTTAAAATGTATTTGTTTGTCGATAAATTTGTTTGCTAATGTAAACTTAAAAATACATTAAAATCCGGAACACAAGCTACGATTATTTGACAATAAAAAGTGCTATTTTAATCACGCATATTTAGAACAGTATTGTTCGACACTCAATTTTTAAAAATTATTTTATTAGATACTTTTGTAAAAAAATCCTCACTGTTGGTGATTATATTATTTAACGTACCTTGGTATATCAACAAAAGATTAAAGCAATTTTTTGTTGCTTCAGATTTAGAATATCTATAAAGTCTTTGTTTGCATATTCGGATTCCTTAAATTTTTGGAAGTAAGTAAATGTTAATAGCATTGCTACCGATTTTTTTAGATGTGCAATAAATTGTATTTGAATGTCATAGTTTTTAAATTTTACGTTTTGGTTTGATACGAAAAACCTCACTTTTTAATCTGATTATTAAACAATTAATTTACATCTTCTTGTAGGATGACAGTTAAGACAGTTTATAAACAATTATAAAGTATTTTTATCAGACAGATAAATGTTTAAATAATTAATAGCACATAAAGATATATCATTATTAAAATGCAAATAAGGCACGTAATGGAAATATGGTAATTTCGTCTGCCAGCAAAATGGACATACTTCAATCTATTTTAATCCTTTCATATGCATATTTTCATTTAAATCACTTACTTTTTAAAGCCAATTACTTTAATAATCACTAATTTTGGGTCTAAAATGAACGATCTTTACACATTTTTGCTACTAAATTTATATAAGTTAGTTAACGCTCAAAATATATTTTTTGACGATTAGTTTCACTAACATACAGGCGCTACTTCTGTACTGAATGTCTAAAAGTATATTAACATATAGTTTGAAAGTTACTGTAATGTTATTGTCACTTTACTGCCATGTACCTACCTAAGTAACGTTCATTGGTACTTTACCTTTATAAATAACTAAATAAAGACCCAGTAATTATTTAAATGTTTTATAATAAAATATTAGGAATCTGTCAGAACGGAAATATGCGTACTGCATGGTTTTCTTTGTTACATTTTTATGCTATATTAATCTTTCGGACACCATTTTTGTTTAATGGCATTGCAAATTAATGGCGTTATATCCTGTTAATGTAAGAAGTTGATAATTTCCGGCGTTTAAATAATCGTTTGGTTACAAACAGACGCTGTTATTTTGCTGGTGCAAGTACTAATTTATTATCAGACTTTCCTTTGAATTAAAATAATGGCTCGGATTAGCATAATATTCCTGACGTTTTTGTTCAGTTTTATGCAATTTATAATGTTTATCGGAACTATAAATTATTCTTGAAAGAAATAAACAAACATCACGGAACGTTTGGTGCCTGTTGAAAATTTACATGATAGAAGATAATATAATGTATTTAAAAACGTATTTTTTGCTTTGGTCTTGTACTGGGTCAACAAAAAAAAAACGCACAACTACTGTTTGGATACATCAACCATGAAAATTTGAGGAAAGTCGGCTTTGTAGGTTAGGTGTGTTTCAGTTTAAAGTTAATTTATGCTAATTTCTGCAAAAAATATAAAACGGCGATGTAAATACCGATAATGTGTTTAATATTTTGAGAAAAAATCTTCAAATTTGTGTCTTCAATTCATCACTTAGGGTCAATATGTGTAAAATAAATGTGGCCTCCTTTTTGACCAAGAGGTCCAATTAATTCTATAAAGGGAAATGACGACCAGAAAAAAGTTGTTTTGCTTCACTTTTTAGGTATGAATTCTCTAAAATAAAAGGGATGTCTGACACCCGTGATATTTCTTCATTAAATGAAAACAAAGAAAACTATTGATTCTGTTGGCACTATCACTATCGTATATTTTGAAATTTCACATTGTAATAATTATTTACGACTTTCCAATTTCAAAACTATTTTAAACCTAAAACTGGGCAATAAAGGCAATTTAACCCATTTTTTCCCAGTGTTCCAATAGTGCACTTTATTGCCTGTATTTACAAAAATAAAGCTCTGTTTATGGTATGATTCATCAGAGAAGACGTCTGGGGAAATATGTTACAATATAATTTCGTCAGTGCCAACTTGTTTATATAAAAAAAGTGCGCCAAGTCTTAGTTCACTTAGGTGCAAAACATGTGAAATAAAAGGTAAGATTTTTTATTACACTAATATAACTTATATAAACGTGTTTCTATTGCAAAGTAATCTTTTATTATTATATAACATTTGTACATCATGATTTGCTTAAAATGGTTTTTACTTTTTTTTGAAACTTATAAATAAAAAAATGTTCCATAAATGGAACACCAGGAAAATAATTGCACTAAAATGGAAATTTTTTCTAGTCCTGTTACTACAACAGAACTTTTAAAAAGGATAAAAAATTAAATTTTTTGGAAGGATGTAGAGAATGTAGATGTATTTATCACACGTCCTAAAGATGGCAGAGACAGCGAAGCGATGATAAACATGAAGGAGACATTATATCATCTCAGTGGACGTCAACTAGAAGCTGAACCAGTAGCTATCATTCGGACTAAAATAGGAACTGTTCATTTAGGAGAAATAAGAGACGTTGAGATGATAATATTCCACTCTCCGAGTTACAAAAAAGAATTAAAAAAGAACATAAGTATAAAAAGAACTTGGTCAAGATCATATGATCTATAGCAAAAATTTTACCTTTTGTTTCTTCGGAGCAATCACAAAATATACCATTTGATTCAGTAGACTGTTTCGAACTATTTTTTGATAATGAAGTTCTACAATCCAACTGTTGCAAAAACAATGAGACGAAATCGCTTTGAAGATATAAAAAAATATTCTCACTGTTCCGACAACAATAATCTTACGACATATGACAAATTTAGCAAAGTACGGCCTTTAACTAACTTAATTTATTAAATAATCGATTCATGATTCATCAAATATGCCCACTTTCCTGAACTGCTGCGACTGTAGGAGGAAGATCAAAATCGTCCAAGGAAATATCCAGCAGGGTACCGGACGCTGTTGGATATGATTTTGCAAATCATTGGATGATTCCGACAAAAAATTCTACAAGATCATGTGAAAAATGTGAAGTAAATTTACACGAAGCCTGCTTCAAATAGTTCCATATTAGTTAAATTATAAATATTTTGTAACATTTACATCTTTTGATTTTTTTTCACAATAAAAAAATTATTTTCAAAATAAAATTGTTATTTCAATTTTACACCTCGAATTTTTCCATTGTTCCATATTTGGAACACATAAAATAAACAATTTCTAAAATAGAAACATTCAAAAAGTTAATAAAATCTGATTTTTTATGTTATTCTGAATTAAATTTAACCATGTTTTAATAAATTTTTGCTAAAAAAATAATTCGGGAAAAAATGGGTTTATCAACATACGAAATATGTATTTATATAAGTAATAATTATCGTAGCACCTATCAAATTTATTACTCAAACAAATAATTGACTCGATTATTAATTTTTAAGATTCAAAACACGTATCAAAATACAATGGTTTATTTAAGAAGTTAAAATTTAGTGCATGATAAATTAAACATTATGCTATAGATAACTAATTAAACGCATACCTGCGCAATATAAGATACAAACCCACTTAACTATAAACATAAATTTTCTTAACTATTTTAAATCTTAATTATCTCTCTATCATTTCCTTAAAAACAAGTTGTAGGTACAAAAGTGTTATTTTCCAAGATAGCTTTGCCTTTCTTTAATTAATAAGTGCTATAAAAAAATCTAAACTTTCTTTTTGAAGATAAAATCAAATTAAATATGGTTAATATGGATATTTAAGAGATTTCACATAATGTTTTTAAAATAGGGAATGACATTCATAATAATCAGAAAAATCACAAATAAAATATTAATATAATCCAGTTTGATTATATTTAAAACACAAACCAATTGTCTGCTTCGATTTTATGAAGACCAATTAATCGAAGACTTATAACTTTTTTTAAAACTGTTTCTTAAGTTTTTGCTGTGTGGTTTTATTCAGTCTCCTTTAATAGATATAAGGTATTCTTTTTTATTACTTTTTTGGTAAGATAATTTAAGGATCTTTTAAAGAGCTCACAAGTGACGTATTTAAAAACATAGGGTGTCGTTAAAAAAAAAAAAAACTTAGAGCTGACAAATTCTTACTGGGGCACCTTAACCCTTTCGTTGCGCATAGCTCGAGAGCCGTGGCTACTGCAGTACGGGGTTATCTGACCGCATGCGAGTATTTCTGTCAGGAAAAGTAGAAGCCAATTTGGCACACAATTTTTTTTAAATAGAAAATTAGTATTTCAGCTCTAAATACTATAAATTCGGTAACAATTAACTATAAAACACCAAGAACTCGAAACTAATAAAGACTTTTAGGCATTAAGATCAAAAGAAAACAACAAATCTAAGATATGAACCTACAAATACATGTCATAGCTATCTACGCCACGAACCCGTTAAAAAGCATATAAGCTGATTAGTCTAAAATTCCACCAGCGAGTATAGTTGGCTTGAGCAGTCCGATACAATTTAATTTTGCAGCGCGAGTTAACTCGTCTGGAGCAGTTAACCGGTCGGCGAGTATACTCGTCGTGAGCAGCGAAAGGGTTAAATATAGGTTTAGTAAACAATCAACGTTATACGTGTAAACACTGTAAACGATATCTTTTAAGTTAATGTAGACTATTTCGACTCCCGTCTCTTTATTGGTAGATTTTATTATTGATAACGTTAAATCCAAAAAAGTCCCATATTGGAAGCAGGTAAAAGCCCGTTTTTTTTACCGTTTAACCGTTACTTTTTGTCAGTAAAAGTGATTTTTAACCGAAACCGTTATTTTCAATGGCAAAAAACGGTAACCGTTAACCAAAATAATAAAAAACCGATTTTTTTAACATCTTTTTTTAATAAAAATTACTTTTAAAAATACAGGATCTGTATTAAATGCGTTTGGTTTACCAGAAGTAATTACTGAACGCTTGATTGTACAATATACACATATTATAAAATTATAAATAGATAATATCTTTTCATACTTTGCATTCCTAATCCAAATAATGTCAAAAACCGCTTTTTTAACCGGTATTTAAAAACGGTTTAAAAGTTAAATAGTTTTGTTTGAACCGCTTTCTACACAAAAACCGTTATAAAAGTTCTCGATTTCGGTTAACCAAATTTTCTTTCGGTTTCGAGCCCTGATTAGAAGAGACCAGCATAAATACTTACCATTATAATGTAGTACCAATTAGTAAAGTTATTTCTTTACTAAACTGATGTACATGTATTCATAATGTATTATAGTAGGTACAATGTTCAAACACAGATCATCCCATGCGTATAAAAAATATTGGCCTAAATAAAGAAAGTGTGTCACGAACATTATGAAAGACTTCTAGTAAAAAATAAAAAAAAATAATGGATACATGAACATTAAGTCCGCGACAACAAGCCACCACCCACGGCTGCCAGTTTATCTTGGTTGTCAAGAGCTTCACCGTCGGGGGCCTGCAATGTACAGTGTGGGCTACTATCAGCGATGGTCGGGTGGTCCGGTATGGGCTTCCGAGATCGATGGGCTTTCTCTGTGGGTAGTGGCCCTAACTTAACCAGATTTTGTCAGCAGGCGTGCACGTTCTTCCCCTGATTACAACGAAAGTGTCAAGCAAGAACTAAAATGCAGCTGTCAAATAATGTTCTCGTCTTAAAAGGAAACCTATGTAGAAGCATGCAGCCTTTTGTTTTTGATTGTTGTTTTGTCCGATAAATAATTTTAACGTCCACAAAGACGTAATAAAGGTTTTTATGTAGTGTCATGCTTTGTGGCACCGAAACACGTTTATTAAAACGTATTTTGAGAATTAAGAATAATATATTTTTAAAGGTATTAATAGATGGCTTCCAGGAAAACTAAACCGATAGATAAAACTTACTTTTATTACCTCGAAGTAAAATCACCACACTGTTTATTGTGAAATAATTAAGTGATGCAGTTTATTATAAAGTTTATCCAAAATAATTTTACAGCCATGGGCATCCTAAAAACTATAAAAGAGCGACAAAATGGGCAAAACATACAGAATTTTGTGTTAATTTTAAATATGAGCCTTGTATTTTGAAGGTGGCACTATCACTTTTATGCTATTTGGAAATTTTAAATGTTTTGCATTTTATTGTGCATAAAAATATCTATGCTGACTGCAGAGAAAATTCATAATTTATTAATACTTCAGACGTACCTATCTTGATTTTGTCCGATAGGTTTTACTGAAGTGATGTTTTATAACGCAGTCAGTTAAGAAAATTGATGAGTTAATTATATTATATAAGTAATTTACATAGTGTATTTCATTATAAGTTTATTCAAGTATTTTTTTATTAACAAAAATGTTTATAAAATACATTAGTAATAAGCAAACGAAAAGTACCTACATTTTGAAATATAAGTATAAGTTGTTTATACAAGGTATTTCTTATAAAAAAAATTGTTTTAAAAAAAATTGCAAATAAATTGTTTAAACTCTAGATACCATAAATTTTTGTAATCGTAAACAGCTCTAACTAATTTTTCGCGGAAAGTGACTTATGTCATATATTTACTAATATCAGCTAAATTATACCATACCAAATATAAACGAAAAATATAATAATACATTTCGATGTTTGCTTTTTTTAAATGGCAATTATAGTATTCTACTATAGCTTTCGGAAAAAAAATAGTTTTTTTCCGATTCCAATGAATGAACACCTGTGCTGTTATAATAATTTTTCATAATGATCAAATATTTTTGGAATTAATATGTATTTTAATTTATTTTCCTTAACCAATTACTTTTACAAAACTCTTCAGAGTGTTTTTTAATAACGAGTTTTTTTTTTATAAGATGGATTCATCAAAGAAACATATTAATGGCGAATATAAAGCTAACGTGAACTTTGTTGTTTTGCCATTTTTTTGACTAAGCATTAAGCATAATCTACAGTCACATGCGAGAAATTTGCTATATATTATGCTATAAAATACGAGACATGCGGGGTTGTTAACTAACATAAAGCATTATCAGAAAGAAAATTCGAATAAGAGTTTTAGAAAAAAACAGTAATTGTCCAATTAATTATTCAGTATGCCTTTAACACTGCAATATCATAGTAACGTTTTGTTATTTATGTTATTAAAATAATTATAGATAGTGAACATTTATTTTGTATAGACATTTAATTGTTTGTGGAACAAAATGTCGACAGTACGAAAAAATTCATCAATTTTAGTTTTTCTTGATTGAAAAACGAGAAATAAGTAGTAACGGCATTTTAAAAACATCCGATAATTAGAGACTATCTTAACAACTTTAAAGTTGTTTAGTTAAATACATAAGGCTAGACGCTAACATGCAGTTGATCAGTTCTGCAACAGTTTCATTAGCTAAAGGCTAAACCGCACACATACCCAACACTAAATCAGGAGTCGCATAGAAGCAAGCACATAAGCAACTAAATTGTTTGGTTTCAACATGGATTTTTACCACTTAGTTACGGTGTGTTCTCGTGAGATGATAATGAGTACGAAATTCAAATTTATACGACACAAAACAGTTGAACGAAATCGTGCAATCGTACAGTTTGTGTCAAGACAAAAACTGTTTAGTTGCCTAAAATTACAGTTGTACATCAGTTGCATGTAAGGGCGTTATCATATAAGTCAATGATAAAGACTCTCGCAACCAAACTGTTGCACAACTAATTATTGCCTGTCAGCGCCTAAGGTAAGGCACAATAAACTTCATAATAGAATAAAACACACGAAATTCAGTTTTCACCTAAGTTACTTTTGATTAAAAATAAATAAAACAAAAAAAATTGCCACTTAGTTAATTTTGTACCACCAAATTTAGGGTTTTTCATTCATCTTTAATTTATCGTAAAACGATGTAGATTATTTTCCAATTTAAACGACTTTGTAGCTTTTAAGATGGACAAAATATATTTGATTGCCACCGCTTTTGGTACACACTGTATATAATTGAGCAAGCAATGGTTTTCTCGTTTATTGCTTTTAATAAAGCGTCAAATAAAAAGGTTGAAAAAAGTTTTAATGTACTACCAGTATAATGTTGTATAAAATGGTATAATAATTAGCTTTATCATTCAATAATGCCGCTGTATCCATTAGACGTAGTAAAAATTCCACTTGGAATAGCAATAAATGTACCGTTGAAAAGTTTAACTGCGGAAGCCATTAATTCCAAGCTGGTTGTTTTAATTTTAGTGGACAGAAGAGGTGAGATTCTCCGTCTTAGGTGAACGATGAAGTTTATATGATAGACACGTAGCATTCGTTCATTCTACTTTGGGAAATAGACATGGCAATAAATGAAATAGTTTTTAATACAAAAGGTTAAGTTGGTTTGAGTTAAGTGTAATTTATATGTATAATGGTGGTTACGTTTAAAATTTATGACTAAATAGTGTGTTGCTTCGTGTCAGCGGCGTTTTTCTTTGTACTGCCCTGTCCAGTGTTCAAAGGAAAGCATAACTCATGTCTTGACAGAACACACATGCCTGTCTTTAATGAAGTACGTTCAAACACGTAACTAAGCCTTTAGCGATCGAATGTCTTACCATATTCGAATAACTACACTAGTAAACATTAATTAAACAAAACAAAAATTTTAATTAGAATATCTCAACGACGTCAGCATTTGTGCAGGTTGTATCAAATTCGTAAGAAATCATTAGAACCACACTTATTATTGGATCGGTAACATTTTAATATATTTAAAAAAAAAACACCGCTCATTATTTTACTCCAAGTTTTCAATAAATAAAAATTTTTGAAATCTGCAGGAATCGCTTTTAATACAGTTTTTATTGTCCTTTCAGTTGTGAAATCAATGTGTGCGATTAGGTTGTGACAAACGGCCACAGGCTTTAAGAGTCATTATACAGGGTGTGCCAGATAACATTTCCAGCATGGGCATCTCGCTCTCGCTTATCATAGGAGATACAGGTTAGTTCAAATTGGATGAATTACTTTTTAGTTTGAGAGAAGCTACAATCAATTCTACAAAATTGCTTGTACTTCAGATGTTAAAGCAAAAAAAAAAAGAAAATGTCGATTTTCTTTTTTCTCTCATAACTTTCTTGTCTAAACCATTAAATCAATCTTATTGGTAGCTTCTGAAGGTATTTTATTATGTAGAATGTAACTATTATCTTAGATTTTTGTTATCACTTTTAAATTACTTTATTTTTTGTTATGATATTTCAAGTTGGCTTTGCAATAGTTAAATGTGCTTTTTTTCTCCTCTTCCTAATGATATGTCACTTGTCATACATGTTTAAATAAATATATTATTAGAAAGAGGACAAAAAAGCACATTTCACTATTGCTAAGCTAACTTGCCTGTTTGACATGTTAGGTACGTGGTTAACTTAGAATAATATTAGTAAAATACGGTTTTTCTTGATTTTCCAAGTTATTTATTTAAATACATACAACAAAAGATATATATTCTGAAGCCAACTTCACTGTTTAACATGTTTCATGGCGACCTAGCGCAAATATTACCAATGCCAAAATTAATCGCAAAAAAACTAAGTTCGGCCGCAGGAATGTTTATATGGGCTGGGAATCTGACCAGAATTGCCAGAGAAACGTTAATTCTACCAAAAAATAAAGGAGGTATAGGACTTATGGATCCACTAACTAAAGCTAATTGCCTGCTCATAAAACGAACCTTAGAGGTTCCTGCTTCAAAGACCTTCTTACGGGATTATGTAGGTACCACTGTGTTGGAAAATCCTCCAAATTTAGTTGCTATACCCCATCAAGCACCACAATATCGTAGGATTCTGCAAGATGCAGCTTATTGCTACGGTGAAGACTTTTACAATACCAAAATGAAAATTACGTATAAAAATATCGTAAAACGTGGAAAATCGCCAAAAATCACGCAAAAATTTCCTCATGTGCTATGGAATAACGTATGGTCGAACATAAATAACAAAAGTTTTACGTATGAACAAAAGTCTAACTGGTTAAAAATTGTACACAATGCTGTGATTACAAACGAGTACCTATTTAAAATAAAATTAAGTACAACAGATATGTGTAGCAACTGCAACAACGTCATCGACACCATTTTCCATAGGCAACAATGTTTTTTGGGCCTTGGAAAAATGTGGAGCTATTGCTCAGCTTTAAGTAAAAAAATATGCAACAAAAGTTTAACAAGTGAAGAAGCAATATTTCCTGGCTTCATGTTTAAAAACGAAAAGGCTAACAATGCCATAATCTGGATAATTTCTCATTACATAGAAAAACTAACAGAACCTAGTTATGACTTTAGCGATTTTGTGGAAACGCTAAAGTACAAATACAATGGTCTCCGAGAGAACTACAAATTGAAAGTATTTGGCACCTTTTTAGCACGACTAGCCGTGAATTAGATCTCCTGGTTTTACCTAAGATAAACTTTGAAAATAACCCACCAAGAAGCAGCAACATTAAAAAATATATTACTACATGTCCAGATTAGTCGGGCGGTCTTGTGGACCGGAATTGAGTCAGTTATGTGGAGGTCAAGACCCTGTCTACAAAAAAGCTTAAAAAAAAAAAAAATTGTTTTTTTCTTTTTTGTGTTCGATCTTGAATAATGTTATGTATGATACTTTCTAAGAACCATGTTGATATAGATACCAATTATTTAATATTTAATATCATGTCAAATAATTTTGTACAGGTAAATTTAAAATAATGTTAGGTTTTATTAGGTAATGTATTATTTTAATGATTGAATAAATGTAGTCTATAAAAAAAAAATGGCTTACTTAAAATAATAATAATAAAATACAATTTTTTTTGACCTTCTAAGTCATGTGCGCAGTTATAGATATGATATATCGTTATAAAGAGGTAAAAAAAGCCATTTAATTATTCCAAAGCTAACTTGACGGCCCACCAGAAAAAAGAAGTTAGGGTCAATATCTCTAAAATAAAAAGTGATAAAAAAAACTTAGATAACAGTTATATTCTACATAAAAATTAAGATTCAGAAGGTAAAAAGGAGAGAAAAAAGAAATTCGGCATTTTCAATTTTTTTGCTATAACATCTGAAGTACGACGAATTTTGTCCTTTTAAAATTTGATTGTTGTTGTTGTCATACTAAAGAATAATTCATCTAAACCTGTATCTCTTATAATAAGCGTGATCTGGGACACCTAGTGCGTATTTCCTATATTTATGCTTTATTATTCAAAATAGAAAAATAGTTTCAAAACAAAACTTGTTGGAGATCATGTCCTTTTAAGCTTAAACTGCTTTTAGCTATACCGAGTGTTTAGTTGCTGCGCACCGATAAGTAACTTTTTTACTTTAAATACAACATCCTGCATATTTTTCATTTTTTAAATTCCAATTTAAATTCTCTTCCAAAAATTTACAAAGTGTTTTGTACTTAAAATTATTAGTTTTCGAGTTATTTACGTTTTTTCGAAAATTTTGCCATATCCAAATCTGAAACAAAATGTTTTTATTTAGCGATTTAATTATACTAGTATAAAATAATTTGGGGGTTTCGTTAACAATACTTATAGTGCCTTCTAAATAATTAAACTTCTAAAATAATACATAGGGTGTTTGTTTTTGTAGGTCCTCTTAGCTGAATTTTAAACACGAATATGTCAATCTTTTTAAAGAATCACACTGTATTTTTTTTTGGTAGATAATTTAATTGTCTTTAAAAAACGTTCAAGGCGTTTCGTGTTTAAAATTGGAATTTAAAAAAAGATGTCCTCGAAATTCTTTATCACACGATACATAATTTAAATTTGTTTACCCAAAAATTTGTTTATGATATTAGCAAACATAAGACGGTTTTTAAGCTTGTTAAAAAAAGTAAAATGTAGTTTAAAAAAATTGGCCCTATAATGAAAAATTAACCCCAGGGTAAAAAAATTAAATTGTAGTAATAATAATAAGAATAACTGAAAGTTTCTGTTCAAATATAATTTTTTGTTAATAGAATTAAAATTACAAGAACCGAGATGAAATTTTGAGAAAAAGCTATGAAGGGGGCAGATTAGCAACGAAGAATAAGAGAAAAAAGAGATGAACTTAATTACATCCAAGAAAAAATATTGACCTTGTATTGGCATAGACAGATTAGCATGCGTCACCGAATGGAGTCCTACAAAAAGAAGTAAAAGAAGCAGAACTGCTAAACAATTTTTAAAATGTAATAATACCCACCTAACATAATTTAAATAAGAATTGCAGCCATCTACATATTTCGAAGTATACACCAAAAGTTTATTTCATAAAATAAAAACGTTATGAGGCTGTTGGAAACGCTTTATGCTGGATAATTCATTTCATACAATTTTCATAAAATTATCGGTGTTAAATACAGTCGCGTTGATACTCGATTTTAATAACTATATTTTCCGTAAATCTATCATTATTAAATGAAATAAAATACTATTTTCCCAGAAGAAATCTGTCAATAAACAAAAGTTACATTTAATATTTTACCAAAAGAAAAAATTATATTACACCACAAAAACGCCTTATAGTTTATAAATATATCTGGATATTTTTAAAATTTACTATAAGTGATATGCTAGTAAAACTTTTGAAAAAAAAATCCTTGATCTTCTAGAACTTTGCGTACAAACTTTAAACAAAATACATTACCTATTAAATGTTTACCATTTTATGTCGAGCTCTTATTATAATTGGATATTGGATTGCATAAAATAGGAAATAATAAAGTGCAGTTATTTATGAGACGCCTCGGAAAAGTAAAATAGTGTACTTGTAAAACTCGGTGCCAAAAAGATGGATGTTTGAACTTGCATCTTGAACCTCCGAGGAAATAAATTTAGCTTGAAGATGAATAGCTCCGTGGGCGTTCGGGTTTGGCGGGCTGTCTTTTATCAGGGTTGAAGATTTCTCAATTTGCCACCGCGTATTCATCACTATTTCTGCTACTTATTTAAAGCTCTCCGTATAAACTTCGATTTAGTCATGTTGTTTGTTGCAGTATTTGACAATTATTAAAACTAAACTCATATTATTGTAAAACAGACAAGCGTAAAGTTATTATTAACAATACATTTTAACTGATTCTGTCATTACTAAAAGCAGAACTTAATTTTAATAAGTTACGAAAAATAGCTTTGGATGTACTTATTAAAAATAAAGCATAGCAAGAAAAATAATACTAAAGGATTGGGAGACCTGTTACATTACCGATATTTAAGACTGCCGATAGAGAAAAAAGCGAAAATTATATAGACATATTACTTTTAAGTGTAGCAAAAAAATTATACAAAGAAGACTAAGCAAAAATTTTGAAAGAAATTTGGGAAAGGCTTTGGACTGGGTAAGAAGCACGCAGTGAAAAAACGATGAAACTCTTAACGACGCTGTACTTGTATTTTACTGATTTAATTAAAGACTTTGATGGAGTGCCAAGAGAAAAGATTTGGTAGATATTGAGGGAAAGTTAGGTGGGTGAAGGATTATTAGCACCAATTAAGAGTTTATGTAAAAGTTGGACATTATGTGCCTCCAAAAATGTAAAACAACATGGGGGCACTTTTAAGTCCACCGTTTTGTATAACTCTAATAGATAAAATTATTAAGAAGTTTAAAAAAGCATTAAGAATGCCTACGGGGGTAAAATAAACTAAAACCAATATATTTAACAGAAGTGGCCTTTGCAGATGATGCGGTTTTATTAGCTAAAAACGAATGTAACCTGGGGGTATTGGTAGATATATTAAAGAGATAGAATAGGAGCAAAAACAAAGGAGGGAGTCTGTATCACACTGACGCAGTAGATGAGATTTTTGAGAAGCATTAAAGGTTAAAGACTAGTTAATTGATAAGATTAGTCTACAAAAAAACTACGACCAACAACACTGTGCTACATTTTAGCAAAATGTCATAGTTCAAAAAATGTCATAAATTAACTCCTACGACGTCGTATACCTATGGTTGTATTTAGCGAAATAAAATAAACCATAAAAGCTTTCTCTAGCAATAAAAAATCAATAAAAAACATTTTAAAATTAAACTGTTTTCATACAAACAGTGCAATGTATTTTGCGATTAAAATTTAATACTGCGAGAACAAAAAATAAGTTTCTAGCTAACTCGTAAATTCTTAAAAGTACCCCCTTAACGCTTTGCAAAGTACCCACTTGGGTATGTATGCGTGCCCCAGTTTAAGAAATTCTGATTTATATTTCTTTGCCAGTTACCTAAAGTTTCTTATATGATATTGTATTATATATCCAAATAAAAACATTTTAGTGAACTCAGGTTCCCATAGGTTTTTTGCCAGCTTTTAAAGCCAAGTGTAACTTTGGGTAAAGCTTTTTTAACATTAACGAGAGTGGTTTAAAGCGCGGCTCGGAATAGAAACAATTTAATAGGTTAACGTTTCTTATCAATCCACCCACGTAAAATGATAATCTTTTTAAAATCAAAGTCATCACTTTCTTGACCATTTTAGGTGTTTTTCGGTTACGGAGAAACAAGAGTACACAAATAAAGGGCGTGGGTCATATTCCGACGGCCAATTTCCTGACAGTTAACTTTCTGATATTCAAGTTTTCGACGGCCAACTTTCCGACAGTCTAATTTCCTTAAAACCAACTTTTAGAAATCTAGACAGACTGTTTTTATTTTATTTTTATTGATTAGAAGAGCATAACGTTAAGAGTTATACAGGGTGGTGCTTTTTTCGATGCTCACCATTGCTATCTTGGAAACGGTAAGAGATACAAGGTCGGTTAAATTAGAGAAAAGTTGCACATTTTTATGGCGATTAAGAATCTGAAAAGAAATCCTGGATATTTTGATTCATTTTTGATTTATTACAAAAAAACTGAAAAATGTGATTTTAGAAAAATATTATTATCTTACCTACCATTGACGCTATTTCATTTAAACTTGGTAACTTTATGTTTTTGACCGTCCTGGGTTTGATGACGTCAACAGAAATTTTCTAAGCCTTCTAGATTTCAAGTTGCGATAGTCAACTTTTTTATTTCTTATGGCCGCCATATTGGATTTTTATACCATCAGACAGACAAAAAAATTAGCTTTTCAGATTATTAACAAAAATACCTTTTTTCTTTCAAAAAACTTGTTGAAATTTGAAAATTTGCTTAAATAATCTATAAAATCGTGAATGTTCTGAAAAACAATTGAAATTATAATATAAATAAAAGTGACACAACATTTTATAGGTCTAATAAAATAACGAAATGACAATACATTTAAAACACCATAAAAATTATTATTTAAATTGTTTAAAGTGCGCGCCGTTATGTATGATGTAGTGGTTAGTCCTCAAATTAATTTCGTCCACTGCCTTTAGGATGGTTTGTCTCCAAATAGGTCGAAAGCATTTTTGATTTTACGGCGAAGAAGTTCAATATTTTCCGTTAGGGTTGCATAAACAACATCAATGTAAAAGTAATCCATAGGCGTTAAACATGGCGATCGCGGAGGCCAATGAACAGGACCAAACGTACCAAATCATGAATTTTGAAAGCGTACATCTAAATTAATATCCTTTTACAATGCGGGCGTTGTGAGGACCAGCTTTCTTGCTGAAACTACTGATGATTTTGAATTGTTACTAATGGCAATTCGCCTAACATATCCTCTAAATATGTTTCCAACAATCTTAATTTCGTTATCATTAGACCAATAAAATGTTCTGTAGCTTTTATTTATATCATAGTTTCAATTGTTTTTCAGAGCATTCTCGATTTTATGAATTATTTACACAAATTTTAAAATTTCAACAAGTTTTTTGAAAGAAAAAAGGTATGTTGGTTACCAATCTAAAAAGCTAATTTTTTTGTCTGTCTGATGGTGTAAAAATCCAATATGGCGGCCATAAGAAATAAAAAAGTTGACTATCGCAACTTGAAATCTAGAAGGCTTAGAAAATTTCTGTTGACGTCATCAAACCCAGGACGGTCAAAAACATAAAGTTACCAAGTTTAAATGAAATAGCGTCAATGGTAGGGAAGATAATAATATTTTTCTAAAATCACATTTTTCAGTTTTTTTTGTAATAAATCAAAAATGAATCAAAGTATCCAGGATTTCTTTTCAGATTCTCAATCGCCATGAAAATGTGCAACTTTTCTCTAATTTAAACGACCTTGTATCTCTTACCGTTTCCAAGATAGCAATGGTGAGCATCGAAAAAAGCACCACCCTGTATAACCTGACCCAACCTAACCGAAACTAACCTTACCTGACCAACACTCTTAATAATTTTCCACAGCATAATTACTATCAAACCACTACATTTTATTTTTCGAGATGTTAATATGTCGGGAAGCTGGACTGTCGGAAAGTTGGTTTTCAAGAAGTTGGGCAATCGGGATTTTGTACGGCCCCTACCCTAAGTCAAGATCTAGTGCAATTTATGATTTACATGTACATACACGGTTCCTTTTTCTAGCAGATTAAATCTACGGCACTGAATTACAAATCAGGTGCATAAAATTATTTAATTAAAAAACTATTTATACTTTTAACATCGCGTATAAAAATAAAATAACTTGTCTTATTTTTATTAGTAGCATTCTGATTTATATTACACAGTTATTTATATTCAACACTGTGTAACATTTACAATTTAATCGGGATTTGCACTAAAACATCAACGAAAACCGGTTATTATCCGTCGATTTTAATATTTACTTAACAGCTGAACAATTTCGCAAATAAAGTTACACTTTGTAATGTAGTCCATATGGTAATTGCAAATTGACGAGCCTTTCTAGAACATACCTCGCGAGCGATGTGAAAAAATTTACATTTAATTAAAATAAGCGTTTTGCAAAACCAAATATACGACCTTTGCGAAATTTTATGAGATCCGAGGCGATTAAAGTTGATTTCTAAACGACCAATAACTTTTCTTGACCATTTTATATGTTTATTAGCAATTATAAATTGTATGTTATTATTCATAATATTACTTCATGAATAATTTTAACGTTAATAAAATAAGTTTATTATCAAAATGTCCTAAAATGCGGCTATAAAATATTAATTGGTCATATATTATTATAATTAATGATTGTATTTATCATTGGATTGAAGATCGTAAATCATTTTAATTACGGATATAATTTGTATTTTATTTTGTAATTCATTTTTATAACTATGTTTATTTTGATAAGAATGTTTACTCAGAGGGTACATGTTTCATAAATACTTGTTTAATATTGTTAGATATACGATTAAAATGTCGCAAACTATGTTTGCTACTAATGCATAATAAGATCATATTTCAATATTTTTCTGTACAATTGTACTATGCACGCATTCAAAATCAAAATAAACAATAACAATTACACAAACAATTAGTGGTCTACCCAATACTTTATTGAAAAGATTATTTTTCTGTTATGCAACAAAGTTAAACGAAAAAAAAAAAACATTTCGATCATTAGGTTAAAACCACTGTAGATTATTAATTTTCTTTATAAAAATAAAATGATTAAAAAAAGTATTTTTACCAAATAATATGTGAAATGAAATATCAAAATTAAAATTGTTATTCTCTTAAACACCTTCGCGAACAGTGCGATTTTACTATGGCTTCCAAAATTTGCGCTTCTTTAAGTAATTTTACTCATTTCACAGTGAATATACATTTGCAATATGTAAAACGACTATCATCGCATTTTCGATTTAAAAAAAGAATCGCTGTATCTGCAGTCAAGTTCCAGTACATTAATTTGGCTGCATAAACAGTCGTGTCCCATATCAAAACGTAATTTGAAAAAATGATAAATTCCTAATAATAATAGTAAAAATCCGTAAACCATTAATATACCTAGTTAGACAGATAAAAAATAAGTAGACAATAAATTTACACAACATTTTTTTATTTTATAACAAACCAAAAATTATATCAACATCTTAGGATATTTGCGATAAACATGCTTCTTTTTTTTGGATTCATATATGCCTAAATATATACAGGGTGCCCATTTTTCTAACCTGTTGTATGGGTAACTCCGTTAATATTGGAGATACAGAAACGTTTAAATTAGCAAATTTGTGCAGAATTTAAAGGGAAATCTGATGCCATTTTCAAATTTGACCTACGTCATCAACTTTTTGAAATATTTTGAAAAAATTGAAAAAGGTCGATTTTTTCAAACTTGAATAATTCCGTAACCATATGAGTTAGAACAAAAATACAAATTGGCTTTTATAGATATTTTTACGTAGATTTTAAATATGTTAACGAAATTTTCATAGCACTCTCGATTTCCGAGTTATAGCACAAACTTGCATTTTTTTAATTGGAAGTCATAGTTGGCTGTGGTCTTATTAAAAAAGTTATTTTTTTCTCGTTTCAATGATATAAGGTTTGTTATGCTTTACTCTTGTAATTTTTCTTTAAATAAGCAAAAATCATTTTACATGTCCACAGCCTACTAATAGATGGGAGTTATCCCGTGTTGATGTTCTTTTTTTTCGATGTGACATTTAAGAGTTGTCTCTTATTGTTAGTGTAGCAGTTATTAGCCAGTTACAAATTTTAAAAACAAAACTTCATAGTTTGTCAAATAAAATTAATTGTTTGTTATACGTATGTCCCTCTCTCGTGTTGATCAAAATTTTTGTTTATTATAAATTTCAAAAACAATGTTTTTTAATGAAGAAATATTATCAGGCTTTTTGGTATACCCGTATTTTTTTAAATTGGTTTCTAATAACGAAAATAATTTCATTCTTGGTTGGCTCCTTTCCATAAATCTTTGCAAATACATTTCACTTGAATTTCTACTATTTCTATTACAAGCGTAGTAATAGAAAAGCATGTGTTTTTTTTCTTCATTCGAACACATTGTTTTTAAAATTTACAATAAACTCAATCAAAAATTTTGATCAAAACGAGAGAGAGATTTATATGTACAACAAACAATAAATTATATTTGACAAACTCTGAGGTTTTGTTTTTAAAATTTGTAACTGGCTAATAACTGCTACACTAACAATAAGAGACAACTCTTAAATGTCACATCGAAAAAAAAGAACATCAACACGGGATAACTCCCATTTATTAGTAGGCTGTGAACATGTAAAATGATTTTTGCTTATTTAAAGAAAAACTACAAGAGTAAAGCATAACAAACCTTATATCATTGAAACGAGAAAAAAATAACCTTTTTAATAAGACCACAGCCAACTATGACTTTTAATTAAAAAAATGCAAGTTTGTGCTATAACTCGGAAATCGAGAGTGCTATGAAAATTTCGTTAACATATTTAAAATCTACGTAAAAATATCTATAAAAGCCAATTTTTATTTTTATTCTCTCATATGGTTACGGAATTATTCAAGTTTGAAAAAGTCGACCTTTTTTAGTTTTTTCAAAATATTTCAAAAAGTTAATGACGTAGGTCAAATTTGAAAATGGCATCAGATTTCCCTTTAAATTCTGCACAAATTTGCTAATTTAAACGTTTCTGTATCTCCAATATTAACGGAGTTACCCATACAACAGGTTAGAAAAATGGGCACCCTGTATACAGGGTGTCCCAGCCAAGACGAATTATTCGATAGCTCTGTTAAGTTATAAGTAATAATATTAAAAAAAAGGTAAATATAAAAGTTGATTGTAATGATTTACTACATACAAATAGTTTTGCATTTTCAAAGGCTACTACCGATATTTTAGGTAAAATACTCGCAAATAATCATAAGAAACGAAATAACTTCAAAAATATTATATTTAGCCATAACTTTGAAAGATAATTAAATTTTAAAAATTTATAGGGTGTTCATTTAAAAAAAAAAGATTTATATGCGTTTAAAGTTTAGCGAAATGGACCGAGTATAACGAACACCCTGTATATTATTTTAAAAATGTAACTAGTCAACAATCACTATGACTCTATTGGCTAATAAATTACAAGAGTAAATTGCTCTGGTGTTGTTATGTTAATAAATATAAATATTTTTATAAAGGTCTGCATGTCAAAATTTTGAAAAGAACGTTAATAACTCAAAAACGGTTTATTTTAGACGTAAACAACTTATAATATTTTTGAAATAAAATTTAATTTTACATCCAAAAATTACAAAATATACAGGGTGCATTATATAAAAAAAAACAATGTTTAGTATCAGAGCGCAAAAACAAAACACTGTGTATAGTTGAAAATAATTTAAGGTTATGTAGTAAATGACTACAAACAACTTTTATATTTAACTTTTTTTTATATTATTAGATACTAATAACAGAGCTATCGAATAATTCGTATTGACTGGGACACCCTGTATAGTGTATACATATTTTATATTTAAAACATTAATAAAATTAACTGTACTTTCAGAAGACAACAATAAGCGCACCTCCTATACCTCAACGCATATAAACACTGAGACGCGTCTGCAAATGCAGTCGTAGCACTATGAGTAGAGTTTTTATTTCGAAAGTAGGGGTTGTTAACAAATGCTGTTTAAAAAGATATACGGACAGTACTTCGTGTTTACATAGAATATTCAAGGACAGTCAATGTATATCGACATATATCTAAACGCAAAACATGACTGCAAACACATGGATTGATTTACTCTGACTGTACCTATATGCAGACGTGTCCTAGTTTTTCACTCCAAAATTACTGCATATGCAGCCTTTGTTCGCAAAGGTGTTAATAGCTGTAGGTAACATTTTTAACCTGAAGAGAAAAGTTTCATCAAAACATGTGTTCAAAGAGTTCGCTATAATTAAATAAGAAAAAGAAATGAAACTCGAGCATCAAAGTGTAATGAAATTACTCTGAAAAGAGAGCAATGGGCATAAACTAAAAATATGTTTTAAAAAAAATTAAGATTTATCTGTCAGATCGGCGAATGAAGTTGTCTTTCATTGCCAGGAAAGTTGGGGTATCCGAAAGAACTATTTGGAAAGTTTTGCACGACGAATTGGATATGAAGAAAGGGTCTGCGCGTTGAATTCCAAGGCTCCTTACGCCAGAGCCAAAACTTGTCAGGAAAGAAATTTTCCAAGAAAATATTGTCGTTTCAAAGGCTGAAAAGAGCTTTTTTTTCACAAATGTTTACCGGGGATGAAACGGGTGTATAACTGGAATAATTTAACCAAACAAAAATCTATGCAGTGTGTTTAAGAAGGTTCGCCTCCCCCTCCCCAAAAAAAAACACTGTCTTTGGCCAGAAAACTAATGGCAAACTATTTCTTGGGATGAGGACGAAGTGCTGCTTATAAAAAAAAATTAAAAAAGCTACTACAATCACCGGGGACGTCTAATTACCTAAAGACGATTCAAAGTTTGAAAGAAGCGTTGAATTTGAATCGACCTTCAACGTGGCGGTATCGTGCAAGACAATTGCAGGGTCTATAAAGCACGCAATGTTCAGGCTGTAATTCAAGAATGTGAATTTTCTGTGCTGCATCATCCACCTTGCGGCCCTGACTTAGCACCCTGCGAATTCTTTTTGTTCATTCGTGCTTTAATTTATAGCAAGGAAGATTACATAAAAAACGCCCTCGTTCCCCATCCATTAAGTCATAGTTTACCAAAAGCACCATGATCTAGTTGACATAACCTGGTTACCCAGCACCATCTATGGAGATTAAATTTTAAATTACATACGTACCAAATACAATGGATCATAATGGTTATTACGAAAATGTAAATACTTTTAAAATTTTCGACTGTTATCAAACAATATATTTGGGTGAAATTCTGCATAATTATATTTTAGCTAATTTTAATTTTAATTAGGTAATAAAATATGTAGGGTAGTAGAACTAGCTCGTTTAAATGTTAACCTATCCGCTTGTAGATAACAAAATATATGTAAAAAGCTTACAGCATGATTTAAAGACCCAGTTTTTTCAAAACCAAAACTAGTACATGATTTTTTATGAGTTGTAGAAGTGAGAAAATATATTATCATATAAATCACTATTTAACTGACAAGTTAAATAGTTTGCAGGAACATAAAATTATAAAGATGAAGCAAACAATGTTGGCTGTTGATTATAAATAAGATATTTATGTTAAACAATAGTTTAGGTGGTTCAGATTTTAATTATTCAAATACGTTACATCTGTAGACAACAAATCTTTGCTTAATAATACTTTTATTATTTATTTTTTGTTTAATTATTTATGATATACAATAAACACCATTTGCAAAGATTTGTAAACAAAATTTTTGTAGAATAAAACTTTATGAAGAAACAAGATATGTAAATAATAATAGTTTGCAAACAATATTAGTCGTTTGCTGTTTACTATTTACTTCGGGGAAATTTTTTAACTAATTGTAACATTTAGGAATGAATGTACCTACCAATAAATTTCTTGTTTGGGTAGTACACTCCGGTATAATTTTGTAGTGAAAATCATTTTTAGATATTTTAATAAAAATTGAAGTCAAAGGACTCACCAAATTAATTTCATATATTTTTTTCCTTTATTCTCTCTTAGCTCAATGAGCAGTACACAATGGGAATTATATTAATTCAAAACATCTATTATTTTTGCAAGTGTCAAAGTATTTTGTACCCGTTGTAATATTATTGTGAATCGATAATTCCAGTTTTCAATAAACCGTAGTAAACCAAAACAGTATACAAATACAACAGGTCTACCAACACCTATAGCAAAAACATTCTATAATTTTCAATTTCTAAGTTATTAGCAAAAAAACTGTTTTTATGAGGATTATTAATAGGTTTTTTAAATAGAAATTGATGGTAATAAAAGAAAAAATAATTCGCTCGCCGTTAAAGTTGTGACACAACCAAACCTTTTCTTAAATGGAAGCAATAGTTGGCTATGACCTATTTAAATTTCTTAATTTTTCCCTATTCCTAGTATATACCTATAAGCGTTAATAAATTTAAATTCAATAATAAGGAAGTAACAAAGGTTTTTAAAAGATAAACGTAGATAAAAACAAAAAGTAAGCAATGGAAGCAAAAAAATAAACAATGTTTAAACAAAAGATGAACAATAATATAGTCAGAATCAGCAGTTATGTAAAAATATATGAAAACGATTTAATTGTAAGAATGGACTCTAACGCAAAAATGAATTGCAAACCGAACTAACCATAAACGGCAAAACTAAATCCCTTTTAAATAGTCGTTGAGATGTTGTACCACATAAGTTATATTAGATTTTACACTTACTTTTACTTTTTTTTTGTTTTTACCTGTTTATCTTACAAAAAATAATTATTAAAAACCTTTGTAACTTGCGTATTAATGAAAATAAATATATCAACCTTAAATATTGGAAATAAGAAAAAATATAGAATTTTAATAGGTCATAGCCAACTATATCTTCCACTTAAAAAATGCTATTATTATTACCTATTATTATTATTTCCGCGGAGATGGTCCCCTTTCGGGTTCCTGTACTGCGACATATTGGTCTATTATACCCTCTGGTTATAGCCCCTTAAAGAAGTCCTGTGTTTTTGAAAAACTCCAGGATTTTCTTTAAGGGTGTTTTTCTTAACTCTTCTTCGTTGGCTTTTTCCATTCCTAGAAGTCTAAGCCGATAGGGTGTGAATCCTTCACCCTGGCATATTACGTGAAGAGGAGTTTCTTCTTCTTCACCACATCCTCTAAAATATATTGGTCTCTGAGAGCCTTTTTATGTAGAAGTGTTTGCTTAGCCCACAGTGTCCGGTGACGAGTCCTGTGGCTGCTCTGATGTCTGCTCTGCTCATCCTGGGCATTTCTTCTGTCTTTTTTTTAGAGACCATCGACAGGATAGCCTTGGAATGGGCTTGTCCTGCAACTTTTTTCCAATGAGCATTATGCCCTTGTATTAATATGTCATTAAGACACCGCTTGGCTGTTCCATAGGATGTACCAACTGCGGGTTTGGTCCGAAGAAAGGTGTCTCGCTGCCAATTTTGGCTAGGCCTTCTCGTTCCCTGGTATATTAGTGTGCCCTGGGCACCATACCAGTTTAAGATTATTCCTGCTCCCTAGCACCTTGAGTGCTCGTATGCAGTTCAGAGTCCTGAGTTTACTTCCGACAAGCCAAGCGCTTTTAACGCTGCTTGGCTGTCGGACTATGAAGATTCTTTTATTATTAAAATCTCTTTCTGATACTTAGTGTTTCTGCACATAAGTGCATAGCGTACACCTCAGCTTGAAATATGGTTGCACACTGTCCAAGGCTTATAGATTTGCCTTGTCTCAGTTGTGCTGCTCTCCATATTCCGCAGCCTGTTCCAATTTGACCCGTCCGTATACCAGACCAGGCCATTAAAAATGCTAGGTTTCTGTCATAACTTTATAACGGCGAGCGTGATATTACTTTTAAGTACCATCCAGGTCTACATAAATATATCTAAAAATAATCGTAATAAATTTTTTCGATATGTATAACAATAAGGGAGATATAACACAATATATTTGTGACAAGAAAACAGTTTCTCGCCAATAACTCAAAAACCGAAAATGATAGAATATTTTTGAACACGGTTCTAAATTTGTCTCAAAAAACTGCAGATTTTTAATAATTTAACTGTTTTTTTTTTATCTTGCCTATTAAGCGAGATACCCATGTAATCCCATCAAATTTGGACCACCCTGTACAGCTGTTAATTCATTGATTTATTTTGAATATTGTTTTTCATAAAACTTAACTAATAATGACGAAACAGGTATACTGTTATTATTTATGGACGTTTAGAACAGGATCATTATACTATTTGTTTTCTTTGGCTGTACACCGACTAAGCAACTGTGTTGCATGCAATTCTTTATGGTAATCGTTGGTGTATGTATTTAGTAGAAATAGTATTTACGGTAATTTGATACAGGGTAGCTAATAACTTTTTCAAGTTTTTATTAAATTTTCACGTTATTTTTAATCTTGCGATTTCATCTACGATTACATAATTGGTTTCAAAGGTACATTTTCGATGTTTTCAACGCATAAGTGTACTGAATAGCATTGCATGATTAATAGTCCACAGTTTTTATTGTTCAAGTTAATTGGCTCATACGTTTTATTCTGGTATAATTTATTTGAAATACAATATGGTTGACGGTAAAATTTCCTGTAGAAATGTATGGATTTTCAAAAAATCTTTAAGTGGAAGTAAATAAACTTTTGCAAAATTGTAAGTAACATGGCTGGTAGAAAACTGGTTGCGGTTTGACACGGTTGCGTATATTTTATTAAGAATCTCACCTGTCGCAGTTCGTTTGGCTGTTCCCAAGCCGAAGCAACGGATGTCGTGTCTGTCTCGCGCGGTGACGGGTAATTATACGTTGACAGTGACATAGTGTGCGGCTCGCTTGTGCATTTTTAAAACTCCCAACTCACTGCCTCATCACGCTTCTGTTACACAGGGAGATACGAAGGAGAAAAAATCAAGATTTAACGAACGCGGCTACTGGAAGTAATGTCACTCGCCACTCAAAGATAATGCAATTCTGTAAATTCAATAAGCCATTTTGGCAAATCTTTTCATAAATTTTTGTGAAATAAAGTTTATTTACAAATAACAAATCCAAAAACATGATTTTTGAATTGATAGTAAAGACGACATACTTTTAAGTGTTGCAGAATTTCTGACACCGTATCGGTAAATGTTGAAAATTGAAATGGACAATTTAGCCATGCCATATCAATACCAAAGACAGGTTTATAGATTAGCCACTTTAAGCCACGTCGAGGACAAAAGACAAGTCAGCAAATCAACATAAATATAGTCTGCTGAAAGTTATGCGACGTCGCAGCTGTCGCTAGTATCAACTGTCAGTGGCGTCGCGGTGCTTGGTGACTTATGGCTCTCTTCGCTTTTAGTGTCGTAGCAATGTCACCACACATTGAGATCTATTACACGGCATTTTTACAAACATGTTAGCTACAATGTAGACATTCTGACGTTAAAAGCCGCATTCCTTTCTCAAGAAAACGGACATTTTTGTGTTGGTGTTTTGTGGGTCACTCAGATTTTCTCCGTTTAAGTGGAGATGCAGTTATATCACAATTTAAAACACAATGGCTTAGAGAATGTTGAAAACTACAAAATAGCTATTTATGTATCAAGGCCAAAAAGTGTAACTTTTTCGGCCAGCAAACAGACAAGGCCAAAAAAGTACGTTTTGGCCGAGGTGCATATTACATATTTTGTGCGATCGAATTAAAAACAATTTAAATTTTTAGTGATTTTCAAAATTATAGGTTAGAAACTATGTGACATTCTGTACGATCGCACAAAAAAGTCTTTTTTAAAATGAATATTTTAAAACGGAACTCATCAGTCAAATAATACATTTCTTAAAATAATTAACAGATTATAACTGCACCTGTCACTCAACAGCAGTTACTTCATTTGTGATTTTACTCTCGTATGAAAATCATTTGAGAATTCCCTCCGTAACTTAAAATTACCAGTGAATGTTTTAGGTAACTTACAAATGCACAAGAAATGTGAAAATTGAAAGAATGATTGAGCATCGTCATAGATATGTTCAGGAAAGAGATAAGATCTTTTAGCTTCCTTTGCTATTAATTTTCATTTATAATAAAATATTGATACATTAAAAAACAAGGCGGCCGCTTTAGAAAATGAAAGATGCGGCCCTGTGGTAAATTATTACCTAAAAAAATATTGAAACAGTTTAACCCTTTCACGCCCAATAGGTTATAGGTGTCCCATGAGGATTTTAAAAACTTCTAGGTAGTCTATCTATACAAACATATGGGCCACTCGTATATTACTTGTTTACGTACGTTTTATGTTTATGGGACATATTTGTTTCTCCAGTATTTTTTTCCTTTTTTCGGCCATATGTGTCTTGTCCTACCAGTAATCAAAGAACTTGTTATTACATAGCACCTAGTACAATTTAATACCTAGTGGGACATGCATATTTGTATGTCCCGAGATCAAAATTTCGAAATTTTAAAATTGATGTAGATACTTTTTATGATACTAAAAGTAAAAAACAACATTACTGTAAATAAAAAAATTCGGCGCGAAAGGGTTAAGACCAAGACGTGATTGATTTGGATACAACTCATCGATAGTGCAGTTTATTGTAATGTTTTCTAACTCGCTTAGCAGTCTGTTTTGTTTTTTCTTATTTAATATGCACTGATAATATAATAAAAACAGGAAAAAAAATTAATTAAAATTTTTAAAGTGAGAAATTAATATTAGTAACAGAATTCGGATGAATCTGGTAACGTTTTATTTTTTATTATATTTTTCCTAGTTTGCTTAGACCTTTTTTAGTTGCCATCTTAAGGTGTTACTTAATTATAATTGTCTTAAGCTTAGATTAAAGCTATTTATTATGGATATTTGGAAGCAATTTTTAATATATTTTGCTATCGTTGAAGCAATTTTTCAAAGGTTAAATAATTTTAGTAGCGAAGTAGCCCTAAAGTTTATAATATCTGTTATAGCTAGGGTTGCCAGATTTCTTGGTCGTCAAACCGGGACAATAAAAAAAAGAGGAATAGATAGAATTCGTTTATTGATAAATATACAGGGTGTGTATAAATTGGCGGAACCGCTACACGTGGCGATGTTCTTCGTAAAATTCCAAGTCGAAAATCTTAATACAAAAATGTTGTACCAATGTTGAGGCCATAGGAAGCATGGTGCAATATTTTTGTATTAAGTTTTTCGACTTATTGTTAGAATTTTACGAAGAACATCGTCACGTGTAGCGCTTCCGCCAATTTATACACACCCTGTATATGTATAAGGAATATATACAACAAAAGTCACAGAAATGATCTCACAAATCTTACATTTTTGCAGAAGGTTTTATTTTCAATTCAGCCTTTTCTTAATAAAAAGATATTTTTCGCTATATTTGTCGGAAAATTTGCTCTTTTTCTTCGGCATTTTGGACAGGCCAAGAGTCCTGAGAGTTGTGAGGTGTGATCATGGAGCTGGGCGTAAAAATACCGAACAAGGTCGAGACACGCCGAAGGTGGCCGCTACCGGTTTGACAACGCCAAACGTAAGAATCGAAAAAGCGATAAACCGGGATATTTGAACGTCCCGAAAGATCTAGCCGGGACACCGGGACTTGGGACTCAAAATCGGGACAATCCCGATTAATCGGGACACCTGGCAACCCTAGTTATAGCTTCATGTAAAAATAAAGTGGTACGAATAAAAAGAAACGGTAATAAATAAAATGGCAAGTAAGGTTAATGCACTTTTAATTAAATGTTGTTGTGGGTAAGGGTGGGTAAAACACCTTTAGAAAATTATTAGAATCCGCGTCGTTTTGCATAAATTGGCTATTGTTAGAGGGGTTAAGTTATTGCGGGGCAAGCCTTCATTTTACTTCATACCGCCTCTTATCGACTTTCCAAGAAAATTTATGACGACGCTTCTGATATGGGTATGATAAATGACTCTTGAGATAGCTTTATTTATTCATCGGGTTCTTGCGCCACTATAAACCAACACAAGTGTTGCTGCCTGTAAAAAGCATGATTAGGGTTCGACCCGGGAGGTAAGACTTGCCGCCTGTAACTCGGCCATTCGTCATCGAAGTTGGCGATTACACTCTGCTTACACGCAGCATCGCCGCGACATATGTTCGCGTCCCATATGGCGTTACTGCATGTACTGCTCTCACCATATCTGCCTGACATTTATTTTGCAACAAGAACATTTATCAAGACGAGTCTTTTCCCGGCCCCAGCAACGCTCGTAAATAATATCAGATTAAAAGGAAACAAGCCACAATTTCGAAATGCGCGTCGTAAAATATTGGGGTAATGTACTATACTTATAAAATGGATGTATACCTCGTAAAACTGTAATAAAATATACGATGCAATAAAGCGTTCACTCGGTGGTGCTATAATTGCGCTTAATGAATATTTATCGGCATCTCGGCATGTTGTGTTACATTATACGGGCCGTGTGCATGAGCAGCGCCCATAAAGAGTCTCCCCGGCCTACACAACTCATCTACATTCAGCTCGCTCACCTCTTGCCATTTACAGACTGCTGGTGCAGTTATATTCGACAGTAAATAATGGCCTCTCTTACCTGGAAATAAATGATTAAGTCCGAAATAAAATATTTTACGAGGCATTTTACAATCGCGCATTTGTAAGCTCAAAAATATTGGGTAATAATATTTATAATCGAAAGAGCGCGGTCAAATAAATACCCGACAGCAGCAGCTCATTCGAACGGTAGCTTTAGTGGGAGTAATAACCAAACTCGGCGGTGTAGTTGACAATAAACGCATGTATCGCGAGGCAGGTGCTAAGTGTCTGGAGGCGGCGGCATTCCGTTACAGTTACAAGCTACGAGCAACGAGCGGCTCTCCCAGCACCTTGTTTGTCGTGTTCGGTGAAAGGTCGAACCACCTTGTCATTTGTCACCGAGATACAGTCACAATTTGTTAAATACCACATTCGTTATCTTATTATCTCCGTGACAGGTTTACTTGCCTGTTTAATGCAAATTATATAAATCTTTTACGCTGCAGACTTAACCAAGCGTTAATTCCGTAATAAGTTATTGCAATAAAATATGAGAAACATTGATTTTAAATTATTACACTCACTCGGTAATTATGTCATCAATCATCAAAGTGGCTTTCGAGAGTTGTTATAAAGGACGGGAGATTAATCGACTCCATTAATTAACGTCGAAGGTTATAAAAACACTCAGCCAAGTCAAATATTTCACGCTTCCTTATGAAACCCATAAGATGTATACACTACACATTTCATTTTCATATTTAAACGCTTCTAACAAGTGATTTGATGGCCAATTACAGTATCATATGCAAATAATAAAATAAATTATTGTTATTTCTTTTATAAGCACAACATCTATATATCATGGTCTCGAGACAGCTATACGCAATCACTACTAGAACACAAGGTTGACTTTACCAAGCTAATAGATCATTAAGATATATGCAGAAAAATAATTTCTTAACATATTAATGGGTTTTATAATTGACGTTTCAAATTAATTTTTAATACATTGTTGCATGATGCATATGAAACGATAATAGGTTCTTTTGAATAACATATTACGGGTATATTTCTGTCTGTTTTAAATACTGCACGAGAAGTTCATAAAACGTTATAAATGTTTATTTTGTGTAAACGAATTTTAACTACTGTTTTAACGCTACTTCACTATAAATAAAAGATTTCTGTAATACAAATTAAAAGCAGAATTATTTTCCACTAGCGAAGAGTACTAAATGATATTAACCTAATATTCTAGATGCTGGTTCTGCATATTAATATTTATTGTTATTTACCGACTGTAGATAAAACAAACACATTTATCACTTTCATCCGTTCCTATCTCAATAATACTCAACAGAGTGATGTTACAGTATCATACTGTTCGTATTAATATACAAAAAATATATTAAACTGTAGGTACTTTGCGTAAAAACGACAAGTTTGAATTAAAAAAAAAATATAGTTTTAAAATATTCTCTTGTAAAAATGTTAGAACAAATAAGAGATTCTCGTTTCTCCGTCAGTAGTTTTCTTACATAAATATGTAATAATAAAGTTCTTTATAAATCACGGGGTCCAGCATTTCTACAGAAGATTCTACGCAAACAAATGTTAGTAATTTTGATTTTAAGTTATTTTACATAAATTAATCACTAACGTAATTTAAACATTTATTACCTAAGCTGCTTTTAAATTAATTGTTTTTAATATATAGATACCCAGATGCGACGGCAAATCGATAAAGAAGAATGTAGCGGAATGATAAAATAATATTCTACATTGTACATAATGTTGTAGGGCCTACAACATTATACTAACGATTACGTGATATTGGCACGGGACCCTGAACACATTGTATATACGTTTAGAAAGCTAAATGAAGAGTGCTATAATTGGACCCCATAATGAACCTTAAAAAACGACGTACTTTTGTAAAGATGGTACTGGAAAACAGAGACAACATTAAAGCCTACACTAACGTCATATATCTGAAAGTCAGATATGATGAAATGATAGCCGAATCAACAGTGCGTCAAGGATTACTTGAGCTTAACTCCATCTTATGGCAAAGAAAAAACGGTAAACGAAAAGAAAAATGCGCAAGTATGACAGAGCTAGAGAAAAAATGCTTTTGGCGGCTGAAATAAATTTTCTTCAGTCTACTAGACATTCAAAAAAACAGAAAAATCTGCAAAAATTAATGAGAATGTCATAGATTAAATTCAAATAAGCAACTGGGTTGGTAAAGACATATCTACGTGGATAAGACATGCAACTCAGGCAATGTCCCTAAGATATTTACATGTGGGAGAATGGAATAACTGGAGGCAACGGTAGAGCAAGGAACCGGAAGACTACCACATTCGCTGTGACCCCGGAGATATTTTAATCAGATCAAAAAAATTGGCTAAAATTTAGAACGATATTATTCTACAGCTAAGTGTTTAGTATATTTGATATCTATACAACAAATAGGTACAACATCTAAAAGTGATCGTAAACAAATTATTTCGCTAACCGAAACAAAAAATTATCTGTTTCGCAACAAAAATTGTTTACCGAAAAAATTTTGTATTCAATCGAAATAAAATTCAAATTACCGTTATTAGGAAAACCGGATCAATTTAGTTTTATTTTTTTTTTGTTTAAAAATTGCTTGTTGCAAAATGTAAATCCACGCCACTTACATCGTCGTCATCTGACCTACCTTTGCATAATTCGGTGTTGTAAAATCCCAGTGGGAAATATCAAGCTAATCTGTTTACAAGTAACCTGGACTTTCCCAATTTTGCACCAATAATATCCAACAAAACAATATTTTACCTACCATTAAAATAGTTGTGAACATCCTCATTTTACACAGTTGATATCTCAAAGCAGTTGCGCTAATGACTTTATCAAAATTGTTATCTTGTTCAACCACCATATGCTTTTATTATCATAAATATGTAGTTAATTACCTTGGTTGATATATGGTAGATGATCTAAATAACCGTGAATGACTTGTACTTTTAGTCAAAAATTAAAACATTACATATGATTAAATCGCATGACTTGATGGCAAGATAGCAGGGAAAAGAGGGTCGAGTTCAGGAGCGGTCAGATCCAGTCTCAACGCGAGGAAGACATAACATTAACACAACATGACATGAGAGCGCCTCATTTGATGAGATCAAAGCGACCGCTAGATGTGTTGGGCGTCGTCTCTCCCCGCTTATCTTGATGCAAACCAACTGACAGCTAAGCTAAACATAACCACCATATGCAACTTGTCAATCTAAGTTAGCGCCTTTATTTTTATTAGCGGCTAGTGTCTGTCAACAAACTTTGAAGGGAAATTTATTTGCACATTTTGAAATTAAATAAATAAATTGGAATGCTGTGATGAAAATAGGTTGATATATGGGCACATTACGATGATTTATTGAAGTGTGTAGAGGAAGCATTAATTTTTTTAGAGATAAACTTTAATTAAACCATTAATTATACTTAATTACGCTGCTTTTCATATAAGTACACGAGATTATTATGTTGATCTAAACAAATAACAACCTTGGATTAAAAATTATATATGTTATATACCAAGGACTACTAAAAATACCATAGCAGATCAGCACAACATATTTGGAGTGTTACAATTTCTTAAAGCAATAAATACAAGCAGATTGTCAAATAATATAATTGATTTATCATAGATTTTCATTTCCATAAAATACCAGGTGTCCCTAATTGGAGTCTCAACATCAAGATTTTTGTTATCTTAAGAGCTAAAACGTCGATTAAATTGTGACAAAGTTGCGAATTTGGTGTGAATCACTTTAAAATAATGATTACCTACTGCACAAAATTAACAAATCACTGTCACTTTAGCAACATGTGCCGTAATTTTAAGATGACTGCACTCAGGGCACGATCTAGCTCAGGGGTTCCCAACCTTATTGTGGCGCGGGCGCAATCGCGATTGAGAAAAATAGTGGCGGGCGCAAGTCGGATTTAATAAAATAATGAAATATTATGTACAGGGTGGTTCAAATTCGATAGGATTGCATGTGTATCTCGCTTAATAGGCAAGATAGAGAAACGGTTAAATTACCAAGAATATGAAGTTTCTTAGGACAAACTCAGAACCGTTTTCAAAAATATTTTATCATTTCCGGTTTTGAAGTTATTTGAAAAAAACTGTTTTTTTGTTATATTTATAATGTGTCATATCTCTCTTATTGTTGTAAGTATCGAAAAAGATTATGAAGATTATTTTTAGATGTTTAAATGTAGATTTTGAAATTATTTAAAAAATAAATTGCACTCGCCGGTAAAAAGTTATGACACAAACTTACCTTTTTTTAAAAGGAAGCTGTAGTTGGCTATAAGGCTATAACCTATTTAAATTACTTATTTGTTTCCCATTCCAAATATATAAGGGTTGATGTTTTTATTTTCAATAATACGAAGGTTTTTAAATTTAAAAAAAATGAAAAACAAAAAGTAGCCTGTGAAAACAAAAAAAAATCAAGAAAAACAGGAAATAGGATATATTTGCAACTGTTCTGAGTTTGTCCCAAAAAACTGCACATTTTTGGTAATTTAAACGTTTCTCTATCTTGACTATTAAGCGAGATGCCCATGTAATCCCATCGAATTTGGACCACCTTGTACATACTGGCGGTATATCGGGTGATCGAAAATCATTAATGCCCGCTAACATCGGCCCGAAAAAAAAAACAACCAAGTTTATGTTGGTATCGTAGTTTAAAACTAGGATATCAATGTCGTAGTATTACAGGTGGAGATGGACTGCGGTCAGTGTTGCCAATTTAGCGAATTTTTCGCTAAATCTAGCGAGATTTTAAAAACTAAAACAACTTTTTATTTCCTTACTTTTAAGACTTTATTGTTATTTTTTTCTCGTTATTTGAACACTTTATAGGGGGCGCATGCAAATAGCTCCGCGGGCGTACGTGCGCCCGCGGGCACAGGGTTGGGAATCCCTGATCTAGCTCTTTCGCCGCTGTGGGCAAAAATGATCTTTGTCACCCTTTTTTGGCCGGCCGGCCCTTTCGCACTTTGGCCGAGAGGTGTGGCCAAGTTCCGATTTAACAGTGTATATGCTACTTTGGCCGGTTATTTCGCGAAGTGGCTGGAAATCCCTGGCCAAAATTCGATGTGCTGATGCAATACTGTCCGGTAGGTGACACATCTTTCGTCTCCGGTGTGCTACAATGCTAGAATCACAAATACCATTTGTTTTCTTCAAAATCAAACTTTAACCGACCTTAAACCTGACCGTCACTCATTTCATTAGTAAAAGAAGGTTAGAGGTCTGTTAAAGCTTTTTTTTAAGCAAAAAACATTTGGGTAATAGGTATGGTAATTGCCGCGACAATGTTAAAATCCCAAATACCGTTTGTTTCACCAAAATCTGCTCTTGACTTTTTTCTTCCACCGTTGGCCGATCGCTCCATGCCATTTCGCAAACTGGCCGGCCAAATCCCGAAAATCCCGAAAAGATCGGACATTGGCCAGTCAATTACCAGCGACATTGGCCATTTCTCGAATTGGCCGGACACTTCCTACTTTGGCCGATTTCGGGATTTGGCCGTAACATAATATATCTAATAACAAATAAATATTTTAAAATACAATTTTTGACAGCGAGTGAAATTTTTGGTAGGTATTTATTAAATAACAAAAGCATTTTCTTTTATGAAAAATGTAACATTTATTAAAAATAAAATTTAAAAAAATCTAACTTTTTTCTCGGCAAACTCCTTTATAATTTCTTTAAAATATATTTTATCACATAACTCGTGTTCTATAACAATCATAGTCAATTCACTTTAGTTTGTTTTGTGTCATGGTGGGCCTTCAGTAATCTTTAATTATTTTTAATTCGGAAAAACTTCTTTCACCACTAGCAACTATCACAGATAAAGTTAACAGAATTGTGAGAGCAATATTTATGTTTGATAGGTACAAAATTTAATTCTGTGTAAAGTTTGGAAAGTCCCGAAGAGACAAATTTTTATCTTAAAGTGTACAAAGGACTGACAACTCATCTGCAAGATCTAATCCCTTTACAGAACTTTAGAGAAGCTGTTATGCCACATATCAAAATATTTGTAAAACGTAGTAATATCTGTTAGAAAATTGCGATGAAAATAAATTTCAAAGTAGAATGATTTACTCCAAACTCGTCATAAACGCTTTGCCATTAAAAAACTATCATTGTACGTACTCAGTAAGTTAATTTTAATTTTCTCTTTCTACCAATTTTTCTGCCTCCCAGTTTGTCGCTCTGGACAGTTGTCCTGTTCGCGTCTCCCTAGATTGGGCCCTAATTGCAGTAACCCAAAATTGAGGCCTTTAGTGTTGAATAACATCTTTATCGATCGAGAGGAGTGTTGTGATGTCCAGCAATCCTCAATATTTTATTGGTTTGTGTTTGTTCACTTCAAGATCTGATAACTGCACAAAAATTCTTTGTTAGTATAGAAATACGGTTCACTCGGTGTGCACTCGCTTTAAGGCGTTGCCATAAAGAAATGTTTTCTGCTTCATGAAATCAAATTCTTTTTGATTTTATCATGATGAGTGCATGGTTTAATTTAATATCATGCCATAATTATATTTGTTATAATAACATGTATTAATATTTTTTGTTTTAACTTATTTGTCCCTAGCATATATTTATTTAACTACAAATATGCATGTACATTATCGAAATGTCAAATAAACGTCTGTTCATATTGCCATCTCGTTACACATGCAGTAATTATTAATTAAAATGTAAATTAATTCTTTCTGTATCTAGTCAACGATCTGAAAAGCCTCGGATTATTTATAATACAAATTTGGAAATCGAAACCAATGAATCAAGGCTTGGCTAGCACCGATTAATACACTCATAAAACAACTCATAAAATTTAATGGTCATAAAATCGGAGAAATATTTTCTTGTTTAAAATAACTCACAAATGGATTGCTTTCTAAGTTTTAAGTTTGTAAATAATTATAAACTTATATACAATCTGAGCCCGGAATATTACCGGACCCACCGGAAAATTTTGTTAACTCCAAATCTCTTGATAAGATATGGAGCATCGAATATGCTAAATTTGAATTATTAGAACTACGGATAGGTAGATAATTTTGAGAAAGTAAATGTACCTATATGTTACCGTTAATATTTTATAAAATGCCTAATTTAAATAGACTGGGCTTAAACATAAAATATATAATAATTCACAATTAAACGGTTTATGGCATTAATTCCGTTTCTATCTAATTAAATTATTATTATCCAACACGGCTAGCGTTGGTGGACTTAAGTGGGCGCTCGGCTTTAGAAAACAATTATGTTATTAAGTTATCAAAAAGTTTATAAATACAGGGTGTCCCCGTTAATACCGCAAATATTTTAAGTGGTAATACAGAACCTTTTTCTAAGAAAAAATTTCAAGTACAATTTTTTTCTAAAATCAAATGCTAAGCAGATATCAACACTTACTTGATTTTTGCATTTAAATGACTCTGTCGCCGAAAATATCAATTTTATCGTAAAATACCTTTCAGCTTTTTAATAGAACATGAAATTTTCTACAAAATTGGTTATAATTATTTTTTATCTACAGGCAATGGTTTAAAAGTTATAAAGCAGTTTGCACACAAAAATGTGAAAAATTTAAAAACTTTAATTGCTTCTTTGACTTTGCAACCGCTGTATCTTTAAAACGGAAGGTTGTACAAAAAAACCGACGGCCCATTCCGGATAGCAAATTTTATGGGCTACAACTTTGGTCAGGTGAAATTTTTGGAAAATCAAACCGATTTTTCGGAAAAGTCGAAAATAAGGAACGGAGTGCAAAAAACAATTCCTAGAAATATTGTTTTGTATTTAAAAATGCTTTTAAAGAGAGTGCGATTATGTAATTGAAAATGGTCATTTTAAACACTTATTGAAGTAATTTGGTGGTTATATGTTAATTTTTTTGTGTTAAGATGGATTTGCATTGTTTTACATTTTATCGTTTTCGAGAAAAAAAATCCGAGGAATAATGATATTTTGTATTTAAAAATGCCATAGCATCGGCACCATTCATAAAATTGTGTATCTAATCAGTTTCAAAGCTTTTTTTTTTTTAACTTTGAAATTCTTCAGAAAACCACCCCTTATCATTTTTTTAAGGAGCTAACGAACAAATTTAACAAAAAATTGTAAAATTGCATGTAAATAAGTTATGTAAATTTTTAAAAACGCCGCATCTTTTTAACGAAACGTCGTAGAGCAAAACGGATGCCTATTGCGGATAAGGCATTTGACTGACTACAACTTCGGTAAATATGTTGTTTAATAAAACAAAATATATCATAGAAATGTTTATAATAGTGAAGGAGGTGAAAAAAAAAACGATAAAATGCAAAACCATGCAAATCCATCTTGACGCATGAAATTGTAACATGTAACCACAAAATTACTTCAATAAGTGTTCAAAATTATCTCCATCATTTTCAGTTCATAATCGCACTCTCTTTAAAAGCATTTTTAAATACAAAACATTATTTCTCGGAATTTCATTTTTACACTCTGTTCCTTATTTTCAGCTTTTCCGAAAAATCGGTTTGATTTTCCAAAAATTTCACTTGACCAAAGTTGTAGCCCATAAAATTTGCTATCCGTAATGGGCCGTCGTTTTTTGTACAACCTTTCGTTTTAAAGATATAGCGGTTGCAAAGTCAAAGTAACAATTACAGTTTTTAAATTTTTCACATTTTTTTTATAGAAACTGCCTTATAACTTTTAAACCATTGCCTGTAGATAAAAAATAATTATAACCAATTTTGTAGAGAATATCATGTTCTATTAAAAAGCTTTGAGGTATTTTACGATAAAATTGACATTTTTGGCGATAGAGCCTTTTAAATGCAGAAGTGTAAAAAAATCAAGTAAGTGTTGATATCTGCTTAGCATTTGATTTAAGAAAAAAATTGTACTTGCATTTTTTTCTTAGAAAAAGGTTCTCTATCACTACTTAAAATATTTGCGGTGATAGCGGGGACACCCTATATTATCGTTCCTTTTTTACATACGTTTCTAAAAATGCACCAAAATGTGGACAATCGAATACCTAACTATCACCTGCTCTACTAACACATGCTACTTGCAAGTTTGTTTAAAATTTAATCGGTCGTAGAACTAAAAGTTTATCGACAATTTCACTGATATCTACATCGAACATAAAGAAGCAGTAAAGAAATAAATAAAACGTTTTACTATCAAAGATATTTTGGACGTTCTGTGAACTGGTATAAATGATTTGTTTCTTAAACACATTGAAACTTTTATTTTTATGTGTTTAGGTAGATTTACTTTCTTAACACTATCATGATGCTTCTTTGAAAATTTAGGTTTCTTATGAATCTATTTATGTTCTTTTAAAAACTTATTTTACAGGATTGCCTTATGTTTCTAAAGTACTTTAATACGATGAAAGTATTGTGTTTTGTTTTACTTAATGATAGGAAATATATGGTTACACAATTTTAATTACAATATTTATTGTTCATAGTTTTCGTTGTATTAACATCAACTATTATACAGCGTTGTACATTTTTAAGCGAATTGAAAAGCAGATATTGTATAAATGACCTAGTGGTTATTGAATTGGAAACTGTAACAGAAATCCATCACATAATGTCGTAGAATGACCTGCTGTTGATTACACAGCAAACACAATACGTTGTTGTCTCGCTACATTTGATGTTGGTACTATTCTCTATCCATGTCATGCGGTGTCGATAGCTATCAACCCGTACGTAACAGCTGCAGTTGGCCAGACACTATCGCATTTCCTAGTGACAGTTGACAACCATAACAATAAACACTACTAACTTTATATCTTCTACATAAATAAATTATCAGTTAATGGCCAATAACAACAACATAATGTTAATAAGTTAGCGTCATCGTACAAGAAAGTAATAAATTGAATGTGTTACGGGGTATATTTAGCAACACTAATGTACGTGTTGGACATGTATTATAATTGAGGGAACTACTTAACTGTGACAGGAGGCTATCAACATGCAGCCGCTCCTCGTAGAGGCCAATCTAACAACCTCGCGCGATTCTTCCAAGTTTAAGCTCACTCGATATAATCGTATCTCGTTTTAATCATACGCTTGTAGATGAACCAAAAAGGATAGATAGGTCGCCATCCCATGTCTAGGCAATTGTGTATATGGATTCGTTTACCTGAACAAAAGGATGATTAGTTTGGATTAATTAATTGTTTGTCGAAATACCAAATAGTTTAATTACTTACAACTGCTATAAATGTAGGTGTGTTAAGTGTAAAAATAACCCTAAATTTTTAGGTTAAAAATAGCATGTTATATCATTGTATTCAGAAAGTTCATTATTATCGTTTAATGCATTAATTTATTGTAGAAAATACGTCCAGGAAGTCAATGACAAGGCGATGGAGATGGACTACTGGCAAAGATGCTGTGGATATAATAAAAAACAAAATGAGAAAAAAGTTGTACGCGATAAAATAGATCTAGATTCAGACATTATACAGCGTCATTCAAAAATAATGCAACACACTAAAAAGTTTTTTATTATCAATTTCTCAGAAAATTTTATTCTTGATAAAAGTTGGTGCATGGCCTATATCCTATATCTCATTTTAAGTTTAAAAAATTTAATGAAAATCTGTAGCACACTCTATTTTAGTAATTTTTGCATCCTTTTTGAATTTTACTATAAACTTTTGTAATTAGGTACTATTATTTTGTGATACTAAACAACTAACTATTTCCTTTGACCTTTTTTTGTACCTTTTAAAATAATAGCACTTTACTCTTGCGATTATTTCTAAAATCGCTAAAATCTAGTTTGCTATGAAATTTTATTAAATTTTTTTTTCATATTAAAATTAGAATTAAACCATGCACTAACTTTTATAAAGAATTAAATTTTCTGAGAACTCGATAATAAGACAATTTTATTGTCATAATTAGGTTGAAGTCCACATCATACAACTTTATCCCACTTAACCGACTTCGTAGCCAGTTCTCCATGTTGAGGGTCGAATTTGTGAGACCCTGGTTATTTTTAGTTTAATATACTTTTTCCATATTTATTTTTCTATCTTTTAGCCAATCTTACATCTATTACAACTTCCGAAATTACCATCCTAGCAAGCATGAGAGTATCTGGTGATGGATCATAATTTTTCTTAAATTTGTAGAACGTTTTTTCAATAGTGTTGCCACGAGACGAGACGAGATAAGATTTGATTCATTCCCGATTTCGATCTCGAAAATTCTCGAAATTTGACTCTTGATCTCGAACTCGAAAATTTTGGGTCTCAAACTCGAGAATCTCGATTCACGAATTTTAAGTATGTGCGTTCCGAATTGAGACACTTGCAAAGCTTCAATTGAGTGTATCAACTGATGATATACAGAACCAGGACCGGCTCGGATGTCGGTTTTTCGGCCCGCGCCTAGAGGAGCCCTACACTTACAAATCTTTAAAAAATTTTTATAATGGAGTTATTATGATAATTGAATTATCAAACTTATGATAAAAAAATCTTTTTTGCAATAACTTTTGAGTCCCATTAATAACATTTTTCCGATACCCCGCAAAACCTTCAGACGGGCCCTGTATAGAACACTGTGTTTCAAGTTCAGTGGTATTCTATGTAAACAAATAATGTGAACGCATATTATTAGATAACACTTTTAAATTCATTTCTTTACTTCAAATGTTTCAGCTAACATTGTTTGTTATAAAGTGTTTACACGTTTATCAGTATTTATGGTGTTAGTTATTGCCGATTATAGAACTTTCGTCTAAATTCGTAATATATTAGTTTTCAAATATGAAACACTACAAAAATTACCGCGAAAAGTTCTTATATTGGAAGCGATCCAAGCGCAGTAGAAGATGACGATAATTAGGTAAAAGATGCAGATTATAAGTAACATTATAAGTATAGTGAAAGTGAAGATACATCGAACGATTCATCAACAGGGCAAACGTGTACATAAAATGAGGAATTCCAAACAAAAAAATAAGCGCTCTAGAGCAGATTAGAGTTCAAGTAAAGTACTTACTTTTGTTGCAGAACACTCTTTCATTGATATTGAGTGACTCCAAAATGGCTGCGGATTTTAACAAACATTTTGACAGTACCATGACTTAAAGAATGGTAAAATTAGAATTTGTAGATTATGTCATTCAAAAACAGTATTTAAAATAAATGAAAAGTTAAAATTTGTGAAGGTTTCTAAAATTTGTAAACAAAATAGATACCTACTAAAACTATTTCTAGTTTTTCTACATATAAAAATACTGTCGAGATCGAGAATTTTAAATATCTGCTCTCGAAAATTCGAGAATATTGTTAATCTAGATCTCGAATATTCGAGACGAGACGAGATCGAGAATTATCTCGTCTCAACGGCAACACCAACATTTAACGACCTCCTACTGTTGCCATGTATCTAATAAATACATTTATTTACTTCAGAAATTACAATTTGGTTTCATTTAAAAAATTCCAATGATCATATAGGCAATTGGATATTAAATCATAACCTAAATAATCATAAAAATCGTCTATTAAATCTTTACAAAGTCACCTCATTTTTAGCTGATTAAAATTAACTTTAAAAACATTTTATTGCTAATGATAAAAATATGTAGTACTCAGTAAACCTTTATTTATCGGCCTATCAAATCCCTAAAATAAATAATGGAACAATCTAGGTCACAGTCTAGAACTACCACGATATTTTTGTGATATCCGTATTGTACCTTCCTAATTAATTTTGAAACAATAAAGTATGAATTCATAGTTAAACGTACGTTTTAGCAGCTCTACGATTTTCACCTTAAAGTATTTCTCAACAAGCCTTGCCTGTCAAATAGTCGGCAATTTACAAAGAATTAGTATTAAATTGGTCACAAGATATATTTGTTTCTAATGCTAGTTTATTATGGTAAATATATAATCCGATTAAAATAAATTACGAAAAAGCAATGTGCGGAGGTTAATCCAAGGAAAGCAACCGTATGCTTGTCCTATCAAATAAATTTTATAACGCAATAAATTGTACATAGCTATGGGGGATAGGGGTTATAAAACATTAGCAATCTTTTATACGGACTCGCATAATTCAAGGCGTTAACCGATATGAAAGGAGTTCATATCATAATCCCATAAAAGTTTGTATATATTACCATAAGCAAAATTTATGGGCTTGCATGTTCATTACATTGGCATAGCTCGCGGGGCGCAACGGCAATGGCTATTCAGAACTGGTCATAATTCAGAGAAACTTTCTGAATTATAAATCTAACTGCAACGCAGATTAAGATTTTAAAATAATTTAGCACTAGAGAAACTCGCCATCAACGACCCGCTTAAACTAATGAATATATTATGCTCTTCTGCTCTTCCTACAATATATTTCGTTCCATGATAAATTTGAATGTTATTAAGCAAGTTTTTGTGGTGAAGGCAGTAAATACCCTGATATCTCGATTACACCATGCAAATTGGAACACGCCGCTGCTATTAATTTGCTTTCTGTAAGTCATCTTTGCTAAGTTTCACAGATTAACTTTCTACGCCAGTTGTAGCCATTATGTGCAACAAATTAATAGTAATTACAGTGTGAATATCAATGTTCTTTTAATCTCTTATTAAACATAGATTAATATTTTGATAATTATGAGGTGCGTCGTGGAACATTATTTATTTGAAAATTAATTTATTTTAATGCAAATTAATTACCTCTCGTTGTAATGCCATAATTTGAAGAGTCGATTTTAATAAACAGTTAAATTAAAAGCACTATTTAATGTTGGTTGGGCGCCTACATATTATATTACATGATCAGTGACGTCATTTGAAAATGATTAACTTTTATGAAAGTATTTAGTATGGGATACAATTTTTGTTTTTTAACAAAAAAAAAAGGTCATACACTTGACAAATTTTTAAATACTTTCAAGAGCTATATCACTGTTATTATCGGTTTCTAAATGTATCAATTTTATTGAAGACCCACTGCATTTTGGGTGTTTTAATTTTTGATCTTACGAAATTTTCTTTAACCCAACTAGAAAAGATTGAAACTTAAGCAAAGTGGTAAAAACTCCATACACATTAGGATTTGGAAGAAGTTGTAAATTATTTTAAAAATGTTGTGAATTAGCTAGTATTTTGTAATGCATATCTCCTTATAGGTTTTGCATTTACTGAAGGTTTATTGAAGTTTATTAGACACATTTTATTCCTTTACCCTAATTGTGTTATTAAGACTAAAACTGCACCTTTTTAACACCCGAGCAGGCGCTCACTGTAGATACAGTACGCCAATTTTATTAAATGCAGTGCGGTAACACTGTGTGTAGATTTAATTGTTAAATACTGTGTATTCCTTCAATGAAGTAAGTTGTCGGTACTTAAAGAGTTGTAGTTGAGTGATGATAATAGTTTATTACTCCAATTATGTAGGGAAAAAAATGTGGACAAAAAAGTTAAAAGTAATTCTTGCAATCAATTTTCTTGCAAAAATCATGTCAAAACCACATATATTTATTTGTCAAACATGTGCTGACGAATGTAATTTCGATAAATAAAGTAAATTTTACAACTGTTGTTTGGTTTGGTGTATTGAAGTAAAACTAAAGATATTTTTAGAAATCCAATATATATAATATTTGTTTAATGAAGAAATATCAAGATAAGCTGTATTCCTAAAACATAAAAGTTCATAATAAAAAATAAAGTAATGATACTATCACAGAGGAATTATTTGTTATTAAATATACTATGGACAAAGTACACTACAGTAAAATATTTAGGGGTTTCTTTGTATAGGACTCAAAGGCCTTTTAAAGTAAGTTAAATTATGAATTACAAAGATATCAGGTCACTGTCAAATTACGCCGTTATACGCTTTAAATATTGGGAAACATCTTTATGCAAATAAGCAATAATTTTACTGAAATGGATTCCTTACTTGTTTTACATATATTTATTTATAAACGTACCACGGCAAACGTAATGCCAAAGTAAGCTAATTTGTTCATTACTAAGAAAAAATTATTAAAAAATTTTTTATAATTTTATTATTATAGGTAATAAATAAATAAATAAATTATACGAAGAAGTAGATATGAAAAAAACTTTTGTGCAGCTACACGTTACAAACTCCACAAAAATTATTTCCCTTGTTTAACTTCTAAAGAGTTATTGAAGAACGTTAATTCGATGTATAAGTAGTTTTAGTATTCCATCATCGTTGTAATTTAATAATAAATATATTGTAAAGTATAAAAGATTGTCAGTGGATAAAAATAATCAAATTAAATTGGAAATATCAAAACGTTACTTAAAAATAAAATCTTTTGAATCCACTCATTATACACGAAATTTTAATGTTTATTCAATTAAACATGCAATTTATTTAACTGAATTGTCACTTTAACACGTTAAGCGCCACCATGTAAAAAAAGTAGGTTTTTCTGGCCACCATTTTTTTTTTAAATTAACGTTTCTAAATTGCCCTTAAGTAATATAAAAAATTTCACAACAAAATAATAACATTTTAACCTGTTTTTAAATAAAAATTGATTTGTATCCATTTGGATACAGGCCGCCCATGGGGAAGAAAATAATGTTTCACCACTGTATCTTATCGAATACAAGTATGTATATACCTATTCGTAAAAACTTGCACGTTACTACCTACTTACTAACTATTATAATCCGATGGTACCAGGTAAACAAATAATTAAATAGTTACAGGATTAATTAACCCCTAACGGTAGAAGATTTCCAAAAATAAAGTGTTCATATTTACATTATGTCTTATGAAGAAGAGCTCTATTATATAGTTTAATTTTATATCATTTATGTGCTTTTATTTTTGACATTTATAAGTTGTAAATTTAATTTTCGTATGAATAAATTTGTATCAAAAAACTTTTTTTTTTAAATATCAATGTGGGTAAAAAATCGCTGGCCACAAAGGTTTTGTGGTCCACCGGGCCATCCTTAAACCTTTTCTGGTATAGTTATAATATGTAATACATGTACTCGTATGTTTAAGAATACAGGCAGCTGAATCTAAATGTAGGCTGTTGTATCCAAATGGATACAGGTGGCCCATCGGGTCAAAATGACTTGTATCCATATGGACACAAATGGCGCTTAACGTGTTAAAAAATCGATAAAATATGTTAGTGTACTAATTATTTATAAAAAAATACATCCCGTGAGATAGTAAAACATTTTAAGGGATTTGTTGTTTACTAGGTAACTGGATGTACAAATTGGGATGTTTTGATTGGAGAGCAGCATTATGCATTCGATCCTTGTTCTTCTTTTAGTTAATTGATAGACCAAACACGTAGTGTGGCAGTTGTATTACAATTTTTGAATTAAACGTATTATGGTCATGTAAGTAGTTCATAAATTTTCCTGAAAGTGTGATACATTTATGAGTGCATAGTTCAGGAGAAAAGCGCTATTTATGTAGGATACTATATATACTGGAGTAACTTCTCGCTGACATCCAAGTGGTGCAAAGACGTCGTAGTACTTCATCATATTTACGAGTGTAAGGCGAAGAATGAATGGCCGCGTCTTGCAGATAGCCAGAACGGATGTCGTACATTCAAGAAAATAAGCTTATTTTATCTCCTCCATAAAGCGTAATTTATAGCGGGTCGCGGCGATGAGATCGGGCGACGCGCGGGAATTTGTTTTACTTCATTTGTATAAAGCCGCATCGAGAGAACGCTCCATGATATTACCTTCATCCTCGGAACCATCAAGCTCCATATAGCGTCTTTAGCCTCCACTTTCCACCCCATCCGCGACGAGCGCGAATATCCATACATCAGGTCCCCGTTTATGTTATACGATACGGCTCTCAGAAATTGGCACTAGCATACATATAAAAGATAGCGATATGAAACATTATAGCTTCTGGGGTTTAAACCTGTCAAGTATATGCGCTCGTTTGTAAGAAATGTGGACACGAGGCCCCGAAGGAACCACTTTTCAGAATATTGTGTTCCATATACATATTGGATAAGCTCACTGAAAAATACGATTACTATTTAAGTAGAGGTTACAACGCTACAGAGCGAAAAGTGACTGCGACATACATAATTATTTACAAATGAATTTTCTGCAGTATCTTTCATTTATAGTATTTTTATTTTATAGGGCTAAGCAGCAAGAATTGTCTTAACACTTAGGAAAAGGAATAGGGAGACACAAGGACTCTCAACTTTATTCATTGAGGTGCACTTTTTTCTTCTTAAAGACTTCTGCTATGGTCTTAGAAATCTTTGGTATATTGTTTAATAAGTTGGGTGGCGTGCAAATTACAATGTATCTTTATTTTTATGACAAGCATTTTCATCCTTCTAATTTTAACGTAATTGTTTTACATTTAACATATTTTAAATTCTTAACCTTGGACGCACTGACGGAAAAATATTTTTGTAATGGCACCTATAACTATGTTACTTCACTCCGTTTGTCATTTCACTGCACTGTGGTTTTTCAGTTCACTATTAATAGCACTTTTGGACTCTCTATTATAGTAGATTTCGCAATATTTCTCTGCTGCTTTTTTGGTCAATCTGTCCGCTATCTCATTTTCGCTTATTTCAATTTGTGCTTCAGGCCACTCAATATGAATTCTTCAATCTTGTTGTTTCATTCTTTTAGCTGTTCTTCTAATTTACTTTAAAACTACATGATCATTTACTTTTCTTTTATCGAATCAAAGGTTATTTTCCTGCCCGAGTACACAACCACGTTTCTATCATCGACAAGTAAACCTCCTATCTCATCTATCTTCCCCAGTGCTTTTAAAATTTCCATTTGTTTTGCCTGATTATTAAAACATTTTCTATTTAGTTTATACTTAAATTGGCAATATTTCTTCTTGTTTTTATATAAAACTATCCCAGAATCTACCCTGTTTTCGGTTTTACTACCATCTGTATATGGTTCTAGTTAGTATTGTTGCCCTTTTGGTACCATTTACTTCTTTCGGAAGAGTCGATTGTGGAACTTTCAAAGGTGCATCGTATGAAGGGTGTTGGGTGAAAACAAGGAATGTCAATTTTTATCGATTTTGAGATATTGATGCCATTTTATAGATATTTTGCTTTCCTACATCAGAGTGTAATCAGTTTAGAAAAATACCAGTTTTTTCCATAGTAGCTAATTCCACATACAAATAAAGGCAGTTTGGGAGAAAACGAGGAATGTCATACCGCGAACAGGAGAAACAAAAAATGTTTAAAAGTTGATAAATAATTTTATCAAAAATTACTAAAGAAAAAAACGCAATGGTGCTAAAATATTTCATCATTAATTTTATATGATTACTACAAACGGTAAATTGCAAATTTTGACACAACTGTTTAACTAGACAGTTCCTTCACAACTGTTTCTTACAGAAAATGAAATAAAAATTTAAAATTGAATTGTTTAAACAAATTAGTACTGAAGCTAATTATAATAAGTACAAAAAGGATTAAAAGAAGAATTCCATTAAGACTTTCGAGACTAACGGGACAATTAGTATATACCCTGATTATAATAAGCAGAAAAATTATTTAGAGAAAACTGAGAAATGGTAATAGGACAAACAAGGCCATTAGAAAATAAAGAATTTGAACTGCCAACACAATCACACTATGAACTGCTTCCACTAAATGAAGAAAAATGCCAAGATATGGGACATCTTTAAAAATTTTGTTATTCTGAATCTAATGAGAATTTCTACCTTAATCTACCTCATAAGCAATTTTATTAATAAATAATACAATTATTTATTAGTGTGTGTAAATAAGTTTATTTTTGTTTCAATAAGTGGTTGACACATTGTATTTTTTCATTGACATTCCTTATTTTAAACCATAAATTTGACAGGTCACCTAGAATAACTAATTATTATAGTTTAAATAACAATTATCTTTCACATTAATTGAATAATACTCATTTATAATAATATGATCCATAGTAAAATAAAGTTTGGTTGATGAAGCTCTACGAACAAAAAAAAATAGTAGACTTTAAAGTTTAAAATCTTTAAAATCGAATTGTAAAGATCTAATACAAATTGACATTCCTTGTTTTCACCCATCACCCTTCATAACTTTCAGTATTTATTTATTCTTCTTCTCATTCTTTTAAAATTGTTTGCAATTTCTTAATTTTTTGTTTTTCAGGTTTAGTTTTAACAAAACTTGGTCTAGGTTTGTTAGATTTTTAATTGTCCCTTAAATAAAACCATTTACACTGTTTTGAGTGAATTGGAAGTCTGCTTTAAAAAATTAAATTCACACTGCTATTTTACAGCAATGAAATTTATTATAGTTCATTGTTGCGATTTTTTTTTGTAGATAATTACTTTTTAAATGGCAAGCTTTTTTAAAAGCAATTATGTCAATTGCAAGGAATGTTTTGACATAGTTGTATTGTGTGTACCTGGTAGTTGTGCAGAAAATAAAGTCATGTGGGCAATTTATTAACACTTTTTATTAGACATTGTAGCAATAACATAACTTATAAAAGGCTCCACATACGATGTATGAGCGTTAATTACAGCTCACAAAACCTGAATGTGCGATAAAGCGTAATTAGCGGTCGAGTACGACCATGCAGCGGAAATGAATACACCCAGACATATTTCGCTGCCAGTTAACTGTATGCATTAACACTGAATAACCATTTACTTGTATTATTTTCGTCATTAGCACGAATGTTAAATAAAAAATAATAATAATAGACAATTTTATAAAATGATATCTAACAAAAAATGTCTTTACAAGGTAGAAAATTCCTTTTCTCAAATCGCTAAGACAAGATAGTATTTACAAATAAGTACATTTAAAATTATTCAAATTGCGTTAAAAATTGAAGGGATTTACTACTCAAAATGACAAAAAAATTTAGAATTCATATGTTTGCATTAATTAATAGTTTAATCTGTTAGATATCAAAGCAGTGGCGGATTACCGCACAGGCGCATGAGGCGCGCGCCTCGGGCCTCGGCAAAAAGGGGCCTCAGAATCGTTGGGTTCGTCATCCTCAAAAACCAAAATTAAATTTTTATTGTCTGTTAATATAAAAATTATAAAATAATAATTTTAGGCAAATTGTAATATCTTCTAAAACCTATTTTCATAGTGGGTATTGTGTAATAGCCATTGATGCCAATTAAAAAAAAAAAAACATGTTTAATTAAACAAAAATGATAGCCAATTTGGTTCCAAATCGCCAAAACTTGCAACCCTGCTTGCATCTGATTACAGTGCCCTGCAAGCCGATGTACTTACTGTACAGGGTGGTCCAAATTTGATGGGATTACATGGGCATCTCGCCTTAATAGTCATTATAGAGAAACGGTTAATGTACCAAAAATGTGCAGTTTTTTGGGACAAACTCAGAATTGTTGTCAAATATAGTCTATCTTTTCCGATTTTCCTTTGTTTTCACAACCTGCTTTTTGTTTCTCATCTTTAAAAAATTTTAAAAGCCTTTGTAACTTGCGTATTATTGAAAATAAATACATCAACCCTAATATATTTGAAAAGGGAAAAAATAAGGAATGTAAATAGGTTATAGCCAACTATAGCTTCCATTTAAAAAAAGGTGAGTTTGTGCAATACCTTTTTAACGGCGAGCGTAAAATTTTTTTTATTACCTACTTGCAAAATCTACATAAAAATATCTAAAAATAATCTTTATACACTCTTTCGATATTTAAAACAATAAGGGAGGTATGACACATTAAAAATATAACAAAAAAACAGTTTTTCATTAATAATTCAAAAACCGGAAATGATAGAATATTTTTGAAAACTGTTCTGAGTTTGTTCTAAAAAAACTGCACATTTTTAGTAATTTAACCGTTTCTCTATCTTGACTATTAAGCGAGATACCCATTGTAGTTCCATCGAATTTGGACCACCTGTATTGTATGATGCAGAATTTTGCTGTGATTTTTTACCTGAGATGGGATTTTTTCTTTTAAATGGGAATGTCATTTTTATTTCTGATACCTGAGAATATTTTTTTGTTTCCGTATTTGATTTTTGTGTTTATGTTTTTGTTGGTTCTAAAAATACAAAACGTTATGATTTTACTGCATTGTTCATTTTAGTGAACCATCTTAATAGGGGGCCTCCAGATCAGGTTGCGCCTGGGGCCCCACAAAATCAAGATCCGCCACTGTATCAAAGTATACAAATTAATATAGGTAGTACTATTATTTTTGGCAAAACTTTGATACAAATCTCAAATAGTATTAATGCGTATTTCAAAAATTATAAATATATGTTATTTTAATATTAGTTAATTACTTTTTCTTTAACAGATGTGTGGTTGGTAAATAGATTCAAGTTGAATTTTAATTCATTTCGATGAAAATATTCGAAAGCAAAAATAAATGTAATATGTTAATGCAAAGTAATCAGATTTAAAAAAATAAATTTATTTAAAAAAAAAATCTACTAGGAGATTTTAAATGTGCCAATTATACCTTAATATTCAGTGCTTTTAATTTGCTTTATTGAAATAGAGCTAAAAGAAATTCTTTATCTGCTGTGCTTTCTTAGTAAAACCTATTTTACCGATGTTTGTTTTTTTTTTTATACGCAACAATGCTGCGTAAAATAATTGCACACCATTTTAAGGTAAGTATCTACTGGGTTAAAAAAATCGTTTAGTTTTATGAATTTCACAACATGCCAACGAATATCGTAAGCTCTATTTTAATTCGTATATTTTGCTTTGACGAATGTAGTTTTTTTTACAATTTTTTATGTAATAGTCAGTCGGTCAAGACAAAAATTGAGTTATAAACATAGTGTGACATAAATAATCCTTCTTCTCCTTTTTAAGAGTCTACTTGTTTCTTTCGGTGTCAAATAAATTTTATCACGCCTTTAATAAACGTTTGAAAAGTAAAGAGTTCTCAAAAGAAACTAAGACCCGAGTATATACTTCAATAATAAGAAAAAGCATAGGAGTAAAAGACATGAAGAAAAAGATGGAGATAAACCAGTTAAGATGGCTGAGACATCTACTACGTCTGCCAGAACGCAGGTACGCAAAAATGGGATGAAAATCGAAGTTTGAGGGAAAAGAAGTATAGGACGACCAACAACTAAATGGGAAAACAAAGTAAGACAGACTAGAAGAAAGGGAAGTCAGAAGGAGTGATGTACCACGGTTAGCAAATGGTAGACAGAGACATAGAGTCATAAACATGTGCTATTCACACAATTATGATTTGGTAATAAACATATTTAAAAAAAAATTAATTGTGTTGTAATGAAATAACACAATTAACACACAAACATTTCCACAAGTGACATATTAAAAAATGAAGTGTGCAACGCTTCAAACAATTTATTGGACTTAATGATTGATAGTTAATATTTAAAATAAATAATGAAATTAAGTAATAAATGTAAAAAGTCACTTCTGTAAATTTTAACGCTTTAAGCAAAGAATAATTTTTTTTAAGGCAATAAGGTTTCAAATGTTAAGTTTTTAATTATAATAAAAACTAAGACTATCAGATCACTGCAGAATTGGTGCCTGGGCTATTTTAAATACACAAACATTATTGTTTTACAACTTTATTATCGATCTTTTAACATTCAAATACTTTTTACTAAAGTTCGTATTAAAAGTCCCAATATTATACACCGTTGTGAATTGACCGTGCAAAAAATGTTGTGCTAGAAATTTAAATTAATTCTATTTAATAAGAATTTTAAAATCAAAGAAAGTGTATGAGAATATGTCCCACTAAGATCTTAAGGAATATTGTATGAACAAGTTTAGTCATAGATTAATATCCATAATAAGTTTGCGAGGTTTAAGTTGTTCATAGCCATTGCATTGCTTTTTGAAATCTACAAATGTTATTATTAAATTTTTTGTACGTGTTATAAAAACATCGATTTTATCCAAATCAGTCTAATTAATCTTCGTCAGTTTTTTCATCATTTTGAATCAATAACTTGCTCCAGGTCATGGAGTGACAAAAAGCGGATTAATTTTAATTTAATAAATGTATGCAAATTGTCTGATACTGATCACATTCATATATCGATTATATTAATAACGATCGCTATCGATTCAAGATAAATTATAGCTAAGAATTGCTATCCGGAAGCGATTTGTATTAATTTATTACTGACAGCACTTTATTTTTCAAGACAGTGATTGTACCGTAAATCTATCGCAGATGCTATTTAATATAAACTCGTTAAGGCAATAAGAATAAGTTAAACTTGGTAACAAAGTTACTGCAGTGCTTTTTTTAACGTAGGCAGGCGATTTAAAATATTTTTAAAGGTTATTAACAAACAAACAGGGATATAAAACAACCTTGTTTTAATCCTTTAATTTTAGCTACGTAAAACAGTTTATACAATAATGAAATCAAAAAAATATTCGTTTTTCAAGCCCATAACCACTAGCGTTTTAGAATAAATTATAAATAAGCTTCGTCCATACCTTCATCATATGGTGGCTATACGATACCTCCAGTGAGGCTGAGCGGTTTTTAAGCTTTCCAGATCCTTTATTTTGGGAGGATCAGTCCCAGTCTATTAGCATATGCTGAGAACAACTTTTTTCCATTCTGCCCTGTTTTGCTTTGTCTTTCCAATTTCTAACCCCCGCCCTGCTTAGGTCTTCCATCACTTCCTGCATCCATTTTGACCTAGGTCTGCCACCTCTCCTCTTTCCTCTGGGATCCCATTGTAACGCTGACTTGATTTGGGTGTTCTCGTCTGCTCTAAAGACATGTCCCAACCATCTCGTCCTGTGCTGTCTTATTTTGGTTATTATGTCTCCTTCCTTCAATTCTTGCGTGATTTCTGCATTTGTTCTAATTCTGCCATCAGTATCTGTTACCAGTCTGACTGGCTCAAGTATTGCCCTCATGATTTTCCTTTCGAGTATTCTCAGATCATTTTCTTCTTTTTTTGTCATGGTCATTATTTCAGAAGCATAAAGGTAGTAGGATAGGCCGAATTGTTGCATTGTAGATGTTTATTTTAGCTCTCTTTGCGAGCCTTTTACTTTTCAATAGTTTTTTATTAGCATAGAAAGCTTTATTGGCGTTTGTAATTTTTTCTTCTATTTCATATTTTCTTTCTCCCATTCTGGATATCATAACTCCCAAATATTTAAATGTTTCCACTTCCTCGAATTCCAGATTTCCGATTTTGACTCTTCCTATTTTCCCATTACTTGTTTACTTCCAAATTTCATGAATTTTGTTTTTGCCTGGTTTACTTTCAATCCCATTTTTTCTCCTTGATCTATTATTTCTTTCGTCATGCTTTAAAATAATTTCCTTGTTTTACTTATAATTACTATGTCATCCGCATATGCAATGATTTGTCCACCACCTGTTCGAATGTTACCTTTATTCACTTTTTTTAGTACGTACTCCAGCGCCAGGTTGAATAGGGAGGTTCATACCTTAGTAACCAATTAATTTGAAAAATTATTTGTTTTGTAATTATAACCTACGTTAAACTATATAAAAGCTGTAATTTTTAATTGCATATTATATCGTTCTTACATCAAATTAAAGATATGTGTGTTTAAAAATGTTGCCCTTTTTCAGTGTTCCACAGTTTTCTCAGAGTGTTGGTAGTAATTCTGGTTATTTTTTTTAACGCTTTTTAATTACCTATGTCGTTCTGTTTTACTCAAATTTTCTAATTAAGCCTTTTTTCTTATTTTTATAAAAACAAAGTTTCCCATCAATAAAGCAAATTGTTTTTTTCCTTACCTACTTAATTTGGGGCGTTTCTTATAAACATGCAATATCTGAAATATAATAGTAATAAAATAAATAAAGTTGAGGCTTTAACAAAAAGTGAACAGACGTCCCCCATTAGGGGAGATTGTCACACATTTGAACTTATTGTTCCACAATCCACACTCATAAATAATGTACCCCTCTTAAAAAAATAAAAATAAAAATGTGCTTTTTGATTATATATCACAGAACAAAAAGTGCAGGATTAAGTTAATGTTAATGTAGAATCGGATATGATGTGGGTTTTCAAACATTTTGAGAAGGATCATGTGCCATATCGACATTTAAAAAGAATTGGTGAATTTGTATATTCTTTGCTTAGTTCTAATTCTTCGACTAGAAGAGTTTTTTCGTTAATTAATAAATACTGGAAATCAGAGAAAACTTATTTAAATGTTGAAACACTAAAAACGTAAAACAAATCAAATACAATTTGAATGTGTTTCGTCACGAAGTTTACAACATTTTAAGAAATGATAAAAAATTACTTAAAAACTACACAGTTTTAAAAAATACAGTTTTTGAAATCGTAATATTTAACCAAGATGTAGTTTTTAAGAACAAATACACACACATTGATAGTCAATTGGCCAAGTTAACTAGTTTTGACGTGTCATCATTTTTTGAGAGAATAAAATATTTTGTTTGCATACACTTTTATTTCACAATTAAATGTCCCCTATTTAGCCCAAAAACATCTGCTCACTTACTTTAAATAAAAATAAGCTTAATTACCTAAAAATCATTTATTTACCTTTCTTGTCGACAAGAGATCCTTTAAACTCTAAACAAATAATAATCGATTTGTATTTAAGATTACTTATGTTAATTAATGAATCAATGAAATAATCAAGCAGTTGTAGCTTTTAAGTTTACCTTTACAGAAATTTAGTTGGTTTGTGTTCGTCAAATAATTAATTACTCTTTCAATAGCTTTACATAAATCGTGTTCTGAAAGTTGCATACTTCAAATTTCGCTCTGATAAGAATAACGTGTCGACTGTATGCAACCTGGTCATTAATCTAGTTGACTTATGTGACATCTTTATGTTGTAGTTCATGTGTGTCTGATTGAAATATGGCAACGAGTTCATATTTTATCACCGCGAGTTTGACGTGCTCTATGAGTTGCATGACTGTTTCACTCATATTTAGTCTGGCAACTGTGGTCAATGGCTGCCAAGAAACGCCAACTAGTTACAGCTTGCATGATTAACAACTTCCTTCCCGTAAGCACACTCGCAAACTTGCTACTGCACAATTAACTCGATCACGATAAATGCAAAATTAACTATTTGCTTGTTTTTGCGATTGATTTATTTAAATATATAAACAGTCACTTTTTGTTATAAAGTAGCTGTCGCTGTAGGATGTGTAAATAACTCGAAGAAAATATGGTGGTAATTATAAAGAACCATCAAACATCATAGTTTATCTAATTACTTGAGTTCAAAAACTTTTTGCTGTGCAAAAATAATAAACAGGGCCTCTTTAGTCAAACAAATGTTTTAAAATTAATAAATACTAAATATATTGCAGATAAAAAAAAAACGTTTAAAAATTATTTATATAAAATTGTTTGTTTTAGTTTATCTCATTTTATAACAAAATTTAAATTATAAATTTTAATCGATTGACTCTTTACTTTTCGGCATTAAAAAAAAAAAGTTTGATTTAGTCTGATCCTATTAGTGATTAAGTGAAAGAGGGTCAACTTAAAGTTTCGTCAAAGGTTTTTTTTTTAATGTCAACCTATACATTTTGCCGCTTTGACCATGTGTATACATTTACTAGTAAATGTATGCAATTTAAGCTTCTACCATAACTGTAACAACAAATGAAATGTCTATAAAGTTAAGTGCGTAAACAGTGTCTGTCTTAAATTTTTTGTAATTACTTATTTTAATGTGTTGTATTTGGTCGGTTGTTGCTTTAATTTCAGTTTATTTTTTCGATTAAAATGTTTCACATAACATTGTCGAATACAGGCAGACAAAACGATTATAATTTTTCTTATCTAAATGTTTTGCTACCTAATTGAGATAATAAAAACATCTTGTACAACATGAAGGGTTTATGTTAACAAGATTCGTAATTTTAATAGATTAAGCAACAAATTTCGAAAGAACTTGTAATAAGAACAGAACTGGAATTTTTATAGTTTTTAATGCTGCAGCAAATATTCAAGGTGTTTCTTAAATATTGCAAAAATATTCGGGAGGTGATTCCTTATTGAAAATTAAGGGGGTATTTATTTCTTCGCTTTACATTAAGGGCGTACTTAGATATAACATTTTTTCCTTAGACGTCTGCTTTCGGAATTACACCCCCGTAAAGGGGATCGGTAAAACTAGGTTTCTATTGTATTTCTCAAATTTGAATAAATGCAGAAGAATGATATTTTGTAGATGTTTTGTATTTGAAGATTATTATTACTATTATTATTATTATTATTATTTTTTAATCATCTCCCTCTTTCACAGGGGGCTGAAAAGTGCGACCCCTGTTGGTTTTTTAATGAAAACTTGTTGGTGGGTTGAAATTTTGCAATTTAAGTTTTTTTTAGAAATATTTTTTATAGTTTAGTTTATTTCTAAAAAACCTACAGTTTTTGAGTAAAAAATAAAATAAGTTAACATGCATCATTAAATATTACAATATAAAACGATTCGTTTTGTTCGTTTATTTTTATTCATATTTGAAGTTTAAGAGGTGACAACATATGAACATAAACAAACCATGGTAACCACCAAAGTGATTTTTTTTCTATTGGAATATATTTAATGGTGCATGTTTACTTAATTTATTTGTTACTCAAAAACTTTTTTTTTTTCAAACTAACGCATTAAAAATTTCTAAATAAAAGAACCTTTAAAATTTTTTTTTGCAAAATTACAATCCACCATAAAGTTGTTCTGATTAAAAAACCAATGTGAAGGAGGGAGATAATTATTGAAAATATTACTATGGGAAACCTCTTAATAAGTACAAAACATCTACCAAATATCATTCGCCTACATTTATCCAAATTTGAGAAATACAATAAAAACCCAATTTTACGCTCCCTTTAAGGGGTGTACCTCCGAAAGGAGACTTTCGATAAGGAATCACTTACGGATTTTTTTGCAATATTTAGGAAACACCCTGTATATCTGTAAACGTAAGTCAAAAAATGTGCTTTAATATTTTAAATGTGATCAAAATGTAATATAAAAAAGTTGACTTCAATCGTTTTTAAAACAAAATACCAAAGTGGTTATTTTGTGATAGTAAATAATTATTTGATTTGTTTAAAATAATGCAAGAATATTTTCCATTTCATTTTGTTTTGAATTGTAAATTATTAATGCTACATTTAAATAATTCCAGAGTTTCGGCGAACCCTGAGTTAAAAATTTAAAGTTTAAGCAAAATTATATAAGTGAAAACAAAAAAATACAGATAAGAAAACTGTATCGTACCTAATTGGGCCAACAGCAATTTATTTATCAAAAAAGTTCCTAATTTTCAAACGATTTTAAAACTTATCAAACTCATCTTAGTTCCAATAAAAAAAAGTGTGGCAATAGCATGCTTGTATTTATCACTTCTGAGCAAACTCATTCAGACAAATAGCCACGAACTGGCGGAATTGTCCGGACAGTGCGGTTGGGAAATCTGTCTTACCATAAGTTTACGGTCAAAAACGGTTACAGAGAGTGACATCTAGACCGTAAAGACGTCCCGGTAACTACATATTAGAGACGTCTCAACGTGGCAACATCCACGAAAGCGCAAAGTGCGGCTGACTGGCAGCTCCAATACACAAACTGACATGTATTAATGACGACCCTGTGCGATTCATCACTCTTCTACCTCTGCTCGTCCTTCTCTTTCTAAGGATCAAATGTATCCTTGTTTATCTGTTGCGATCAATCACTTCTGACTGCTAGAAAGGAGCTCATTTATTATCGCATCTCTCACGTGTATGGAAGAATGGAAGGACATTGGTTTATACTAAGATATTGATTACTACAAGAGGTCTTTAAAAATTGTTCACATAAATCAGATAGGACCTTAAATATGTATTCGTTTAAATAATTGACTTGACCTTCCTCTTACTTCTGCTGAAGTAAAAGTTAACAAATGGCTAATTAAACTGATAGCCAAATGAAAGCTTGTTATTAAAATCTCATTAGAGGAAATAAGTTTGATCGTTCTCAAATAAATGATTGACGTACAGCTTTTAATAAAATACTGATCACGTACATTAAAAATACTTTAATCACACGACTCAATCAGTAAAACGTAGCATGTAATTACATGGTTACTTATGTGTGTACACATGAATAACTACGCTTTAATAATAAATGTATACAGGGTGTCATAAAATCGAGGAATAATTAGGAAATCTCGCATATCTTCAGAGTTGCAAAGGTAATTACATTGAGGCAAGGTTAATAATTGCGAATTTAAAAAAAAAATCAACAGGCCTTATTGGATTAAAAAAAATTCAAGAACTTGTAAAAAAATAATTTAGATTTTTGCTTTACTTTGTTTATTTCTGGGAATTTCGAAAAGCAAATCTTAACTTTTTCTTTACGATAGGATGGTAGAAAAATTGTGATTCAGGCGTTTTTATAGTTTGGGGGAATTATGTATTATAATTATTTAATCTATACAATTAAATTTTTTTATAGTTATATTCAGAAAGCATATCTTGACATTATTACTTTTTACCCTCCGCCGGGCCAATTGCTTAAAATGATACAAGCACAATTATTTTTGGCTCTATTATTGATCGCGAGAGTTTGAAGGTTCAACTTGCACAATACCTTTCTGACTCTCTTCTAGCTACCATCCAATGACACATGCTGTTATTGTTACAATGTGTTTAAAGAAAAAGCATTGTGTATCAAATTGATATATTGCGCCCGATGCCGTCACTAACGTTTGCTATGTTTTGCCAAAACTAATTTACTTGCATTTTAATCACAAAGTATTGATATATTAAATGGCATTTGAAAGGAAACTTAACAAGTCGTTAATTAAAAACATTATACAAAAACCCCAATACCTTCGCCGTTATTTTAAGTCACAAGTCAAGGGTATCTATATTAATTTGATACATTGCGCCCGATACGGGAAAAACTGTATTGCCCACGATAGAGGGTTAAACTTGTCTTTGAAGAAAAGGGTATAGATACTCGAATGCAATTACATATTTAAAAAAAAAGTGCTTTGGACGAGTATGACCTAACAAAACTTTTGGATAATACTATTTTTAAATACAGAGTGTACAAAAAGTAACGTAACGGATCAATATCTCGTCTTGTGGCAACTTTACAAAAAAAAGTTTCGAATAAAGGTTGTGGTAATTTACTACATAACCTAAAATTATTTTCAACTATACACAGTATTTTGTTTTTGGGCATCGATACATCACTTTGTTTTCTTAAATAGAAAACCCTGTATATTTTGCACTTTTTAGATGCATTCATTATCTATCATGAAAACCGCAATAACTCAAGAAATATTAATTTTAGACATAATAGACTCTTAACAAATTTTAAAGATAATTAAACTATCGATAAGAATATGTAAGAATATTTAAGGTGTTCTACTAAAAAAAAAGACTTATCCGAGTTTGAAGTTTAACCAATTGAACCGAGCATAAAAAACACGCTGTGTATTATTTTAAAATTATAACTAGTCAGCAATCACTATGATATTATTGTCGAACAAATTTTCAAAAGAATCCGTTCTGAAATTGCTATGTTGTGAAATCTCAATATTTTTTTATCCTGTTTCTGTCAAAATTTTCATAAAAACTGAAATAACTCAAAAACGATTAATTTTAGGCTCATAAATCCCGAAACATTTTGAAAGACAATTTAATTCTGTATCTAAAAAGTGCAAAATAAACAGGGTGTTCTATTTAAGAAAACAAAGTGACGTATTGGTACGCAAAAACAGAACACTGTGTATAGTTGAAAATAATTTAAGGTTATGTAGTAAATTACCACAAACAACTTTTATTCGAAACTTTTTTTTGTAAAATTATCACAAGACGAGATATTGATCCGTTACATTACTTTTTGTACACTCTGTATAAGCAGCTGTTAGGCTGTTATATCCAAGCAGTTCATAAATGTGACAAAAAGCCATTTTTCAGTGAATACATTACAAATGTATTCTTTCACTATTTTATGCAATGGTTGTATCGACAGCTGCATGTGAGTTTAAAGTTACATAAATAAGAACAGTATAAAGGAATTAAAATTTTGAAATTAGTCTAACACTTCCACAAGAGTTCCTTTGAAGAAAAATACAATTGTTTTCCAATTAGTGTTGTCCATTTATGTAAAAAGCTGTGGAAAGTACACCTTTATTAATGATAATATCATAATTTTTTCAATTTTCAAAATCAATTTTGGATTATCGTATGAAATTTTTTTTAAATATTTTCTATGCACATTACACATATGTTTTTGTTGTTTTTCTAAACGGCACTCAACGATAATTAATTACTGTAATAAATTTATAAGTAATTAGGAAAACTTGCATATGAGCATGGCGTTATCCGATAAAAAATCACTACAGAGAATTCACTAATGGATTTAATGATGAATGTTCTCCGTGCATTCTAGTGCGAAAGGAGCAAGGTGCGCTGAGTGTAGATGATGGATGACAGAAATGGGAGCCCCTAATGACCGAGATATCTGGCTCGCATTCGTTCTTCACTTCGCTTCTTGCCAGCAACTTTCAGGACGTTTATCATCCGCGCGGCATGTGCAGCCGGTTATTGATGGCCAAATCAGAAATGACAGAGCTGTTCATCTTCGTCAGTCAACGTCGTCCTTCAGCCGGACTCGCACTAATGATTTTGACGACGCAGTTACACTTCATTGCTTCCCCCCGTTACTTCGTGAAATAATTATTGTTATGACAAAATAAATAAAAATTAATGTCACGAGTTTTATAAGGTTGTTGCACTCGACAAGCAAACCAAAACATTATCAACCATGTAAAACGAAATTAGATAAACCTGCAACTTAACTGAAATTTGTTTAGTCTGTTTAAACCGCACTTTACTTATAATTTAAGGTTGTTGATTATTACAATAAATAAAACTTAATGTTTTTCTTTACAGGCTTTAAGTAAAAATCAAGTAGAGCAACTCGGCTTAAATACATATGTCTATTAAGTCTGTTTTATACTACACTATTTTTTCGTTTAAGAAAATCGTATACGATTTTTAATACAAAAATTTCGTTCAAGAATTTAGCATGGAAAATATAAACCATTTACATTGTACTATTTTTTGGTACGAAAACTCCAATATATTTTGGTTACTTTTTAGTAACTTTTATCATATTTTGTTAGCACCTTGAGTAACCATGTCCCATGTCAAATGTTCAATTTGATCACAGAACAGAAAGCGAATCATTTTCAAATTTAACGTATATTTAACGCTTGTTCCATTCTACATATTTATTCCTACCAGGGCATGAAACCGGTTTTTTAAACCGGTTTAAATAAACCGGTTAACCGTTATTTTTTGTCAGAAAAAGTGATTTTTAACCGAAACCGAAACCGTTATTTTTAAAGGCAAAAAAAACGGTAACCTTTAACCAAAATAATAAAAAACCGTTTTTTTTAACATCTTTTCTTAATAAAAATACAAAATCTGTATTAAATGTGATTAGTTTACCATAAGTCATTACTGAACGCTTGATTGTACATATATTATAAAATTATAAATAGATAATATCTTTTCATACTTTGCATTCCTGATCTAAATAATTTTAAAAACCGGTTAATTTAACCGGTTTACACTAAACCGGTTTTTTTACAAATAAAACCGGTTTTTCAACAAAAACCGTTATAAAAATAAAGTTCTCGATTTCGGTTAACCGTTAACCAAACTTTTTTTCGGTTTCGAGCCCTGATTCCTACAAAATAAATTGTGAGGGATTAACAGTAATAAGTAGTATTTAACATCGTTTGATTATTGCAGTTAACCTAACCCACAAATGACATGCGGTCAGATACAGTTACAGTAGAATACGCATGCGCCCATGCTAATTGGACGCATTTAGGGCAGGTAGTAATTTCGTACGAATTTTTCGTTCAAGATTTTTAATTTCTGATTAACACCGTACTAGAAAATCGTATACGATTTTCTTAAACGAAAAATAGTATGGTATAAAACAGACTCTAAATAAAACCTATTTTTTATGATCATTTTAGATTTTTGCATAACTACACCTGATTTCAAATAGTTATTGTCACACCTTGCAGGTATGAATTTTTTTAGCTCAGTAAATTAGTACCCACAGTGTACATACGATAATTTTGCCAGATTTAACTGTTTTCCATTTATTTTCAAAACTAGTGAATTCCCAAAAATGTTGTTTTAATAACCTAAATAATGAGACCATCACCTACTTTAAAAATGTCATTAGGTTTTCAAAGTTAACATGATTTACAAAACATGATTCTTTAAACTACAATTAAAATATTATAATGATTTAAATTTGAGTAGAATCAATTTGATGCTTCAATATAATAATAATAGACGTAAGGCTGCAAAATGGTACTTATGATATATCATTGTGAAGAGAAATTGATTTAGAATGTGATTCTGTGAAAATATACAGGGTGTTCTATTTAAAAAACAAAAGTTGCATATTTTACCGAAAATTAGGTAGGCTATGGAACAAAATTTTTAGCACCATTTTGTAGACCAGCTTTTGTTTAATAAGTTTCTTATTTAAATTTTTTTGGTATCTTTAATATTTCAGCAGATATAAGCTGGACAATGAAAAATCAGCCACACTGTATACTGTAACAGTCTTGTTCAAAACTACCGAATACATTCAAGGATAACAGTATCAAGATACATATAAGAAGCGGTGATAATATGTATATGGCCTGTTTGTTCATTTGTATTTACTTTTGCATTGCCAACTACAGATAGTGGGCGTCTAGCAAACTGCATTTAAGTTTCTTAAGCTCAATCGCCCTCACGATTGCCATGTACAACAATAAATTGAGGGTTTCAACTAGAACTAGACGACTAAGATATGAATTGAGAATTAACTGCTACGTTTTAGTTGAAACGTACATGCTTGGCTTGCCAAATGATAAGCCATTTGTTGATGTTAATTGCGTGGCTGCTATCTTTAAATTCGCAACGAAAACAATAGCCCCGAAAGAATGCCAAATCGCTGTCTAAGTCTCTTGGCAAATTTACGTAGTAAGATTTGTGATTCAATTAATATTATGTAATTTATTACTAAGAGGAAGCATTCATTTCGTTTAATTTATGTAGCATAATATTCTACAAAATTATTGAATTACCTTACAAGTAAATGTAGAGGCAAACTTTTTATATATATTATTGTGTAATAAATTACTTTTTTTTTTGCAAAAAACAATTGACAAAAGATGTGCGAACAGTTATTTATCGTTGATTTGGTTTTAGGTAACGTAAAAACAGTGAAACATGTTTTTTTTGTTATTAAATTGGATCCATCACTATTATACAAAAATATATGGAAACAAAAAACGACCATTACTTTTGCGTCTTACAAAATTTTGAATATACGTTTTTTTTCTACGCTACCTGAAGCATTTTTATTTATAACTTGCTTTTTGCAAACAAACTCTAGCCAAAACTTTAGACTATTATTCAATGGTATCCAACGCTCATTTCGTTAAAAATTTTACAAAAATACTAGAGAAGCTCTTAAAAAAAATAGTATTTCTTAAAATTCTATGCCTCTTAAGTTATAAAAACTTTTGTTTATGTTTTAAAATTTCCTGTTGCTTTGATACTTACGACTTTATTTAACCACCATATAAGATAACAAACACAAAACATTATAACCTTACAAAATATCCATGACTGTGAATAAAATTTGAATAATATTAAAATGGTTTAACGTCAGTGTAAAACAATAGCACATCGTGATTCATAACACTATCGGCTGTTTGTCAGTTTCTTGTTTAGTTTTTTCATTACAATAATACAGTTGACTATGCAGCGTAGTAGTTTGCGAATTATCACTGTTTTACTTTGCATTTGTTTTTGTTTAGCTCGGTCAGTTCACGATTACAGCCTAAGATCGTTGTGCAGACAATTATTCTTTTATATTTATTTCTAGAACTACTAAACAGATTACCGAAAATTTATTACTGTACATAATAGTTTCATGAATAATAAGACTGCAAGAGGATTATGAATTTTAATTAAAATTTATTTAGTTTTAACGCCAACGTGTTGTTAAAAGACCATGAAGATCAAAATCGATCAAAAATTCACAAAATTAATAAGTACTATTTTTATTTTATTCAGTAGTCGGATGCTTTGATCAAGTATAAATTAAAAATTGTTAGTGAAGCATAACAAGTAAAGAAATAAAAAAAAAAAAGTTGTAACAGTAATCAAATGTATCACAACAGCTTATTGTAAATCATGTTTATTATCATCAAGTTTTTTTTTAGAGAACGCTAAGCTTTGTTTACTTTACAAGATGTGTATTTTGCTAATTTCTGGATAACAACATATGCACACATAATTTGACGTTCCATGGACGGAAATGATGAATCGTATTAATATTGTTTGATTTCTACTTTTGAAATTTAATATTTGTGGAATAATGTCTATCGAAGGCTTCTGTCAAGTAAAATGATAAATTATCGGGCATGTGTGTAATAGGAAAGTTTATCTGCATTCAACAGAGCTGTTCATTCATCGTTATTTTATATCTATATTCAGGGTGACAGTGATGTATGGTGTGTGCACTTATTCATTTCACGACAGGCGCGTCGGGACGGCTCGCCCAGGGTTTGCCCGAGCGTCGAGGCGTCACTCCCTGCTGACATACTGATTGATTATACTCGCTACATTTACTAAATAACGCAGTTTACTGCTTTATTATTGTGGCGGGAACTACATTTGTACTTGTAATCTACGCCCCACGTCCTGTTCCATTTTATTTGACTCAACTAACGTTATTACTTTTGTATTTTAACAAATTGAACACGCATGAAAGTAAGTAAACGTAGTAGGCGAGTGTCTCACATACCTGTGAGCTTTTAGTAACAAGCGCTAATTGCCTGTAAGACCAGAAGCCCTAGCATTTATTGGGATAGTAAAGTGGAGTCTTTGTCGGTACTTGTCACTGGATTACTAAACTGTGCTGAAAGATTCCAAGTGCTCTGGTCAAACACTCAGGCGCTGTTTACGGAGCGTCTACACAATTCTCTTCGAACGAGCAAACAAGGCATACGGGACCCGACCCATTTTACACCGACAACAAAGCCTCTACGGCCAGTCCCCGATCAAAGCAATCGTTGGACCGCTTTAACGTGTCAATCCTACTCCTTTCTAATTTAATACGGGAGCCGGTAAAGCATTCCCAGTGGTATAATCTGGCCGGCGTCAGATCACTATTATTATATGCTACCGTGTGACAGCTCGAAGAACCCTCTTCATCTGTCTGGAATGCGGTGAGTAGCAGAAGAGTTCCCGAGATGACAGCCAGCTCGGGATTACATCCGGCTGGTTGACTTGTCCCTGTCAATTAGGCCCAGCCGCGGTTTGGAGTCAACTCGTGTTACCTGGTGACAAGACATGTCGTTTTCCAAAACAAACAATCCACGCCCGAAATTATGTTTACTAATTTCTCGAATTTCTTAATGGAAATACTCCTGTTTCCCCTGACACAAAATATTTTATACACGCGTAGCCTATTAAAGTTTATTTTCAAATTTATCGTCACAATCACCTGACACAAAATTATTGTAAATTATTTTAATATTTGCAAGTGTTCTAGCCTATCAAAACCACAATCATTTTTATCACAAAATAGTAGGTCATTTGCGGAACACCCTAGTAAGTAATTCAAAAAAAGAATGTCTAGTAACCTACTGTATACATTTTTTAAAAAATGGATTACATTATAAACTCGCTTAAATCATTTCATGCAATGCAACGGATAAATAAATTTAATGTTTTCCTTTGTAATGCATTTAATTTTTCCATTGACGTTAAAGTGTTTTCTGTCGTTATTTAGTTTTTTTCGATCAACCTGTAATAAATCACTTTTATTTATAAGAACTTTAGTTTAATTTATACCTACTAATAAACAGACAGACTTTTCTTTGATTAAAACAAGTTAAAGCAAAAAAAAACTGTGTTTTAAAAATTACAGATAAGAAGCTTAAGAACTAACAAACAATCGATTGTAGAACTTTATCTGTTGATTAGCATTTTTATTGTCTTTTTCTTAGGCTTAAACATTCTATTTGTGGATTTCGTACGCCAAAGAAATTTAACATGAAAGCAAAATAATGCTTTTCATCAAAGAGATTTAGTACCTGTGGTGACTAAAAGGACAGCTACTTATAGGACAATAATTTCCTGCAATGCCACAATCTCTCCGCCAAAGGGATTACTCAAACTTCAACACAAATATCGCTAATCGACTGTATTGAAAGCAATGCAGGGCGACAGGCTAGGAAGCAACCGCCAAAGATGGCCTTTTTCAATAGAAATTCGTTTTACAATAGGACTTAATGTACTTCTTATATTGAGGAAGTTCTTTTGTTGTCTTAAGAAAAAAGTAAATAAATCCCAAAATTTAATGCATCTCATTTTATTTTTCATTAAAACTGTTCGTAAGTAAATTTTATACAATGGTACAAGTATCAATAATTTTAGAACACTATTTTCTCCAACTTCTAGAAATAAGGATCATAAACAGTTTATCGTGGCGCTATATACAGGGTGTCCCAGCCAAGACGAATTATTCGATATCTCGGTTATTAGTCGTAATATTAAAAAAAGTTAAATATAAAAGTTCTTTGTAATCATTTACTACATAACCTAAAATTATTTTTAACTATACACAGTGTTTTGTTTTTGCGGTATGATACCAAACATTGTTTTTTTATGTCAAGCACCCTGTATATTTTGTAATTTTTGGATGTAAAATTAAATTCTCTTTCAAAAATATTAAAGGTTATTTATGTCTAAAATAAACCGTTTTTGAGTTATTAACGTTTTTTGAAAATTTTGACATATGCAGACCTTTATAAAAATATTTATATTTATTAACATAAGAACACCAGGGCAATTTACTTTGGTAATTTATTAGACAATAGTGTCATAGTGGTTGTTGACTAGTTACATTTTTAAAATAATATACAGGGTGTGCGTTATACTCGGTCCATTTCACTAAACTTTAAACGCATATACATTTTTTTTTTTTAATGAAACACCCTATATATTTTTACATTTTTTTGTAGAAAATTTAATTATCTTTCAAAGTTGTTAAGCATGTTTTATGTCTAAATATAATATTTTTGAAGTTTTTTCGTTTCTTATGATTATTTGCCAGTATTATACCTAAAATATCGGTACTAGCCTTTGAAAATTAAAAACAATTTGTGTGAACTGTCAACCAAAACAGTTAATGGACACAATTTCCACTATTACGCCACTAAAAATCCATATTTTTTAAGAGTTGTAGATACACAGCATAAATAGCAGCAAGTAACACCAGAGTGCTGTGTATCTACAGTTCTTAAAAAATATGGATTTTTAGTGGCATAATAGTAGAAATTGTGCCGATTAACTGTTCTGGTTGACAGTTCATAAAAATTGTTTTTAATTTTCAAAGGCTACTACCGATATTTTAGGTAAAATACTTGCAAATAATCCTAAGAAACGAAATAACTTCAAAAATATTATATTTAGACATAAAACATGCTTTACAACTTTGAAAGATAATTAAATTTTCTACAAGAAAATGTAAAAATATATAGGGTGTTCGATTTAAAAAAAAAAAATTATATGCGTTTAAGGTTTAGCGAAATGGACCGAGTAAAACGAACACCCTGTATATTATTTTAAAAGTTTAACCAATCAACAATCACTATGACACTATTGTCTAATAAATTACCAAAGTAAATTGCCCTGGTGTTCTTATGTTAATAAATATAAATATTTTTATAAAGGTCTGCATTATGTCAAAATTTTCAAAAAACGTTAATAACTCAAAAACAGTTCATTTTAGACATAAATAACCTACAATATTTTTGAAAGAGAATTTAATTTTACATCCAAAAATTACAAAATATACAGGGTATTCAATATAAAAAAAAACAATATTTAGTGTCAGAGCGCAAAAACAAAACATTGCGTATAGCTGAAAATAATTTTAGGTTATGTAGTAAATGATAACAAACAACTTTTTTTAATATTAATACTAATAACAGAGCTATCGAATAATTCGTCTTGGCTGGAACACCCTGTATACAGTATATTACGTAAGTGGGTATAGAATTCATAAGGAATATTTTTAAACCAACAGAATTAAAAAATCTACCTTAAGATATTTAAATAAGGTTTTTTTTGCCATCTTTAACATAATACAGGGCGAGAAAAATTTAGCAGGTTATCTGAATAACTTAGTAACTAGTTTATGACTATTTTATGTTTTAGGACGTCACTTGACCCATCACTGTGATCATCGCCTTCTAATAATTCTTTACCTTATTTAAATAAATGTTACCAATTATAAACTATAATTATATTAGGAAGAAATTGGGATATTTTTTAAACTTTTTTCTTGTTTTGTAAGAAATTTAATTATTGCACGAAACTCAGTATTCGTTCGACCTTTTTAGATATAACGTCAACACTAACGCATTCGTTTGGCGATTGCAAATAAATTAAAAGACAAATAGCACAAATTTAGAATTTATGGCTAAAAATGATTATTAGATACAACAAAAATATTTTTGGCTCACTGCTTTTTATCTTCTGTCTCATTCCGCGAAATAAAAGACACCCCTCGTATGGTAAATAATCTGAAAGTTACTAATTAAATACATTTTCTTAGCCGTGGCAGTTTAAATATATATTACCTTTCAAATTTTCCTACACTTTTTTAAGGTTTGCTTAAAATTTTAGTAGCACAAGTTCCTTTCTCAACCGCATCCAATTTTAGTTTTGAATTCTGCCTAATTTTGCTAACCTGACCTCGATAACTTTGGTCACTCCGTATAGACGTGTTGCAGTAGTCAAAATAAATTTGAAAATGTTGTTCTCCCCCAGATTTGAAGTAAAATAAGATAAACCAATACCTACCATAAATAATTTTACAAATAATTTTGATTATTTAATCAGCTACTCAGGAAAAGCTGCCGAATGGCTTTGTACATGTATTCCTCCATTGTTTAAATTCTTTGAATTTTTTTTTCCGTTTTTTAGCTTCTAATTCCTTTAGGTTTTTTCGACCGCGCATCACAATGTTTTTGGAATCTTCACCTCGTCCTTCCCGTTAATTTTTCTTCAAGTATTTGTTTCGTCTTTTTTTTCCGGTAATCTGGATATGCCACTTTATAAATAATAAAAACTAATAATTGCTTGAGGAACATGCTTTTAAAAAAAAAACAATATTTTATAACTGCACCTATCTGCAGAATATTCATGATTCATAATTTTTTTTATACGTGATACTAAGACATTTATCAGATTTTCTGTTTATGTAGTGGCGTATACCATGAAATATTAAAATGTATTGATGTTATTAGACTTAAGCTGTTGACGTGCTGCGTTATTATAAATTTGATTTATTAAAGAGTTATCTGACAGCTAAATCCACAATATTAAATTGTAGACGCTACCAAACTCATTTATATCTCCATATAAACAGATTAATAACATTTATGTAGTGTTTCTTCGAGTTAACCGATAAAACAAATAAAAAATTCCGGACTTTACGTCGTTCATAATTTAATAACAGTGCTTCATGTAAGTTTAATTTTATTCAGTTATATTATATCAGTACCCAATAACTCACCTATTTTTTACTGTGATACCTCTCAACTGATAATGAAGGATTGGTTACGTGATGGATGGCTGTCAGACGCATTGCAGATCTGTCAATCACTTAGATTTTGTTTATTTTCGCTTGTTTATTTTAGCTCTTCAGTTTAGCGGAATAAAGTCGTTATCTTATATCGATACTTAACTTTAATGTACCTTTAAGCCCACATGAGATATAGCGGATTAACAAATAAAGAACATGTAGGTCGTTAATATATGATAGATGTATGTGTGTATAAAAAGAAATTTGATATTGCAGTCTACAAATAATTCATAGCGATTATATTTAGAAAGTGTATATTGACAAGCCTACTGTATACTTTTAGTAATGATAAACGTTCATAAATATAAATATATGATTTATATTTACATTAACATACAGCAAAACCATGCAAACGTTATAGAAAATTTAAAAAATGTACGGTATACTTACTAAATCTCGACTACTATTATGAATGAAAATTAATGAGGGTCCCAGTGTATAAACGATAAAATATTTTGACATACTTAATTTGTTTTTGCTAACCGTGTGCAACTGATTGGTGATCGTCATAAATTTTTTAATGGCAACCTTTTTTTTTAAATCTAATTGATCAAGATCATTTTCTCTTTTTAACCAAATAACGTTTTCAAAGTGTTAAGGCTTCCACAGACAGAGGCGGTACGCCGCTCAGGACGATACAGTGTGTGCAGTACTCGGTATGATTGTCGTTGCTTACTAGTATCGATTTGCAAGTAAACGTTCATATGTTTTTTTTTTAAATTTTAACCCTGCATAAATAAATGATCAATCTATCTATATACAAGTTAGATTACGGCTGTCGACATCTCTCGCTTCCCAGTTTTAGCGTGTCTTTCCAATCATCTTCTTTTAAGTCTCTTGCAGCCATTGCTTTTTTTACTTTGTGTTCCAAATATCTTCTTAGTCGGCCTCTTTTTCTTGTATGTGGCGGCACCAACTTTTATACTTTTTTGGGACATCTGTATCCTGTCATTTTTTGTATATGCTCATTACCATCTTAGTCTTTTAAGTTCTGTTGAATCTACCACATCCACACCCATTTTATCTCGTATATCTTGGTTTCTCTTGCTGCCTGTTCTTGTATAGCCACAGCATCGTCGCCAGTAGTCCATCTAGATTTCCTTGATTCGTGTCTTTTCCGACTGACGTATTTTCCATAATTCCGATCCGTATACATATACTGACAACTTCGACTGTCCTAGTAACTAGTCTGGAAAAAAACGGACTGTCAAACTGGAAAAATACATAAATAAATGAATTTCGCGATTTCATCCTGATAAACCTTTTCGCTACGACACGACGAAACCGCTCGCTCCTCTAAAATAGGCCACTGGACGATACGACGCGCCAATGTGCTTACTCTCCCATGGCGGCCGAAATTTAAGTTTTCATTGCCTTTTCGGTGAGCTACCTATTTGAAATTCCGGTTTATCCTAAAGCAATCAATTTCAAGCCGAACATACACAATAAAAAGTTTTAGTTTTTAGTCAAAATAAAAGTACACCCGTTAAGTGCACCCACAGGTACCCGGGTAGGTACCTACATACACATTTTACACAGAAATTCCTTCGGTTAACCCGTTTTAGTTGAAAATAATGTAAATACAGCAAGTATAAATGAATCAAAAGTAAATAATAGTTATGTATATATAATAATCAAATGTTTATAATTTATTTAAAAAAAAATATTATTCACAACACGCGCATTGTTGACATTTTGTTATAGTGTCGACCTCAGTGTGTCATTACAGATTAGCCGTTTGAAGATCTCGCAAAATTTTCGCCCGTCGCGTCGTAACGAAAGGGTGAAGACCATATGCGACCTCTTCCATGGCTATTTTATATAAAAACTCAAGAGTTCTTATTGTAAATGATCAAATATGAAATAAATATTTTCTTTGATATTGGTTTATTGTAAGCTAAAAATATTTATACTGACAAAAATACTGATTCGTGTTTTGTTTTTTTACTGGGAAGGCTGCTCTTTTAATACCTAAAATTACCAGTTTATTGTCCTTTATAGGTTTAAAGTAAGTAATATCTCAACCTCAACTAATTTGAAACAACTTTTTTACTCGGACAGCAACTTTGTTGTTATATAATTGATGTAGAATAATTGACTTTTATAGCATAAAATAACGCCGTAGGATTTAACAAACTGTGAACTTATCCACTTATATTTAACTTTGTACTTGAAGTTAATTACATGTTTTTAGAATAATAGATATATCGTTCTAGTAAATTACACAAATGACCGATTTATCACAGCAGTAGTTTTCAATTAGAGCCCAAGCAAAAGTAATGAACAGTTTGATATAGAAGAGCTCATTCTTATTTAATGACGCTATAATGAAGCTTAAGTGTTACAGTTTCAAGAGCTTCATTTCATCGCCAGTTATTAATTATACTAAGATTCTAATTAAAAGTAACAAATGTTCTTGTTTTTCTGGAACTAAGTATATGTTGCTTTATTTTGTAATTATTGTTGTGCTTTTGTGCAACAGAGCTTTTTATTACATACTTTTTGGTAAATTACCTTTGTAATTAACTAAATGATTAAATTTTTGGTCATTAGTAGACATTAAATTATCAGGTGCTTATAAAATTGGCGAATATGATTTATGTGCACATGTAGAAGTGATTTTATGGTTTTCTAATTAAAACTTTTAAAGCATATCCGTAATAGCTTGCAAGATTTAAAGGGTTTTAATATTTCTATAACCAATAACCTATTAATAATAGGTGAACCACCAGATTTTCGGAGTTGTATTAATTATAAATGGTATTATCTTTCTCATATTCCAGTGTATTGCTTTAACATGAAAGGACGTAATGTTATTAGTAGTTGATTGGTTATATTTTTAGACATAGTCTCCTTCGAGCCCATTACACATATTCCGGCGATATTCAAGAGCTTAAATGCAATCCTTATGGGCCGATTCGTTCAAATCTTTAAAAAATACATTTGTAGCGCCAATTACTTCGAAAAACGACGCGTACCTACTTTAAACCAGCATGGAATTTTTGTTATGTTTGAAAACAAATTTTAGTCCGACGGGGCTAAGTCTGGCGAGTAGGATGTATTAAGCAGTAATTTAAAGCCCAATTAATGAATTTTAGCCATCACTTAGGTAAAAGGACTTGTGACATTGAGCATGATTCTTTTAGAGCGGAAATGAAATTTTACATAAGGTGTACAAAATTTGTCGTATTTTGACTATATTGTAGAATTGTAGAAATTAAATATTCAATTCGTAAAAGCAATGTTTATATAGGAAACTAATATCGTTTTCAGCTGACATATTTCTTGACTTTTAAGTGTCGGTACACTTACTTTTAGATACTTCAATGGGTACGAAAATTTATCAAGATAAAATAGTTTTTGTCCACTTAAAGTCAAAAGTTGTTATTATAAGGTTTAGGAATACCCGCAGTTCATTTGCAAAACTAATTATTTTGCTTTATTGTTCTTAAGCGGTCGACATAGGAAGTGTATATCGAAGTACGTAGTATTGATAATTCTTACACTACGATAGTTTACGTATGTAACAAGTAGCAAAAATGGTTTTCTACTTGTGATTCAAATTTTAATAGGGCATTTGTTTTTACAACAATCAAAAGTACAAATACAGGCTGCATGTCAGTTGGTTGTGGTCGATACATCAGTTGTAAGTGTGTTTGACAAGAGCAATCCCACGTTATGCTTTCCTGTAGGCCCGTAATGCCTTCCCGCAGGGCAACTGCTGTAATTATGTGGCAAGCGTCGAAACAGCGTCAGGGATTTGTACACTAGACGGCTGTCATTCGTTATCCACACCACTGTTGACTAACACGAAAACTTTACAAGACTTTTTAACAATTCTTTATAGTTTAGTTAGGGTAATCATAGTTGGCTTCGACACAAATTACAATTTTTTACAGTGTTACCTGTGTATATTATTTATTGTACCATTTTGCCTTAAGCCTTATTTGATCTTATAAACAAAGAAGTACCATTTGATAAGGAATTATAATGGAGTTTCAATTATTTGATACTCATTTAACCGACCATTTCCATTGAATAAAAAGATAAAGGAATGAGCGTTATACTGATACTAAGGCGTCCAGGTTAGCCTCTCAATATGGCGGATGCATGTTTCCGCTTCTCAGTGGCGTATCTAATATTTTTAAATATGTATTGATTAATGTAAATATTTGCTTTGTTTTGAATTGAGCCTGTTATTTACTTATTTACTTCTTGTTTCGTGGTTGAGGGAATTAAAAAACGACAGCATATTTCAATATTTGGATTGTTTATTATGAGAGTTAAAAAATATGCTGTACACAAATGCACGCCACTGATATGACATACGATTATGACAGACCACATCAAAATTTCAATACATAATTCCACTACAAAATATTAATATTTACTTACCTATGAAACGTAATCTTTTAATCTTCAACATTTTTTGACCTAGTGAGACTACAAGATCTACAGCTAACCACTGCAGCACACAAAACTCTAAATTTCTCTGACTGGTTCACCTGTCACAACCGGCCGCCATCAGTGGCCTTTTATGTCGTCATTTCCGTCGCGGCTCAAACGCTGCAATATAGTATTAAAAGCTCCTTCCTTTATCTTTTTATTCAATGACCATTTCACATGATCGAAGATTAATTGTTAAAAAGTTCCATGCAAATTAAAAATTCATAAAAATCTCTACAGGTTGATTGAAATGTAAGTTCCAACATGAAGGTCTTACTTATTATAACCTATTATTACTTTTTATTACCTACACAGAACTTAGATTGCATTTAGCTTCTTAATTCGCTGATTCGTCAAATCAATAGTTATTTATGTATCAAGGCCAAAAAGTACGTTTTGGCCGAGGTGCATATTACATTTTTTGTGCGATCGAATTAAAAGCAATTTAAATTTTTAGTAATTTTCAAAATTATAGGTTAGAAACTACGTGACATTCTGTCACTGCCAGATGACGGCGTATGTACTGTATTACCGGCCCTCTCCTTAGCAACGGCCGTAAAAGTTACTTTTTCGGCCGTTGCTAAGGGTAACGGCCTGAAAAGTAACTTTTACGGCCGTTGCTAAGGATAGGGCCGGTAATGCAGTACTGTATGGTTGCTAACGCGTCCGTCAAACAGCTGTTTCTAGTACGATCGCACAAAAAATATTTTTTAGATATCTGTAAACGTGTATAAAAAGTAAAAAACAAATGGAAAGCAAAATTTTTGTTGTTTTCTTTAAGTTCTTGATTTATAATATAACCTACTTAAAGTTTTGTAAAAAACTTTTTTGAATATTTTTAAATTCTGTATATCATGTAAGTTTTAAGAGCCACAATTACAGTTAAATGGTTTCTTTAATTTTAAAAGAATATCATATGGTCTTTAATAACCCAGTGAAAAAATGCAACTGTCTGTTGTTCCTAAACTTAACAAAACATATCGGTACTACATTTACTTTATAGTAGAACATTATATCTATTTTATAATTATTTTGAAAATAATATCAGTTTTTATTTTAATACGTTCAGAAGTTTTGCAATGATTTACGTTAGTAATAAAGCATTAAACCAATGAACATTATATGGTACCTACTTCTCGACAGCTTATTTGATTTATATACTCTCACATTATTTGTCGCGAAATAATTTTTTGATGCACATAATTTTTATTATTACTGCAAGTAGGTACTCATTGTGTATGCGTATTGTTTATTGAACATTTTAAAAGCAATTCTAAAGGTATCCACTGAAATAATAAATTATTGCGGTTGATTTGTCTACCGACAGCTGATTGCAACCACAATAGGGGATATCCTTCGGTATACTTGCACGAACAAACTCATAAAATAAATCTGCTACCGTTTCTGAAATCAATCTTACTTCCTGCTGCAGTTTTAATAGGATTTATGTTATTTCGGGAAACGAAATAATTCGGTTGGAAAATTTATACTATCGTGGGACTGTCGCAATAGCTCTAGAGTAAATCGCATTCGTTTGTAAATCGTAGACAGATATATTTACATCAGTGAAGGATAATATTAATTGAGTCATCCAGTTTCGTAAAAAAAAATCCAAAAGTGTTATATTGCTGTTGAAAAATTGTAGTACAATAGTTTAATGATACAAACACTCCAAATGAAATATCTGATTGAATAGGTGTATAGAGCAGTCAATTTATTTTTACGTAAGATTTAATTTGACAGGAAAAATCCATCCGTGTCAACTTTTTTAAAAATTATGGTGTAAGAGAATGTTTCTGTTAAAGGGTAACAAGTTAATACAAAGTTCCACTTCACATTTCCATTTTAAATAAGTGTCATTAAAAAATTAACTGTAAATAGTAAATACTAGATTTATTAAGATAATTTAAATTTAACAACACCTAGGAAAACTACACAACTATAAATGATATTTTTGTCCTTAGTTTAAATGTGTAGGATTTCAAATTATGAGAAAGGAACGGTTATTAAATATTGTGTGGTATACCATAACATAAGTGTGTCAAATTCAAAACTAAATTAGTTTTTTTGCAGAGTATTTACATCGCCAAGAAACTATTTACATTCGTTTCAAAAGGTATAAAGGTGAAACATAAATTATATATCTAACTCCCACATACCTAGCTCATTTCTAAAAAAAATATGAAATCACATGAGAGAGAAATCATCAACACTGACAAAAATATGGTGTTTATTTGCTTTACATATTTAAATTTTCAATATTTAGTGTGTCGTATTTAATACATCAAATAGCCCGACAAATTAGATTCGTCACAACTACTTACACAAAAATAAAACAGTTAAAATTAGCGTAAATTTCGTTTTGTGTTACTGTCATTCGTATGTAAATTTTAATTTAGCACATGTTTGTTTAAATTCTTAGAAGTGAATAACAGTAAAATTAGCAGCCATTATTTTATGTACTTTCGTACTTAACGACTTTTGCAATTTCGTCGTAAAATTTTGGAATACAATAAACATATTTTTAGCAACCCAAAAACAAATACGTACAGTATTTGTGCGAAAACTTTTCGTAATTAGACAGGTCAAACGACCCTCAGTGCCAGATAAATGTTTACTTTGTACCCATCAATGTGACAAAAGTCATTTGGTAACGACATCAGCATGTTTGAACACATTGATGAATTAATAAACATTGTATAATTACATAAAATTTCACTAGTTGTTTATACCGTTGTACCGTTCGCGCATTTAATCAAAGCTAATTAAAGTCAATCGACTCTATTGTATTTTTTTAAAACAAAATTATTCGCTGTATAGAAAAATAAGATTGCTTTATAGAACTGCTATTGGCATTAACACGCTCTGTAGTAAATTAAAATGCAATGTAATAAATTTAAATGCTGAATAAACTGACCGAATACTAGGTGAAGTAATAAAATGGTATTGGAAAAGTTGAAACGTAATGTAATATATTTTAATTTTAGCGTTGCATGCTGCATTTTGTTTAATTCATTTAGAGAAGGTTAAATTAGATTAAGGTAAAAGTTTTTTTAATGCTGTATTAAGCAGAGTGGCCGTTGATACAATATAGATGTGTGCGGTGGCAGCTACTTAAACTGGATCTTAAAGTAAGGGACGCTTATACAATAGATTACCAATAAATTGTATCTAAAGTATCTAAGGGCGTGAGTCGAAGAAAACTGGAAATCGAAAGCAAAATTATTTATTAAAACAACAAACAAACAATTGCATAAAACATATACCGGAAAAGACAGCAGTCATTTACAGGATAGGTTCTTAGTGAGCCTAATAACTAGTATTCCTGATTTTTAAGTTTACATTATCAAAAAATGGTACCTACTAGCAAAAATACACATTTTAAAAACAATACTCAGTTAAAGGATTGTTAAGAAATTAAAACAAATAGGATTACTATAAAAAGATTGGCATGGAGCGCTATAGAAACTTGTTAGGAAAAGGAGGGCGCAATAAAATGGATATAGAAAAGGGTGGCACCATTACAAAAAGGTTGAGAAACATATGTAAGATTTTTACAGTGCTTAATCGTAGTAATGTTACGTTATTTACACATACGAGTAGGTATGTATAATGCTGTATGAATCTAGAATAATAATTCAAAGTTTAAGCAATTTGAAATATCCAAGAGGTTAAGGGTGAAGTTTCAGAAACTAAACAACTTGTAGCGTTTTGATTGAATAATTTTATAATGTTTTTAAGACAAAAAAAAATAGGTTCTGATAAAACTTCGAAGACTATCTTTGCAAGCAAAAATGAAAAATTCACGATGCTGGAATAAAGAAAAAAATAAACACTGTCTTAAGTTGTTAATAGCAACTACAAAATAACTATTTCGTTGCAAAACATGTCATCTCATTTACTTTAAAAGATGTTTAAGGTAAAATGTTGGGATGTCAATCATTTGCGCAAATTTTATTTTCTTAGATTCTTACTTGTTAGATCTGCAGAATTACCTTAAGAATAAAAAGTTAATATCTTGCAAGATGTGCATGTGAAATCCATTTTTTTTTAAATTCTAAATGAAGACGATTACAAGTAATTGTTTGTAGTTATTTTAATCAACATTCTAATTTTTATAAATTTGTTGTATTTTCTTTAGACACCGATTAAACCTTTTGCAATCACACACTTTAATGGTAACTATTTAAATTTCTTTAAATAAATATCGTCTAATAAGGAAGTTGGAATAACAATTCTGGTAACCTTGTTCTAAAACCGTAAAACGATATATCTCAAAGGATTATGTTCTCAGTACCAACGGATTAAAAGGACAATAGTAGCATATTATACTGTGCGGAGTACTTACGTTAAGGATCTGAGCTTATTCTAGTACGTTTAACGAAAAGTAAAGGCAATGTTAACCAATTTCCGTGTGTATTAAGTTTCAATGTATACAAAGAATATAAAAAATCCAATAAAAATGGAATTAAACAATACATTACTCACACTAAATGTGTGGTGCCATTTAATTCAAAATATCATATTATCTTAATGCGCATAACCGGGGCCTTTGTTATACTAGCGGTTCTTCTTACAGCAAAATGCGAGAAAAGTGGTGGGGATAAAGGCCGACCGTTCATTATTTGCTCATGTTTGCGGTACGTTTTACTGTCTTTGCTGGTCTGTAAAACGAAATAATTTAAAAAAAATCTGTATCTCCAACATCTATAATCATACTAAGTATTCTTTATTGAGAACATCGTTCAATAGTAACAATCGATAGGTATTTAGAAGCATGAAACCTAAGGCGACTTTATTATTCAGAAAATTCTAATGTTATTAAAACAGCACCTTCTTTAAGCAAGCTAGTCTCACGTGCCATAGAAATTCAACGACAAAATGTATTACTTTGTGTTAAATTGTTTGACGAATATAACATTATGTACTGCTTTTAAAATGTTCCAAAATGATTTAAAAATGAATGCTTGGGGTACAATCACATTTATGCAATTGATTTCTTATTGATGAAAAATGTATATAAAGGGCAACGTCTTCGTGATCAATATGCAGAACCAATAACAAACGTGCAACATGAAAACTTAGCATTTTTGAGAAATTTTGTAGAATGGGTTAAGAAATGGGATGAGTTAAAAATTAATAACATTGCTAAACGAAACGGAAAGTTGACAAACCAGACATTTTCTTCATTAACACATACTTGCAATACGTTACTATCATTGATAAAATATTTATTTGAGCAACATAAAATACAATTTGTATTGTTGGGAAAATTTCAAACGCATCTATTGGAAGCAAGATTTGGTCAATATAGACAAATAAGTCGAGCTTCTTATAATATAAGTGTAGAACCAGTTTTAGAATCTGAAAGAAAATTAAGAACCATTAATCTGTTAAAGTTCAAGTCAGCGATTTACGGAAACTTTGAAATAAAAACCTTATTTTTTGAGTTATCACAAAATGACAATGAAAATTCAACTAATATTGACGAATTACACAAATGATTTGACGACATAGATCGACATATTGACGTTAGTTTTATCAGGCAACGAATTTATGGTTTTGATTTATATTGGAGGATATACAATAAAGTTGCAAACTAAAATAAAATGTAAAATTTGTCTTAATTATCTAACAGAGGATAAAATTTTACCAAATTATGAAAAATGTGCATGTTTATTATATTATAAATGACTTAGATCGTGGTGGCTTAAAAATCCCAAAAGACTTCATTGTTAAAATTTTGTGTGCCATGTTTAAAGTTTTTCAGGTTTTAATAAGCGAAATATATAAAGACATTTTTTTGAAAGCAAAAAATCAAAAAGATATATTAATAAAATTAACGGTAGATTATGTACAAGAAATTAATTTAGTTGAAATAATAAATTGTGAATGTAACAGTAGTGAATTTGTGTAAATAAATGTGTTTCAATATTTTCCAATATATTATTAAATAATTATCGAAAATTAATAAATGATCAATGTGGAGAAAAAGTAAACAAAAACTTGAGAAAATTAGAAACGTATAATAGGAGCTTGAAAATGTACAATTATAATTAAATACATTTATAAAACTTGTTTTTTATAAATTATAAATAATAAATAGTAATACAAGATGGTAATATTTAAATATTAACGTAATAATTTACGTTATTTTCTACTTATAGTCAGGCATATAGTACATAGCGAAGTATGTCAGCATCGGCCTTTATCCCCACCACCCAAAAATTCAATGAGTCGGCCCGCTAGTATTTCGAAGGCCCCGGCATAACCTATTCAAGTTTTAGGACTTATCTTCTAAGACGTTGACTACGGATTGAACCTGCAGTTTAAATTTTTTTTTACAGTCAACTATGTTATGAATAAAATAAAAATTGATTAATAACGTCAACAGAAGTTTTAAAATCGCTACAGAATACAATTTTATTGTGATAAAAGGCACGACTTTACTATGAATAATCCACAGTCTAAATTTCCAAAATTACTCAATTATACCAGCTAGAAAATTAGATTCAAGTTTCAATACAATAACTTGTGCGATGTTAATATTAGGATTTTTTTCAATTTTGCAAAGGCCAGATACGAGGGTGAAGTTGAATTTATAGAGAATAAAACACGTTTATTATTTTCTAATACTTTATTCTAGATATGTTTTAAGTAATATCCTTCAACGATACATATTATACATAATACCTCACTAATCTTACTTTCCACTCATTAAAAATCCAAATCAGTATTTATTTGAAAAATACACTTACAAAATAATTCTAAACGGCAGAATCAATTTCCTCAATCAAAAACTTTTCAACCCCGCAAATTTTATTTCGCGTCCAAGAAATTACCAAAACTCGCACATTGCACAGTCAGGTGATACGGTGAATGCTTTATTACTTTTGTGTTTTTATTTTCATTCGGAAATGCAAAAAGTTGCTTTATCTCCTCATGAGCATATTTCGTTTCTTCTAAACTCTATTAATTACTTTTTTGTGCATCTAGCTTAATTACGTTGATGAGATCCGTGATCGTGAAGAAAATTGCATACATTACATATTTCTTTCCCGCTGCTTATTTATCACCGCCGATTGCTCATCTTCGTTAATCCAAATATGGACTCTCTTGGCGGATAGGTTAATCGCAAAAAAAAAAAAAGTTAGGAAGGAAGGAAAATTAAATAAAATATTTTTATTTATTACTTTAGTCATAAGTCCTGTTGTTAGAGGTGTAGGATACAATATTTGTAATAACTTAATTCCTGAACACTACATAAATCGATTCGTATAACTCGATAGTTTATTAGCCAATTGTTTCCAAACTAAACAACTGTAGATAATTCACAGTTAATAGGCAATTGTATAGAAAGATAACACGCCTTTACAGATAATAAATACTGCAAAGAGTCTTTGTGACACACTGGCACTTTAGGATTTTTTCACCTGATTTAAATATAAATTGTAACTTGCAATTTTTTAAATTGTCATTGTAATAAAAATTAAAAGCAAAATTAATGTGTTACATTATAATAGCAAGATTCAAAAGCAAAATTTTTAAATTACTTTTGAAATTTGTATTCCTGAGTGGTATTATTAAATCTTTTTACTCTATCAGCTCTGTAATTGGCTAGGGTGCAAATTATGATTAGTTAAAAAGTCTAGAAAAGGTGTTACAGGGGAATAGCGTACATTTAGTCTAAAACGTCTTTAAATACATTTTAGTGAAGCAGATTCGTAGGTGCTATTGAGGTCGGTACTTGGACAAAACTACTATAAATTTGTGAGCCAGGATTGCATTCCCGAAGACCGGGATTAGCTGGTTGTTATCAAGGCGGGCTTAGGGTTTTGATGAAGTCGCCGTGCACGGAATGTTGGAGCAAGTGTCTGAAATTGTGTGAAGTTCCCCATTATCTAGACATGCCTTTAAGTACCGGGATTCCAATATCATCAAGGAAAAAGCTTCGGTATTTAATATCATCACATGTTGGCAGTTCAAATAAATTAAAAGTTTTCCGCAAAAAGGAGAAAGACGAAATATCATCAGGATTTTTTGTAGTTACCTTGCACTTAGGACTAATTTGTTCATTTGATTTACAAAGCAACGTGGAAACATTTATTTAAATAAAAACAACAACTTGTGTGTGATTTTGGGTTAAATATAGATTACAAATAACTATAGTTGTCAGAAACTGACAGTTTTAGCATTTAATAATAAATTGCATTTATTTTTAAAAATGTTTTAACGTTTTTTTTTTTGATCATTTCTGTATATGCAATATGACTATTATGTCTTCAAACATTTTTAAGATATTCGATTTTAATTTTTTTTTTTAGTAGCACGCTGTATTTATTTTATTAAATACATTAAATAAAATCTTTTAAACGTTATTTTCACCTGGTCCATAAATACATTTTATTTTATTTAGTATTTCGTACAAAAGCAGAATATATTTAATTAGCATGTGAAAAAATATAAACAGTAAAAAAAAGTATCTACCGTTGCAAGTAAAAGTAATGTGCAGATAATATACAAACGCCAAAGTTAAGTAAAAAGATGAAAAGAATCTTGATATATTTAATGTAAGAAAAATATTTACAAGGTTTGGAAATTTGCTAGGTCCTTCATATTTTTACATACATCATTTAAAAATCCTTGAAATTACCGAGCATGAAGTACCTACCTACTTAATTTAAATTTTTGCCTAGAAAATAATAAAAATTTGTACCATTAAAGTAGTCTCTTAGAAAATCATGAAACGACAGACACCAATAAAAATTAATGAAAAATCTTATATAAACTTTTGACGATGAAAATAATGAACAGAGTGGACCAAACTCGATGGGATTACATGGAAAATCTGTAGGTACATATACATGTATATTTACACGTGTAAGTATGAATACAAAAAATAAAGTAAATAAAACTATTGACTGTAAATTTCCGTTGTTAAATTAGCTGAACCTATTTTACGTATTTTCTTAAACGTAACTTTTGACTTTACAGTATTTTTCTTCCATACTATATCGAAGACTTCTAATTACTTTTTGGTTCTCTCTGTCGTTTCATATTTTTCCACAGACTACTTTAATTAATCTAATGTTTGCTTCTTTTAGATAAAAAATATACGTGCATATGATAGGAAATCTAAAGACATTTAAGTTATGTATTAGAAAGTATAGGCTTCCATTTGAAGAAGAAAAATGAAAAATGATATTTGCAAAATATGGTAAAATAAAAGCTTTCAAAGCTCTAGATATTTGTAATAAACACCAAAACTCTCTGATTAAATAAGAAAGTTAAAAACTATGTTTTTTCCGTTGCTAATATTTTAAAGGGTTTCAATGTTTTTACGAGGCTATTTATCAGTTCTCTGTGCTAACCCCAACGTTAAAAGGGGTTAAGCCAATAAATTGTGAGACATTTTTATACCGCGTCTTGTTCCCTGCATATGCAGTTAGTACGCCACTGGCAGCATTAATATTATTAATTTTTTATTGTGTTCGGTAAACAAAATGGAGATAAATAAATATTTTAATGAAAACGATTATTTCTATCGTTAAGTTTGTGTTTGACATCGTTTTATTGTTAAGTTGTTTACTAAAAGTACACGTATTGAGAGATAATTGACGTAATTAGTGTAAAATTAAATTTTACATTAGCATTTGAGTATAACGACGATTGAACGAGATTATTACTATTAACGACACTTTTTATTGCTTAAAAATTAAAGCCGTTTCTCGTTTGATATATAATTAGGTAGGTAAATTGCATATTATTAGTGCGGTTTCCATAAAAACTTTGATTATAAGCCAGCGGTCATGACGTGCCGTAGAATTACTCGAATGACAGTCATAATTTTTGTGTGTGAGGCTCGGCTGTATAATTTGCACATGATTGATGGATATCCAACATGAGTGGTTATTACCGAGTTCGCTGGCTAATATGTAGGCTAGATGGGCAAGTCTCGCCGGCGGCGGGTTATTAATCACGCCGTGCCGGGCTCTGACATCTTTGCCCACCATTTTGACAGGTCATTCATAATAAAAACACATGGCCTTAGTTTAGATGACCTAAAACGAGCCGCTCGTTTAGATAAGCTTCTAAATTATTGCTGGTATACAAAGACATTTAACAAAATATTTTAATTTATCCCGCAATTAATTTTACTTGTCTCTAGCGCGTTCTATAAACATCCCAAGATATCTCTAAATTTTATTCCCAGCCTCTGGCTAAAACGTAGGTTTTAACAGAAACCAGTCTATCAAAAGCTTGACAGGAATCGTAATTCCAGATAACTAATTTTATATTGCGGCTCTTGACGTGTATCGAATGCGAGGAAAAAACTTCGGAGCAACAACTAATGCTAATTTAATGTAAACATAAAGAGTGGATTGAGGCAGCATATTAATATTGCTGTCAGGGTATGAAAGAGTAATTCAATAGTAATTACCTTCTAGCGTGTCCGGTGTACATTAGGAGAGGCCACCGGATCGCCGCGGGATGGACATGGTGAGAACATAGAAACTACTTCATCATTCATATATACGCTGTCCTACAAATAAATATGTACCTACATAAATATTATGCATACTCACGATAGGGAAACTTTTTAATACAAGCAGCCATGTTTCAAGCAATTACAACAATTTAAACGTTTATAAATATAACAATTTACTCAGAACGCCAATCAAGAAAATAACCAATCACTGTATACGACAATAGGGCTTTATTAAGATTACACTTTTCAATGTTGTAAAAATGTTGAGGTTATTTGATAAACGATAAGTCGTATTAGCATTAGCAATCATAATGATAAATAACAATGCATTAAAGCACATTTTATTGTCTATAAAAAACTGCATTTACATATAATTTAAAACATAATTCAGTTAATGTCGCTTAATATGGTCGCTGGTTAATGGGGGCAGTCGTTTATTTAAAACAAGTTCTTAGAACACAATCTGATAAAACACCATTAATTAAATCGTTCAGTTAGGCCTATTTACTATATAACCCGTCCAGTAAAATTGCCTGCCACATGGGGCGGGCTAGTGATTATTTTTCCCAAGTAGGTACGAGTAAGTATAAATGAAAATCTAGCCACTGTTCCTTTAAGTTTTAAAATGTTTGTGTTATCAAATTGCTACTGCAAGGGCTGCAACATATTTTTTTAACAACTGTACTTAAAATATTTTCGAGGAACCAAATAGAATCTAAACTGAATTACCTACTGCTGAACCAATTAGTTTAGATTTTAGATACTTACTTTGTAATTAGTTTTAAAAACCAAACGAAATTCTTGAGAAAATATGTTCGTTAACACGTAGAGAGGCATATATAAACTTCACAACTCTTAGAAAAACAAATATTGTCCTTGTAATTGTAAAAAACAGTGTTATTTAAAATAAGCAAACTGTTGTATACAATATACACCTACTCTGTAATTGTGCAAAACATAATTTTAATGGAAATAGGACTTCAGAAATGCATTTGTTTTTCTTTCATCAAAATGACTACGTTAACAGTCAAATACACAATTTGACCGCAATCGTTTTTACCAATATTTACCTGTTTGTTAACAAACAATTTAATTTTTTGATTAGTTTGTAAATTATTTAGACATAACAATTTAATCGTCCAGTATTAATGTGATTAAGTAGCGCTGAGTGTAGAATTAAATGCTAGTGTATTAGATAGAGCTTCTGGTTACTATTTGGTTATTTGGAAAAACTCTGCAGCAACTAAACAATACAACAATATTAGACGTCTGGCATATATACAGAAACATTAAATCGCTTCAACACGAGTGGATTTGACAACCTATTATGGAAGTTGATGCTTGCGGAAACGCAAAAGTATGTAAAATGATGAAGTTTTTAATAAACATTCTGGAACGCTTATCCAAATTCAATCACAAGTTGTCATGTTCATTGGTTGCAATATATCGTCGTGCGTTATACAAAAAAGCTATCCAGAAATATTTGCGGTATAAATCCGGCACACGTTAACCCAACATAAATAGTTTTCACAAAACATATGTTAAAGGTTCTTGCAAACATAAACAATTTCATGTATCGTGATCTAAAGAGACGAAATACTTTATGTCCTTTTAAGTTTTTACTTGCCTGCAAGTACTACTTACATTACAGTAAAAAATATGTGTGTTTAAATCATGAATATTATTAAATTGTATCGTTTTTAATTAACCCTTTTTCTATAGACGTTGGCTCTAAAATTAATAAAACTCGTTATTAAACTTAATTATAAATCACTTATCTACTCTCTGACGGAACTCTTTACAAAATGGTATACTAGTTTCAAGATTCTCGTCTCTTCATCACGTAATATTATTTATTTATTTACTTACACGCAGCTGCCTAAGCAACGATTAATTTTGACGATGACGTTCATCTAAAACTATTCTAATTGAAAATTTAGAATTTAGAATTTTGATTATCCAAGTAGGGTCTGCTAATTTTGGTTTAAGCTATGGCTTTCCTCTTTAATAATACATACATTTTTGTGTTTAAAATTTTCTTTAAACTTCCTTATAGTTCCTTTTTGATACAGTGTTATCCTTAGTTTAATATTTTTACCCAATAAAAGTTTTTAAATAGTTTGGTTGGTACTAATCTTCCGCAAATGCAGATTTATCTATTTGGCTTAATTTTGTATACCTAATGCTTTCTTTAACACGAGATTTCGCTTGGTTTGACCTATATAACAATTACCGCAAGTACAATTCATTTCATAAACTCTTTTGCATTCGTTAGATATTATAGCCTTAACACTTTTAATAAATATATTTGTATAGTTTTGAAATAAGTTAATTTTTTTGACAAGACTGACATTTTCTGATATCAAGAAGTAAAGTTTCAATGATCTAAATATTGTCCAACGTTTTAAATAAAGTTTACAAAAAAAAATTAGGTTGCATATTAAACATGTATAATCTTTATCAACGGTTTTATCTTTACACCATTCTGTACAATACAATAATAAATTATTTGTACCCTACTTGTTTAAAAGACCTCTGTATAAGCTATTAACAGTTACCTTAAGTTTTCTATGGTGTTGTTGTGTAACGGACCGATTAAATTTAAAACAATTGAATAATTTATCTTTCTTTAGATAAGCGTCCAACTAAATGTGGGAAAGCTTTATAACTTTGAATGTTAACGTGACAGTTTGTCTTTACATACGCAGTAATTCAATTAAATTAAAATAGGTATGTAATGAAATTCTAATCTTTACGATTGTCAAGGGTAATGGGTTGAGATCATGTTTGCAATGTTTATGGGGTCACGGTGATTTCTTTAGGTGCTAGAGAGACAGTAGTTCAACATGTAGCGTGTGAGCGATGAGGCGGCTGGTGTAGAACGTTGGGGTGACAGGAGGGTGAACAGATAAGGCTGGGAAGATGAATTGACGGGGTTACGGGGTAGCGGACACGGCGGCGGAAGAGCAGACAGCACTCTCTTACCCCGGTGGCAGCAGCGATTACTCACTCGGCGACCTGGCGTGTCCCGACGGGAGCTCGGAAGTGGCTCTCCCGGCGATAAGCGCTTTACATTTGTAGCCTTTCAGCTAACAAAGCCACGATACAGATAAACGCTTGGGTGGTGCCAGACGCTATTTGTTTATTTCTATTCGGCTAATTATCTTTTTAAATTTTAAATCTAAATAACAGATTATGGAAATTTTCTGTCGGGGCTAGACTGACTACACAATACTGCGTAAATCATGCGAAGGATTGGCATGTGGTGAGGCGCGCCCGACAACTCGACGAAGATTGATCTGCCCAACGGCAGGGCACGATATGTTCACATTATTCACTGCCACGGTTGTTGGGCTGGGCCGATTCATTGCTTGCCACAGTCTCATGGAATATTCTAAACAGGATAATGCTTCCTGTTTAGAATCTATTCAAACACTAACAAATGGTTTGTTAGTGGAATCACACAGTTTATTATATTCGTGTTGGAAAATCGTCATGACTAAGAACCTACCACTAGACATTCTGTATTGCTCCTTAAAAATGTATTTGTCGATAACAGTCACCACATAATAATTTTTTGTTTGTTCTTTATTTAATTTCCATAGTATACTAGTAATAGAACTAAGTAACTTATTAGTCTAAGGCCCGTGGGGTACGGTATAAATTTCTGCATAGAAATCTGTACCAAATATTATACAGAAAATCTTATATGGTGTCATACAGGTCTCTCGTACAAATTTCTGTATAGTTTCTTGCATGTACAAGCGTTCCATGCAGTTTCTAAGTTTCTTGTTCAGAAACTACTATAGGACGTCCTATTTCCATGCAAGTTTTGATACAGAAAGTGCGTGCTACAGATGCGCATTCAGTTCGTGAATAATGGCGACTAACAGCTGATTTTGAACATCTGCAGCTAAATGGAATATAAGCAATAGAAATTCCTGTTAACAGTTAATTCTTGGTAATCCGAAGCAGGATATTGTTATTGTTAAAAATGGCTATTACAAGGGATAAATACCTTGTTTTAAGAGGGAGTGCATATCTGTGTTTATACTGTTTGGGCGCATGTGCATGGGCAGTAACTTGTACATAAAATTGTATCCGTGTCACACACAGTTTCAAACGAATGGAATTCTGTTCAGAAATCTGTACCTACAAGAAAAAATATACAAGATATTATGTATTGATTTCTATACAGAAATTTATACCGTGTCACACCGGCTTAAGACTAGATCGTAACGTACATCTAAAAAAAAAAAAAATTATTTATTACTGCTGCAAAGCTAATCATCGATGCTGGAGGGCGCGCTCCAACATCCGGACGGATTTTGTAATGTTTAATTTAGCAGCAAAGTGCATCATAACATGAAGTAACGGCACACAATACACAGATTACAAGTTAAATATCTCTTTCGAAAAAATACGCCGGTAAAGATTTCTTTTTTCCGAAAAATTCGAATTTAAGATTCAAGCGGAGTATTATGTCGCCTGCCCCGTTATAAAAAATTATGTACGAAATCAGTCAACAAATTCATGAACAAATCGTTTAAAAAGGCTGAGGATATAAAATTCAGGTCCAATGAGATTGATAAAAATGAAGCTCCTTGATAAAACTTCCTTATTTGTTACGCTATTCTAATTTCATTCGTTTTTGTAAATTTGACTCATTTACATCTTTTCAATTTTGCCTTCCCATAAATTAAACTTTGAACCAATCTCGTATAATGTTATTGTTAAGAACAAATAATCGGGTTTCAAATGATTTTGTGAATAACAGAGGTGTAAGACAAAGAGGAGTGCTGAATCCAACCTGTTGTTCATTACATTAATGTACGAAATCTCCAAAGGATGCAAACCAATAAAAATGTATATAAAAAGAAGCGGTACGTTTTGAATTGGTTTTCCCTATTAAGCTTGAGTTTTCTTTTTGATTTCTGTCAAAAACTTATTAATGCGCGAATGTTTCACACAAAGGAACTGAATTGCTGATGTGTGCGGGTAAGCAAACGTTTTTATATAAATTAAATTTTCAAACGTGTTGCCCTATAATAAATTTTCTACTCGCCTGACGGCTGACGTGTTTCAAACTACTTTTCCGACACAAGAAAATAAATCTTAACATGTTCTACAAAGTACGTTTTACGCGTTGCCTAATTACTCATTTAATTTACCACTCACATAAATTTACATAATCTAATGGTGTAATCTACAATCATATATAATTACCAATTACTTTAAATTTCGACCGCAATGTTTAGCGGAAAGACTATTAGATCCCTAGTGGTGATTATTTCTAATGAAAAATAGTTTCCGTATCCGCTTGAGTGATGCCTTATGTACTTTCCTCGCGCCGTGATTTAAAGCCCCGCAGCCAACTTGATTTATAGAGCTACGACTGAGTGCAGATTATCCTTAAACGAGGATAAGGCGAACAAATCATCCCCAAGTGATGTCGGTCGAACAAATCCTACTTTATCATTAAGATGCCCTAACACTTTGAAAGAATTAGTTGGGAAAAAGAGTAAAACGTGTTTTATATGGGCTTAAGGAGATATTTTAAAAGAAATTTTACCTTTACAAATTAATTTATGGGTAAATTAGTTTGTATAATAATAATCCGCAGGGATAAAAGCCATAACTTTGTCTAGGGACAATAAACGTATATTCACGTTAAGCAAAAAGTCGACAAGGCAAGTGTATTTTAGTTCGTTCTTTTATATTTCAAGACAGTTGAGCTACATTATTGACCTTCCTATAGCCAATAAATGGTTATGGCTACATAACTTTAACTCACTTTATCCAACTTTTCCAATCTTATCTTTAAACATGACTTCTACTGCAAGGAATTTAGTTAAATTGAAGGTCGTTTTCAGATTCCCTTTATGTTTTCACGAAATCCGCGACCGGTAACTGTTGACCATAGCTGTATCTCAGGACGATTTCGACAATAGAAACGACATGTTCGGACTTTGCCGCATCGTTATTATCGCAAAAATTGTTATTTAGTAGAAAACTTTAAAAATAAGATTTCACAGATAGCTGTATCTCATTATGGTACTTTATAAGTTGTTTAAAACTTAAAGCTCCGCCTATCTTAAAACCAAACAATTCAGTTGTACGAGGAGGAGATGAATAATTTCTAACCTGGCCTATGGGGGGCGCAAATTTTCATAACATGGATACGGTTTTTTTAAGTATCATCCTTAATTAGTTTGACTGCGAAGTTTTATAAGAGAACGTTAAGAAGTTTACATTTGACTTTTCACCAAAGTAAACACATTTTGCGTTTTATATATTATATACAACGGAGAATACTCAAGCATGTGCAGTAATAATAAACTTCTATGATTAGGGTTTATCCCTAACTGATATAAGCTACGCTCCATTGTACTATAAATGAGTCTCCTTTATCGTTTTTGATGGTTAAAAAATTACTTAATTTATGTCTCGATAACAATCTGACAAAATTGTTTAATAGCTCTCTCAAAACAGAAGTAATTCAGAAAATTTGAAAAATGTTTTTATTTTTATTTCTTTAATTTTTACAATGTATTAAATAAAACTAAGAAAATTTCTCCTTAAAAAATTATGTTACTTTCTCATTAAATCAATTTCTATGCCAAACAGTTTTTATTTTTATTTTTAAGTTTGAGCAGTTTCTTATGCACATTATTATTTATTTAAAATATTCTTTGCTTGATTTATTAGTTAATTAGAAGTTAGCTTTATTATCACCATGATTAAAAATAACAGAACCATATTCTGGTCGAAGTATACAACGGTTTCTTTCTCGGGATCGCGGGTTTCCGGATCCCCCAAGGGATCCCGGCTTTTCAGGATCCCGGTCCATTGTAACCTATTTTATTTTTTCTGGGAAATACGTATTGTCCCGGAAAATTCCGGGATATTAAAAAATATATTTTCGTTTATTTTGTGTGAAGCTCTTTGTAATACTATCATAATTTATCATAATTTAATGTAAATACCTAAGTTAAATAACATTAAAATATGGAAAAAATATTTATTGATATTTAAAAATAGATTTTTGCTTAAAAATAAAAAATTATGTACACCTGTAGTATGTGTAAAGAAGCCCGGCCTCCTGACAATGTTTATATCATCAAAATACGTTTGCAATTCTATTTTTGAGTAGGTACCTTGGTAATGCGAATCAAAATAGTCTAAAAATCAAAATCTATTGATAAAAACGATGTCTTTCTTATGCTAGATGCTCTCAAGAGAATTCCATCAATAGAAACTGAGAAAGCATTTTATGCAGCAGGACTTTCTGTTAATAAATTAAGAATAAGACTAAGTGACAACAATAGCACATCTTTGTTTTTTTAAATTATCTTACAAAAATTCATTGTGAAATGAATGTTATTGTGTTCGTTAAAATAAAATTGCTATGAAAGGCAATATTTCGGAAACGTATGCTTCTCTCGCCAGTATTATTTTATTATTTTTAATAATCATGCTGCAAAATGTATTATACCTACGTATATGATTTGGAGTTGTTTTTAAGCACTAAACCACTTCCTTGCTTTTTCGGGTTTTTGTTTTAAAATACTGATATAATTTATTACTTTCCGGGATTCCGGAAAACCCTGGGATGAAGTCAAAATTTAAAATGTCAAATATGAGAAACCTTGATACAAAACTGTGCCCGTAATAATAAAGAATCATCTTAAAATTTAATGCTAATAAGATTAGTTAAAAATGACTGATCTTATTATTAATGAAGAATCTCCTACAGAAACATTAAACCAGTTTCGAGACTCCAGTTTCTTTTGTAGTATAGGAGAACCACTCATACACTCAAGATTATAATAACACTTTTTATCTTCATTTAGTTTAGGTGACGAAAGCTACTGACGAACAAGCGAGTCTTGAAACTTGTCTGTTTCTACAAAAAATAAGAGATCGTTATTTTAAGTTTTCTGTGTTTCATTTAATAGTTATTTATGTATCAAGGCCATAATGTGTAACTTTTTCGGCCGCGTCTGGTTTGCTGGCTGAGACGTAGCCAGCAAACAGACAAGGACGAAAAAGTACGTTTTGGCCGAGATGCATATTACATTTTTTGTGCGATCCAATTAAAAATTTAGGTTAGAAACTACGTCACTGACAGATGATGGCGTATGCTGTTAGCGGTGGAAACGTACTTGCATAGTTCTGTACATAATTTAAATAACCTTTTTTTGTGCGATTGTATTGTTTTATTCATAAATTTAATATTATATAAATATATAAATTACTTTAACGGAGAACATACGTAAATCAACACTAATTTTTTATTCAGTATTCAGTAACAGCACGGTCTAAGTAACAGTATCAACACGAAAATATTAGGTTATAAACTACCTGACAGTTAACAACCTAAGGACCTCTACGTCACTACCCTTAGCGGGGAAGCCATAATCTCAGAGAACTTATATTTAGAAACGCACATGCGCTTTCCGTTCTGCTTAATGCAAATGATCTTTTTCGTACGCTGTAGCGGCCGAAAAAGACTTTTTCGGCCGTTGCTAAGAATACGGCCGGGAATGCAGTACTTTATGGTTGCTAACGCCTCCGTCAAACTACTGTTTCTAATACGATTGCACAAAAATTTATTTACTTATCCGTTGCGACTTAAAATAAATGAAATGTCTGATACTATATCAAATTAGCAAATAATAACTTTCTTTAACAATAGGTGAATCGTGAAAACACATCAAAAAGAATAAACCAGCTTTTACTTTGTTTTTAATAATCTTTAAACTGAGATGGCTATATGGTACCTTTATATATATGTACACACAATCAGCTGCTAATAGTATAATTTATCCGTAATATAACAGATTTAGCAGCTCTAAATATAGGCGAGATTTCAATATTAAGCTTCTAGTTTTTGATACCCGTGTAATCATTGTTTTGCAAGCATGTAAGCAATAAAATTATAAGATGCTACACATACAAAAAAAAATAATTCTTAAATTGATATTATCAAAAATCATGAGTACACAATGGCTTGTGCTAATTTTAATGCTGGCTCGATATAATTTTTAAAATATCCGAAGATATGAAAATCTCGCCGAGATAAAATTTCACACACCTGAGCACGTAAAATAACTTTACGTGCACACCCTCATACAGGTATGTCCTAACGCTTACTTTGGGTCACGACGCGGCTAACCCCAACCCGAAAGAATTCATGACCCGCGCCCACTTCATATGGTGCTAACTATAATCAAGTGATCAATAAGCAGAACTGTAAGCAGCTTTTTTTTGCCCGTGGCATGCAGTACGATACGCGCCCTCAAATCAACGGTGCAATTAATGATGTGAAAATAACACTTAAAGTTCTTAGTTCTTAACACCAACTGAAAATCTATAAATATAAGAAATAAAATATATTAAAGCCAAACGTAATGAATTAAATTGTGAAAATGGTTTGATAGGTGTGACAATTTAGTTGTTGCAGCAAAAACTTGCAAAATCAATGGTCCAAATATAGTTTAAAGGTTTAAATAATACTATAAAAACAGAGCAATTTCAGGGCCCATAGTGTGAGAGCCATTCGGATTCAAAAGAAGTAGAAGCTGCATATAACGTTCTAAAACAAATAATATAAAAACATCGTAAATTTAACAAACTACAAAATATAGGCACTTAATAGAAACGTTCGTACAATAATGTACTATTAGGGGAAATTCGATTGTGCGGTCAAAAAAAGTTTTTTAAGATACATACGTAAACAAAAAAACCGAAACAGCACTATAGAAATAAGAAAAGAACTGTCATAATCCCAATCAACGAAAAACTATTAAATATAGTAAAAATTGAAAGAACACACTAAAGAACAAATAGGAATTGCTTGCCAAAAATCATTTAGTATACAGGAGTTGAGACAAAAATTAGCTAGTATTACTAATGGTTAAATAAATAGCAATAAACGAGAGGCCACAGATCTTTGCAAGAAAGTGGACCATGTAAAAGAAATATAGACGTTATCAAAATCCCAACTAAATTTTTTATTCTCGAAAATTAGGTAACTAGTAATATGCTGTTGGCTTGTTTCATTATAGTTTTGGTCTTGGTAGTCCTTAGGATACGACTGCTAGTTAAATATTTTTTAAAAAGCCATATTTATTAAAACATTTAAAACTACATTAAATAAACCAAGAAGGCATTTTTTTTTTGCGAAATACTGAATGAATGATGATAAGTTTTGGCTAAAAAAGCATTTCTGTTAGTTCTGTCTTTACGCACAAAATTGGCCACTTGAAACAACAACCAATTTGCAGTTAATACTCGCGTTAAACACTCGTTAGAGTAATTGCTATCAAATACTCGTTCTTAACTTGATGGTTTCAACATAATTATAGCAGAAAATTGTTGCTCGTTCTTCTTGCCTACAGCTGCAGTCACAAGTTATAAAGCTATAATTACCAGACCACCTAACAAATTTCATTAATGCAGTTGTACATAAGTAAATATTTAAGTCTTTTCAGTTCAAATTTTAAGTTCTAGCTAAGGTTTAAGAGATTTTCAGAACGAAAAAGCTAAATTGAATACGTAGCCACAGAAGATATTATTGTTATTTCCAATGTTTGATAGTATTGTTGCATATTGCTTTCCATTTTTTTATGAAAAAACGTATGTACTTGACAACGTAATAATCCGGTTACTAAAGGCATTTAAGAAGTAAAAAAATTATTTATAACACTCAGCATAAATGGCCTACTTAACGAATTTTAGGTGGAAAATATTTCCTCCTACAATGTGATAACAGCGCGAAAATGATTGATCTAAATATGCCCTGTGGTTTAAACTATTTGAAATTAGAGAATACGCTCTTTAGCAAGAGTAAGTAAGGCGTTATGCAAAGTTAGCGATTTTACAAAGTCAAGAAAGATTAATAGTTATCTAAGTTTAAATAGTTTGTGTTAAGGTATGATAGTTAAAAAGCTTTAATGAGCATAAGCTTCCAAAAGTAATTAGTAGATTGTCTTTACAGTTTAATCATCGCATTATTTTCGTTAAATCCTTGGTACACCATTGTTGTATATCTTTGGTATTTTTTTTTAGAAAATAACTTCAAAGTGTTTATACGTGTGTGTAATACAGTTTGTTCAATTTCCACGCGAAATGCTATAAAAATAGCTGAACTAAGTGTTTTACATTAAAAAGATTCTTGGTCGCCAAGTCGTTAAGACTTATAATGTATCTGCAGATCTCGAAATGACCACACTTGCGACCAACTCCGCAATACTGACTTTACTTAGTATATTTTTATGAAAAGCTGTTATGGCAAGATGGTGCCTTTAGGATAGCTTCTGGAAAAGTAATATCGCGCCAGTAAGAAACAAATAAATGGCCCATGCTCTGAGCCGTGCCTGAGGCGTAGCTCTGTAAAGGTAGAGATGGCAGAGTTCTGTGATTTACAGCTCAAGCAGCTGTCGCTACAGGGTGACATATAGCAGCTCACGTCACGAAGAATCTGTCTCTGCAACAACCACTTAATTTTCTTTTTCAAACTTCATCTGAACGATTTCAGTTTCTTATAGATTATTGATGGCGATTTAATTTGTGTGCGTACTAACTTACTTAAGGGTTCTTGTGGTAAATAAGTTTATATATAGCAGTGGAACGCCGCTCCATAGAAAAGTAGCCAGACAAGCAGACTGGTCCTCTCCACTAATCCGATATCCCGGCCGATATAAATTTTCCTATATTCGCCGGCCGTGTCATTCGGAATGGGGCAGTTTTCTCGAAACCTAATGGTTATTGCCTTTCTCGAACGGACATATTGCGTTCCATCTAGTGCAATGTGTGCTGGCCATACATCACCGGATATAGAGCTTCGGGGAGACGCTGCGGCAGACACAACGGCTTCGATATGAAAGCGAGGTGTGTCGGAAATGAAAGAACACGAGTGGTCACCGTTCCGGACCTAGAATTGACAACATGAAATATCGGCACATAACCGACTGAACTACCATGGCATTATTGAGTGTTCTACTTACAGACTTCATGAATGCGATTTAAGTGTATTATATTGCAAAAATATTACTCAAAAAGCATCTCATAACAAAATCTAGATACTATAAACTTTTAGAATTCGTAGCACACTTATTCTTTTATTATTTAAATTGATCTTTCATTACTAAATTTTAACCAAGTGTTTTCGCACAAACGCGTCGTTTAAATGTCGCCAAAATTTATAATCAACTATTTTAAACAATTTAAGGTTTAAGGTAACGTTACTGTAAGTTTTGATATTTTGCCACTACAGTTCCATTTGAAACAATTGATTTTCTTCCAAACAACTAATTTCGCAACCTTTAGAGCAGTTTAAAGTTACCTTAATGTCAATAAAAATTTACAAAAATTTATTTCGGACACTTGTCGACGTAATCAAATTTTATTTATACAGGTCACGGCACACTTAAAAAGAATAAATTTTTGTCCAAAACTATTTGAGGGTCTAAACATTAATCCAAGTGGTGCAGTTGTACTCAACATTAATTCCTCTTTCCCAAATATTTAAAAATAGATAGGGTGTTCCATTTGGAAACATTATGTAAAATGATAGTGTACATTACTAACATATTATGTTCAAATAATCCGGTTTTTTATCCATTGATATGTCTAAAATCTCATTTGTTTAAAATCAAAATAAACAAAAAAAAAAAGATGTAGGTAGGTACCTGAATTCATTTATACCCGTTATACTTAGTCTGCAATGAAGCAATTTATCTATGTAAAGCAAGAAAAATGGAAATGAGCTAAACGCACGGATCAGATGACATATGGCGCAAATGAGGTAGTTAAAACAATGTAAAATTGTTAATTGTTGTAGGAATGTTAAAGATGTTTATAATATAAAAAAATTATTTATCTGTAAAATTTGGGGTTGTAAACAATGATTTTACAAACAGTATGATTTACGGATGAACTGAAATGTTGTAGTTGACTTTAAGTTTTTCCTCTTTTTTAGAGTTAAAGGGTATTTACTTTTCGATTATGCTTCGTAATGAAAACATATTCAAAAATATTTTATATATTGCTAAAATCCCATTAAAATTATTGCGATAATTATTCAAAAACTGAAAATATTTAAACACCCTAATAAAATTTTTAAATATGTAAGAAAAGAAAATGCCTGAACTCAAATATTATTTCAGCAATTTTAACTGCTGTGTGTGCTAAAAACGTAATAAATAAAGATGTTTTCTGAAAGCGGTAGAACATCAGAGATACAGCCAATTAACCATCAAGGCGGCTGCCCAAAGCATCACGCAATTTCCGTCCAGAAGTACACGTCTGACATCAACAGATGCAAAAAGAAATGGTACGTTTCTGCAGGCAATAAAACTTTGCTGACAGCTCGAAATTAAATATGAAGTTGAACTGTCTGCTTGAACTTGTCGCAGGATATAGTTCGCATCTGCTCACCATATATTAAAAGCCATCAGGGCATCGCAATGACGAGAAATAATTCATGTGTTGACACTGCGAAAGTGGTTGTCACAAGACACGATTGTTATCGTGGATGCATGCATATACCGAAGAACGAAGTAGTGATCAGTTTGCAGTCTATTGATGAAATAATACAGAGAGAGCATTGTGATGGGTGAATTGTATGACATGCATGGAAATGGCATATAACGAAATGCCGCTATACGACTATAATAGAATAAATGAAATATGGTCAAGTGGTTACTTATGTGCTTGTAATTCTTAGCGAACTCCTGCTGGGCTTTTGCTTTGCGTTAGTTGTGTATTTTATGGAGATACATTATAAATTGCTAGAACTTTTAATTGCAGTAGGTCAAATATTTTATTGAGAAGGCAAAGTTACGTGTCTATAGAGCAATTAAATGCTAGATTTATTAATTATAAGCACACATAATCGACTACTGTTTTTTAAAAACATAATTTATATGCTTATATTTATTAAAATGCTAATTTAACGCATTAAAAAATTAAATATTAACTGCCATATTATAATTAATACACAGGGTGTTTCGTAAAAAATGCGATAAAAATCGGGATGTGATTCCTTATCGAAAATTAAGGGGGATCTTCCATATAACTTTTTTCCCGAAAGGAAACGCCTAAGGGGAAAATAATTTAAAAAACATTAATTTTCGATAAGGAATCACCTCTCGAATTTTTTCGCAATTTTTACGAAACACCTTGTATATGCTTCTTGCTACAAAATTTTAATAAGTTGTAAATTTATTGTAATATAATATATCTTCGATATAATATGGGACTAAGCATCAACGAATCAAAAACGAAATATACGATATTGGAACCTAAAAGTAATGGCATAGAATGGAGGGAACATTAATTAATCAAATCGAAGAGAACAAGAACAGCCACTTTAAGAAAATTTTATTTATCTGGCTGCGCAAACTAGGTACTGATAACTGCGACAACGGGAATTAAATTAAAGCGAGACTTTCAAAAAGTAATAAATACGTCTCTTGCAACAATTCTTACATCAAAAATTATTTCAAGAGAGGCCAAAGTAAGATTGTACAAAACAGTATTAAAGCCCACTGTAACTTATCCTTGTGAAACCTAGATAATTAACAAACAAGAAAAAGACAATCTCGAAAGGTGGGAAAGGAAAATTTTCCGAAGAATTACGGGGGAGTATATATAAATACCGGAGAATGGAGAAGAAGAACAAACGAGGAAGTAAAGAGATGGTACAAAGGACCGTCCATAACCGAAGTAGTAGGGGGGCCAGGGAATAAGATGGCTTGGGCATGCGCAACGCCTCTCCAACCAAAGAAACACGAGGACAATGATTAAAGCGAGTAAAATGGATATGGGAAAACCAGGGAGACCCCAGAAAAGATGGCCGCAAGCGGTCGAGGATGATTTAAAAAAAAATAGAAGTGACGAACTGAGCAGAAGCAGTGAAAAATAGAAACAAGTGGAGGGAGACAACTAATCGATCTCTAGGCTTAAATGGCTTAGCGCCTTTTTGCTTCTTTTTTGATTTTCGCAGTAACTAACATTTTAAGATGGATTTCGGAGTTTACCCGCGTAATATTTACATAAGTTCGACATTTCGGCAAGCTCTCCCTTCTCATTATCAAAAGCTTTATTGATTTTATTTTTAACTATTCGCAAGAAAAAGTTAACATAATGTTACTGACATAAATTATCAAGACTTTCTGATAGTCAAGGCTGACTAAGTTCGCTTTGTCTCTTTCTTGGCTGCGTGTTAGTAATCGGCAGATCCCTTCGCGAGTCCCGGTTAGAAAGAAGTGCGTCTGTTAACGTCGCTTTGCTGACAGGTAGCGGACGTACTAGCCTCTCTCCACAACAGCTGGTCAACACTGGCTTCCATGCTGCTGGCAGTCCCTGACTATCATCCCGTTTATTGATGTTGTTCATTTTCTTTTCAGTTTCAATCGCCTCTCGGATAATCCTTGACGAGAAATGTTCTACATTGGCCAGTACTTTGGCCTCATCGAAGTTAATATTGTGGCCAGTGGAGCTAGTATGCTGATAGAGCCGATGTGCTGTCTTTATTCCTAACTGAATTTTTATGTTCCTGGATTATAAAAATTCAGTTAGGAATAAAGACATCGAGAGAAAAACATATGGAAATCATCGTCTTGACCCTTCTGGTAGAAGAGACTTAAAAATAAGAAGAAACAGCAGATGAGGAAATCAACATAATCTTTATTCACTTCGATATATTTTTGTTAATGTTCTGAAAGCACATATATACCTTTTTTTATTTAACAAAAAAATTATCAAGAGTCCACAGACACGTCAAAGATATTTTCCAATTTTTTTCGATTATAAAAGCATTTCTCATAAGGGAGAAATCAATGTCTAGCACAGCTTAGTAATTTGCAAAAAACTCAAATTTAAGCTTTATAGTCTTATTAATGGTCTCTTGCCCTTCAGATATTTCTGAGCTATATATAAACCTATGAGTTAACAGTTATAAAAACTTTAGGTGAAAAATACCCTTTTTTTTCCAGAAAACAATATTCATAACTTTCTTTTGGTACTTTGATGTCCAAGTTACCAGACGTCCCGTATTTTGCGCGACTCTCCGGCTTTGTCGTTATGTGTCCCACATTTTAATGAATATGTCCCGCACATCCAACTTTATCGGTTATTGTTGTGAAGCAGCATATTTTTAATATTTTTGGACGTTAAGAAGATATCCTCAAAGTTTTATGCAATATGGTGGTTGACAAGCACTGTTTTATTATAGGGTAATACGCTACTCATTAAGCATAATAATTATGTCAAAACCCTGTGGCGACAAGCCTTTTTTTGGTCGCAATGGTCGCAACAAAAAATTTTAAATCTGGTAACACTGCGTTCAACCAGCATTTTGACTGCTTTAAATTTTCTCTCGTTCCAAGTATATGATCAAAAAATTATCTTAATTGAAGCGTTTAAGAAAAAACTCTTAAACCCATGGCCAAAACCGTCGTATAGGTACCAACATTTTTTCCAAAAAAGAGAGCCCTGTTACTTCCATTTTTACAAGTAAATTGCTCGAATTTCACGACTTCTCGTTATGTTCACTTAAACAAGTTTTTGGACAAATCAGAATATTGAATATTACGATATTGTTTAAGTAATATATACCAGAATATTCCACTGAAGATTGGTTGCTTTTTTTATAAAAAATTTAAATTTTGCCTGGAACATCAATACAATGTTCCATTTCATATGCAAGGAACCAGTAATTCGAATAAATGAAAGTTTAGGTTCCAACATTTAAACTCTTTCGAAAAAAAACATTTTCCTTACATACTATCGGATAGCTAATTGAGAACGATACGAATTTAAATTTAAATTATTTTTATACCAAATGAGAAATACCAAATATTTTTATATAAATACTTTATTAAGACTTTGCAATTATGTATGGAATATAACATCTGCCAATGTCCACCTCTCGCTGCATAACAAATTCGAGCTCTTTTCATCGCGTTTTTCATCACATTTCCCCATTCTTCCGGCGGTATTTCACTTACAGAGTCTCGAATATTCTGCTTTAAGTGTTCAAGATTCATCGGTCTGTTAGCATAGACACGTCGCTTTAGATAGCCCCACAGATAAAAGTTAGGAGCTGTCAAATCCGGCGATCTTGGGGGCTAATCAGTGTCGCCGTTTCTTGACGTAGAAACATTCTTCTTAATGTTTCGATTGTGTCTCGTGCCGTATGACTTGTAGCTCCGTTTTGTTGGTGCCACATGTTTTCCAGGCCCAACAGATTCATTTGATGAAACAAAAGATGGTGAATCATCTCACGGTAGCGATCGCCTGTCACTGTCAAAGTAGCACCTGTAGCGTTTTCAACGAAGTAAGGCCTTATTACTCCTTGGCCAGATTCCACATCAAACTGTCACACGACAAAGATGCAGTGGTCGTTCGTGGGTTAACGAAGGTTGCTCCTCACCCCAATATCGAAAATTTTGTTTGTTAACAAATTCACTGAGGCCAAATGGGCTTGGTCACTCATAATGATTTTTTGATGATAATCTGGGTCGCCTTCCAATCTGCTTAGGACAAAATTACTGAAGTTTCGACGGCGTTCATGGTCCTGAGATTCAAGTTTTTAAGTTAACTGAACTTAGTAGAGAAAAGACCCAGATTTTTCTCCACAATATTCTTCAAAGAGGTTCTTTTCGTTCCCGATTGTTGAAATTGCCGCCTGGTAGACAATGTCGGATCTTCGACTACACTTTCACGGACACTTCCAAAGTTCTGCTCCGAACGAGCACTCTTGGCACGATGAGGAACTGGTTTATCTGTTACAATGCAAGGCTGCTAAAAGTTATCTACTAAACGAGTTATTGTTAGTCGCGAAGGTAGGTAAGTTGTTTCTACTGAAAATGGGACCCAATTTTCTAAGCGTTTTCGCAACAGAAAACTGATTAGCGTAAAAAGTTTTGATAATTAAAACACGTTGCTCCAGCGAAAAACACTCCATAACGAATTTGCCGCATCTACACTAACTAATAATTATTGTTATCAAACAACTGTCAAATTTGGCGCCGAAACAAAATGGCAGCAAAGAAAAGTTGTATACCCGATATATATAATAATTGGAAATAAAGATTTGATAAACGTTGTCGCTAGTTATTGTACTTTCACATTTACATTTGGAAAATAAAAGTTGTGTAACAATGCTTCAGAGAAATTTGTTTACAGAATATTTCTCGAAATCTTGAAGTTTAATAGGCAAACCACGTTTTCTATCATTAAATAAACACACATTTCACGGAAACACTAACAAAATGAGGTTGAGTTTGACAACACAAACGGTTGGGTGACAGGAAAATATTATTTATGCGGTGTTCTAAAGTTGGCTCGTTTATCAAAGGCCGTTGTTCAGGCCATGTAATTAGATTGATGTGCGGATGTTGATATCAGTCGGGCCGCCGGTCGACTTCAAAGACGTGTTGTTAAAGTAGAGCCACGCGGCAAATTGATGCTACATCAGCTTTGTGCATTTACGACAGTCGTACAGGCAATTAACTTTAATTTATTTATGGATGTGTCATTTATAATAAAGGAAAACGACTGCATGCGCTGCTTAAGACCACAACCGCAAGAACAGAACCACACAGAAAGTTTTTGGAAGCCAAAATTACACTTTTCACTTCTATAACAATTGATCGATAGTGTTGACATGTGACACTGGCTATGATATCCGTTGCGAATAACAACATGTACTGCTTCTGAACTGATAATCAATCTTCTTTTATTAATCTGTCAAAAATATAACAATGAATAATGATTTTCCTATGACAGCCACGATAAACTGAGAAATATATGGACAGGGCATAATTTATTTTGTAGTTCGTTTCTTTATGAAGAGCTTTTATGTAATAATCGGCGTTGGTCGTAAACAACTTGCAGATGCCACTTTTAACCACAGGCGCACAAACAAATATTGCCCTGGGATAAAATAGCATGCCAAGTTTGAAGGAATCACAACGAAAACGTTGTTAAAAGTATATTGCGATATTCTAATATCAATTAAAACTTGAATCATGTGATGTACACTATTAAAAATTATTTTAAATTATACCTGTAATCACCGATTATGATTGAATTTAAGTTATTAATGGCAGTGAGATAATCGTGTCAGTCTTTTTTTAAGCAAGTGATTCTCCACCTGTGAGGCGCGACCCCTAAGGAGGGCGTGAATCATCTAAAAGAGGGGCGCGTAGAATAGTAGAAATCTAGGGCAAAACCATTTATTGAAAAAACAAAAAAAAAAACAATAACAAAATATATGATATACAGGGTGGTCCAAATTCGATGGGATTGCATGGGTATCTCGGTTAATATTTAAGATAGAGAAACGGCTAAATTACCAAAAATGTGCAGTTTTTTTGAGACAAACTCAGAACCGTTTTCAAAAATATTCATTTCCGGTTTTCGAGTTATCGAATAAAAAGTGTTTTTTTGTCATATTAATAATGTGTCATATCTCCGTTATTGTTGTAAATATCAAAAATATTTACAAAGATTATTTTTGGATATTTTTATGTTTAATTTGATTATACTAAAAAAAAAATTTTTACGCTCGCCGTTAAAAAGTTATGACACAAACTTACCTTTTTTTAAATAGAAACGATAGTTGGCTATGACCTATTTAAATTCCTCATTTTTTTCTCATTTCAAATATATAAGGGTTGATGTATTTATTTTTAACAATACGCAAGTTATGAAGGTTTTTTAGTTTTTTTTTTAAAGAAAATCATAGGCTGTGAAAACAAAAAATAAACAAAGTGTAAAACCTTATAAAACTCATGTGGTACAAGTTACCAAGGTTTTTTAATTTGTTATTGAGATAAATACGAAATTTTTTGAACATAAGATAAACAACAATATCCTACATTACTGCTGATACCGACACTATATCGTTGTTTTCTTATTTTCAAATATTTACAATGTTTATCTCCACAACAAATTAAAAAACCTTGGTAACTTGTACCACATGAGTTTTGTAAGGTTTTACACCTCGTTTGGTTTTTGTTTTCATAGCCTACTATGATTTTCTTAGAAAAAAAACCTAAAAAACCTTCATAACTTGCGTATTATTAAAAATAAATACAACGACCCTTTTATATTTGGAATGAGAAAAAAATGAGGAATTTAAATATGTCACAGCCAACTATTGCTTCCATTTAAAAAAAGGTAATTTTGTGTCATAACTTTTTAACAGCGAGCGTAAATTTTTTTTTTTTTAGTATAATTAAATTAAACATAAATATATCTAAAAATAATCTTAATAAATATTTTCGATATTTACAACAATAACGGAGATATGACACATTATTAATATGACAAAAAAACACTTTTTATTCGATAACTCGAAAACCGGAAATGATAAAATATTTTTGAAAACGGTTCTGAGTTTGTCTCAAAAAACTGCACATTTTTGGTAATTTAACCGTTTCTCTATCTTAAATATTAACCGAGATACCCATGCAATCCCATCGAATTTTGACCACCCTGTACATACCTACTGCATAACTATAGTGTTCCGGATTTCAATGTATTTTTAAGTGTACGTTAGCAAAAAAAGGTAGGTACTTAAATACATATTTAAAAAATAATACACTCAGTTAAAGAATTAAAAAAATTAAAACATTAAAAGAAATAGGGCTCTGACGAAAGAATTAAAATAAGGGCGCAATAACAATTGATATGTAAAAGGGGGGCGCAATAAAATTAATTGGAAATGCAAAACCAGGCACAAATACAAATATTTAAGATCTAAGCTGATTTATTAAAGAAGTCGCCGAAAATTACTTCTTGTCTATAAGAAATCGATAGATATCGATATTGAATAATATATTTGGATTAATGGTAGTTAGAAATTATTTGGGTTTGCGTTTATAATAATAATCTTAATACTATTCGGGATTCGTATAAATCAGAAGCTGGGCCAAAAGGGGAACTATGGTGACTAAAAAATTCTGTTCAGGCTTTATGGGAACAACAAGATCATCAATAATGTAGGAATGAACTATAAATTTTGATGCAAAAAAAGCCTTTCGGAAAAATTGAGGTTTTGAACCGGTAAAAATGTATTGTTTGCTCCTATCTGAGTAGGAACGATTAAGATTAGAAAAATACAAATTACCAATAATTTGGGAAACGTTTTGTTTAACTGTAAATGAATTTTTTTGAGTATCCATATGGTTGTATAAAAAAAAAAGAATTTGAAATTTTTATCGAAATTATTTTTCTATATCAATATTATATATTAAAAGTTTGATTTCGTTTATCTCTGAAAAATGTATGCCGTAAGTTCTAGCAGGCTTGACTAAAAAAAATACATGGATTTAGTAATTAATTTAAAATAACATGTAGGTAACAAAACTGCAATGATGGTTTAAAAAAAAAAAAAGAATTACAAATTTGTGAGAAATAACGTGTGCATCACTAAAGCTTACCTAATTATTGTATCAGTAGCCTAATTAATAACAAAATTATTAATAATAATACTGTCATCGGAAAATTGAACAAGGTTACATTTTGAATGTATGGTAACCTACGCTACTGTCCTTTAATAATGAATTGTTACGTGGAAGAAACAAAAACTTACAGAAAAACGGCGACAATGCAGTTCGCTCCAACAATAGTCAGCATGAAATCTTCTGTGTACAGCTGCACACAACAAACCGTATTTAGTAATCCGTTCACGCCAGGATGACTTCGCATGAGGTTTAGTAAGAAAATTAACTGTTTCGTCATGGCATTAGTGCCGCTCTAAACAGCGCTTTGTAATGGGGTTGGGATCCCTACGGCGACGATGACGTGGGTTAGCTCTCCAGCCGCATGACATCGCGATGTTTGGCGCTCGGGTATTGTCTGTTACCCAGTTATGGTAGATCTGATGGAGACCTCCCGTGGAGGACATCATTAGGATCATCACCAAACGCTGCTGCCTACCAGGCAAATGAATGAGCCTATTGCTTTTTGCCATTGTGCAGACTCCGGGCAGTAAATTATGTGCCTGTGTTTGATGTATGATGTCGTTTCATTAGATACTATTCTGTGGCACTCACTTACATATCAGTTTTATTGCTGTACAAATCTATTCAAGAATTAGGTTCATACTTAAACCTTTAAAAACTCAATGTCATACAGCTTCGCTAATAAATACGTTTTTTTTACTATTTTACTAACATATTTACTAAATTTCGTCATAATGCAGTTAAAAAAAGGTACCAAAAAATCGTCTAGTTAAACTACATACGAGGGTAGATTAAAAAATTTCTGGAATGATAGTAAAAACAAAAGAAGATTATTTAAATGAAGTTTAATTTTTTACAAAATCCCCTTGATGTTCGACATACTTGGTCCAACGCCTTTACAGTTTCTCGACTTCCTCCCGGAAGTGATATTCTTCGAGGTTCCCAAAACAGTCGTTTGCAGTCTAGATCACCTCTTCATTCGACCGACAACTCCTAGCCAGAAATGTTTTGAGTTTCGGGAACCGATGGAAATCCGGAGGAGCCTATCAGGTGAAAACGGTGAAAGCGAAAAAATATCGAAGCTTGATTCTGCCATTTTTTTTTCACGATTGTGCTTGAATGAACTGGTGCATTGTCTTGGTGAAACAACACTTTTTATTGATTATTTCCGGCTGTTTTCCCTGAAGTGTGGCTGTCAGCTTGTCCAAGAGTGTTGCGTAAAATTGGCCAGTAATGATTTTTCCTTTTTTAAGATAATCATTGAGCAAGAATCCTTTGGAATCCCATAACACTGACGCTATCACCTTTCCGGCCGATTGCCTGAGCTTTGCCTTCTTGAGAACCGATTCATCATGGTTAATACACTGTTTAGATTTAATTTTGGTTTCCGGTATGTAGAGGTGAATCCATGTCTCATCCATAGCCACAAATCTTATTTTAAAATACATTGAATTGCTCTTAAACACATCCAAATGCTCAAATGCGTTTTTCTTCTGGATTGAGCAAATGCGGCACACACCTTGCAGAAAGATTTTTTTAAAACTTAATTCATAACGAAAATATGAAGTTGTTGTTCATGAGTTATGCTTCCTTAATTTTTACGCACGTTTATTCGGCGATCTGCTAAAACCATGTCCTGAATTTTATTTACAATTTCTGGTGTTGTGGTCATTTTTGAACGTTCTGAAAGTGGCTCATTACTTGTGAGTGTAGGCCTAGGTTTAAGTTCCGAAACCTAAAAAATCAGCATTGAAAATGAAGGTGATAAATCACCAAGAACAGCATTCGATCAAGAGTAGATTTCCTTAGCGGGTTATCTCTCCAAATGAAAAAATTTATTAACCATTCTAATTTTTTAAAAGCCATAATTAAGAAGGCACAGAATCACGCACGTAAATGCTTGTCAAAACCAAACTATTTGACAAAAAATTATTTTTTGTATATACGAACAAATCGAACCTATATTTTAAGCAAGTCTTAAATAAAAATGCAGTAGCATACTGGCCACTTAAGCATTCGATAATTAAAAATGTTGTTTAAAAATATAATTGAAGTTTTAATATTAATAATGCATGGGTGGGTCCTCTTTGTGTCTAAGTAACCAATTTATTTAGACCCAGTCTATCACTAATAAAATGTATTTTGCACTGGTAACACTATTAAAATTATAGCACTTTATTTGTCTTGCTAAACATAAACGGTGGTATATAATCGACTGTTTTTGAACGGTAGTCGAATGCAGCTGATTACTCCAAGTCATTTTAAAAAGTCGTTATTGAGTGAAAATTTAATCGGGAAATACTTACTTTATAATGGGACTGGAAAAATGTTCGAGTTAAGATGAAAAATGAAGAGTCGTACAGAAACGTTGAATAACAAGTAAAATTAGTAATGGGGCGACAAAGCGCTGATTTGTTCCGAAAGACTAATGGCTCTTCGACTTACAAGTTTCCGCCCTCACGTAGCCCGTTAATTCAATTGCACCCCAGCCACTTGATTAAACGTAACGCGTTAGAGATCGGTACGAGGATGTCTGGTGACTCCGCCTATATTTCTTCAATTCTTTTAATAAAGGACCCCAGGATTAATGAGCCGAGCGCCGTGAGGCTACGAAGTGCAGACCCTATTGATCATAGTCGAGTTCTTAATTACCTCGCCAAGCCGTCTTGGACGCCCCTCACGTCCTTATGCACGTTCTACCGATTCGAACTCGATTCAAATTGAAATAACTATTTCCTTTTCTCATAAATTATGTCTCCATAACAAGCGCAAAGCGCGAGGCTTGCCGAGACTTTGATAAATGAGTGGGCATTCCATTAAAATAAGTGCCCCAATATATCCACTCCTGATTTATATGTTTATTCGATAAATTAGCTGTGAATTGTTTCCACCACTTTCAACAAAAATTTAAATCTTAAAAGTTTACAAGAAGTAGTCGTTAACAGATAGCTCTTTACACCGAAGGCTTCAGTTGCACATTTTTACAAATCAATCAAACTTAATATTTATTTTATGAAAGGTGGTAAAAGGCGATTTAGAGATCAAAACGTTGTAAAAAGCCATTAATTATTTTTATTACAGGCAAAAGCCTTAAACAGTTGAAACTTATAACCAATGATAAAAATCTTTAAAAAAAATGTTTGGTTAATGTTCGGTTAATGTTCATGAGACCTTCAGAATAATGTTGCGACAACTTCAAAAATGTCTTCAAGTTTACAGTCACCTATGATTGCCATTTAAAAAAATTAGGTTTGATTTGTTTATTATGATTTGCCCAACTTAAAATAATATGAGTGTCCTTATCGTAGTGTCACAAAAGCTTCAAGACCTAACCCTAAAAGACAAACGGGCGCATGGTGGTGTAGTTTGGGATCTTCAAAGAAGCTAAATAATAATTATGAAATAAGCAGAATTATCATATGAATAAGAGGAACATATTGACAAACCGAATTCTTACAGAACGGTGGCTTGCTGGACTAGGGTAAATGTGGACAACTCGACAGGTGTCTCCTACAACCGACTCAAAGTTTACAAATGCTGTTAAAAAATATACAGGGTGAGGCATCACTTATGACATGACACCCCAATTACCTATTTTGTTATTGGAAAGAATTATCAAAAAAAGTTTCAAATAAAAGTTGTTTATTACAGTATTTCCCAAAATACTGTCATGTCAAATTTTTGTTTTCTTTTGTTTTCTTAGGAGTTACGGCACCATATTTGTTTTTTTTAAATGGCACCATACAAATTTTTTTATACGGTTTGAAAGACATTTTCTTTTTCTTTTCAACGCACTAAAACTGTTATACCCTTACATAACAAATTTTTTAAGAAAATTGCAAAAGAACAATTTGGTTTTAAAGGCGTACAGTATTAATTTATTTAGGTTAGTAGGCTTTGAAAATGATACACAGTTTGAACACTTATTGTAGATATCGTCAAAAAATGTTAGTTCTTATGATGTTTTTGTTAAAAATAAATACCTACTAATCAATTAAAATAATTTGTGCATTTTTCTCAAAAAGTTGCTTAAGTAAGGATACTAAAGTTTTGCATCGTTGAAAAGAAAAAAAAATTCTTTATCAAATGAGTATAATATAAAGGTACCTTGACATTTAAATATTTAAAATAATTCAATTGTTTTTCATTGCGCTTTTGCTATTCGAATAAAAAATTTAAAAAAATTTGTCTTATGGTGGAAAACTAAGTACCAAAACATTTTTCCCTAAAGTGGACACACTGTATATGGACAGTGCCCCGTGTCTACATGTAATATTCAGGGAAAATCTGCATATATTTAAACGCAAAAGATGACTGCTAACGCAGTCATGCTTCTCCTGCACTGATTTACTCTGACTGCATATGCAGAGACGTGTCCCAGTTTATCACTCGAAAATGACTGCAATGCAGCCGCTGTCCGCGAAGGTGTTAGATTCAGGGGCCGTCAATCTTTTAATACCTACCGCCCACTTTTATATTTTTGTTGAAGGTAAAATTTCCCTAGCGCACACCAATGCCCCAATAACTCAATTTAGCAAAACTGTGAAATAATTTTTAGAGGGGTAAAAACGGGTAAACAATTAACAGTTGCTTATAACCATCATAAATACAAGACCAGGTCTTTTTCAGTAAGGAAGCACAAAATTTGTTGGAAATTAAAATTCATAAAAATCACCACCGCCCACCATAAAAGCTGTAAGCTGGTAGGGATCACGTTGCAGACCACTGTGTTAGATGATTAAATTTAGATAAAAATATTAGTGTGACAATAGTCTATGTAGAATTATTAAAAGAAACTACCTATTTACAACTTTTTTTTGGTCACAGTTAAAAAGATTTATTCATGAAAATATTATCACCCGTCATTTTTGTGCAGTTTTCTTAAAAAATTAACGAATCTGGTAAGTTTTTTTTAGACCCCATTCAATTTTGCTAATTAAACCGAATCTTTTACTATGATATTAATCAAGTTTTCTAACGCGATAGATGATTGACTAAGTATATAAATAAATGTTCAGTTTATCCAAAAAAATTACTTAACTTGTCCATAACAAATAAATTGTTAAATATCATAGAGAAAAGTGACGAATTTAATGTGTTTTGACTCAATTATTATAAACTAAAGCAGAACCTAACTTGTCGAACAAAACTTCGACATTTATTCACAGAAATTAGTTACCAAATTTTATTACTAAATTCTAAACGCCAGCAATGTGGCTGATTTTTAAAAAATCTAAGCAGACTTAATTTAAGTAAGTATATCGTGATTACATGCGAATGATTTATAGCAAAAGGTTTGTCCGTTTGTCCAACTGTTAGGCCGTTAAATGAACATGTTTTTTTAAAAGTTATATTAAGCTGTTTGGTATATTTCGTGGGGAAATAGCAAACTACTAGCTATTTTTTACTCAATTTATATTTTATTTATCTTGTCAATGCATCACAAAATCTGGTTTAACTACGCAAAGGCTACGAATTATTTACAAGACTGACAGCAGTATAAATTCAGATGTGAGAACAGCTTTAATTAACACTTATTGATTTTAAAACCAATTCTCACCTACATCGCATGATTAAGCTTATTAATAAATAAATACTTCTTTGAGTATTGTCACGTAAACAAATATATGTTCTCCTTTTAAAAGATATCTTACGAAGATTTATAACACTTTTCAACAAGTTTCTTTGATGTCAAGTAATATGTAGTTATATTCTGATTACCATCTCGAAATGGACCGCCTCATATCACGAAAACATGTCGCTGACTATCACCCGATCAGCGGGATGTATCTGCAATCATTTGCACACGCTACCATCGCATGTCCATGTCACTGGTAGGCGGTATTTACTACATACTTACTTGGAAACTAATTGACACCCACCGTGTTAATTGATACTTACATCAATGGTTGAATGCTAATGACTGCTTTACCTTATAATATATGTTTAATAAATTCATCTTATGAATACAGTAATTTCTGAAAAATAATTTATTCTAGGCTAAACGCAGTTTCCTTAAGGTAATGGTATTATACCTTAATTTTTTTGGAGTCCTAAATGTTAAGATCGAAATCCTTAAAGCGTATCATTTACCAATGTACTGGTAGATAATGCTCATAGTGTACTTTTTTTGTACATGTGGTAATCAAAATAGAACCTTTTATCTTGTTGATTTTAAAATTTTAATTTGGTTATTTAAAAATAATATTAGCCCTATGCAGGGCCGCCGAGAGAAATGTCTAGGCCCGTAACAAGTCTGTGGTCCGGGCCCCATTTAAAAAAATGCATCACATTTGTTTAATAAAAAAGGCAAATACAACATTAACCTTTAACTACTTAAAAAAAAGTGTAAAATAAAATCAAAATTCGATAGATACATTACAAGATTATAACATATCATACAAATACAAAATACAAACAATAAATACAGAGATAATCATTAAATTTTTATTGCCTCATCTGCCTCATCCAGTTCCTCATTTTTCATATATAAATTTTTTGAGAAAAATACCTAGAAGTTGAAATTTATAAACGGTTTTTAATAAATCTAGTCCTGGTATAACATCTTTAAATGTGGCGTTATAAATCTTTTTTTGTAATAGATTTCGTCTTTCAGTGATGATGTTGTCTTTAGAATATGTGTTTATTAGATAAACTATTGCACGAGTCAAAAAATTCTTAATGATTCATTGTTTGAAAATTTAATATTGATAAAAATAAATTCTAAATGTTTTTTAAAGATGTGAAACGCATGTGAAATTGACAAATAATTGTATCCAGTACAACAAAATAAACAGTTTTTAAATTTCCTTGTGCATCATCCCCATCTGCACTTTCTTCATTTGCTAGATTTATTCTCTTCGTTTTAGACCGACATTTGGGGTTTTACCCAATTCAATTGCAACAAGTAGCTTTATGCCCGTGTGGCACAGTGCAAATTTCTATATAAAATTTTATAAAAAATATCTTGTATTATTTTTCTTGTTCAGATTTCAGTACAGAATTCCATTCATTTGAAACTGTGTGCGACACCGATACAATTTTATGTACAAGTTACTGCCCATGCTCAAGCGCCTAAACAGTATAAACACAAATATGCACTCCCTCTAAAACCAGGTATTTATTCCGTGTGATTGCCATTTTAAGCAATAACATCCTGCTTCGGATTACCACGAATTTACTGTTAACAGAAATATTTATTGTTGATATTTCCTTTAGCTGCAGATGTTCAAAATCAGCTATTAGTCGCCATTATTCACACCGAATCCGCGTCTGTAGCACGCAGTTTCTGTATCAATAAAGCTTGCTTGCAAATAGAACACGCCCTATAGTATTTTCTGTACAAGAAACTGCATGGAACACTTGTACATGCGAGAAACTATACAGAATTTTGTACGAGAAACCTGTATGAGACGATATAAGATTTTCTGTATAATATTTGGTACACATTTCTATACAAAATATTTCATCGTGTCACATGGGCTTCAGAGAGAACTTCTTGCCATTTATTTTTAAAATGTTCAAGTTCAAACTCGATATTCCATTATCCTTTATCATTGTGTATTATTACGTTACGAAAATTGAAACCATGCATTATAAACATAGTTATTAGACAATTCGGGTACTGACAGTCCGGGCCCACGGTACGGGCTAGACGGTCCGGGCCCGACGGTCCTGGCCCAACGGTCTGGGCCGACTGTCAGGACCTTTTCGAAGCCGAGCTCTTTTTGATGCCGGGCCCGTGACAACAGGTTCCGATGTCACCTCCTATCGGCGGTTCTGGATCTATGTAATAATATTTTTCAGAAATCAAACAATTTTCAGATAGTCCATTTTAAAATTTCCAGATGAGAGCAACAGATCCATAAATAAACGGAATGAAACGGAAAAATATGCGATGTTTTAGAATCCTACTCTGGAATCCGGATAATCGATGGGCAAAAGAAATATTTTAGTAGATCTCACCCAAAAGAAATAAAAGTGAAGGACCAAGTAGATCGTGGAATAAGGGTGTACGAAAAGTTATGGAAAATAGACAATTGGACGAAGAAATGGCTCAAGATGGAGAGGTTTGGAAAAAGATACTGGACAGGCAGGCAACACCTAGCTGTAGGTATATAAACCCAAAATTCATATAATTTTTTTAAATAGATTTTTTATTTAAAGACCATTTTCTTTTATCGAAATTCATCTTGGGAAAAAGCGTCTACAAATGTTTCGTAAAAAAAAAGACTACCCCATGAAATGAGTAGTTTTAGTGCAATAGAGTTCTAGGGTAAATCACATATCCTTTGCACTTCTGCTTTTGTTATTAACTAAACTATCATCCTGCGACTGTAAGTTGCTTTGCTTATATTTTGTTGAGTTGTCAAAAATAAATAGCTTGTGTAATTTTAAAAATTTTGTCGCACTGTGTATAAAGTTGTGTAATACAAATTCACAAAAAGCATAATAATTAAGTAAGAAATAATAAATTAAAACCAAGTACACACTTTATTTATTTTCTGCTTTCTATTAAATCTTTCGTTAACTCAGCTGCAAATGCGGATGTGTATTACAACGGAAACATGGAGTGGAGAATTTTAGCTTCACACAAAAATAACTCCAAGGATAACGTAAAGTTTCATAATGTTAAGAGAATGAAAACAAATTGTTACACTAATTTATTCGCCACCTCAGAAACATGCAACTTAGTCGCGTCCTGGAGTTTTGTTCTTGTGTCAAGACAAAAGACAACAAAAAGTCCTGGAAGAGGAAGTTTGCTGGTGTCATTTTTAAGCACCAAGTAAACAGAATAGATATGCAGCGCTGCATTTATTAAAAATGTAAATATATTTTGCTGAAACGTTTAATTAAATTAAATTACATAGTAAAATTTAATATATGAAAGGATACATTATGTATTTCGTGAATTAATCTAATGATTAATGACGTGAGCACGTTAATGAAAATAAAGTACAGTAAACAAACAAGTGCTTGATTAAATTGTTTTTTTTTAAATTTAAGAATATTTTTTTGATTACAAAATAATTAATGTCATTTACTCTTTGCTCATCATAAGAGCTAGCGAAGAGCTTTAAATTTGGTCAAGCATAATAATTAGAATCATAAAGAATATGTTTATCCAACGGAAATCTAGATTCTAGGAACATTCGATTTATTATTGGAAATAATTTTTAAAATGTGAAGTATCTGTAATCTAGTTATTATACAGTCTGACAATTATTACTAGGCGGTGTATATGAATAATTTCGTTATTAAAAGAGTTTTAGTAATAGTATACCAGCAACCCAACGATTGCTAATGCCCGGTTTCTCCGACACATCTTAAGATCTAGCTGAATCTTAAGTTCGCCTTAACGTTATAAAGCGTTGCACCAAGCAATTTTAAGAACATATTCGACTTGAGCTGAGCTCACATCTTGAGTCGCTGTTTACTAGAACTTGAGCTGGAGTACCTAACGTAAAATTATCTTGTATTTGCTTTGTTTGTAGAAAGAAGGAAGATCATTAGTTTCCGCGCTTATATTATGATTACTGGGGTTATTACGGAATTATTTTGCATAAGGGATGTCGGATATAGCGCCAATTATCCATTGAAAGTGTGTTCCCAGATTTGAAAAAAAAATTACAAGTGTTGTTTATGCAAAGAACGCCTTAATTTGTCGTTGCATATAATAATTTAAATTTTCCTCGCAAAACAGTTCCTCCGAAAGCAGTAAAATATTTGGTGTTTACGTTTTTTTTAAATTAAAAATTGTGTTGTGTTTTTTTTTGAGAAAAAAGATATATGTACGTACTTCCTACTTATATATTTCATTTTGTTATTATCATATTGTCTTATGAATTAACTTTTTTTTATAAAACAAAAGACTAGTCATTCAACAAATACCCCCAAAAATTACACTCACTGCCAAAAATTATATTTAAAAAATGTATTTTATGTATAAGTATTATATATCATTAAATATAAAGGGCGGCAAAAATAATATTTGCCCAGAGCGGCGGAAAAGCTAGATCGGGCCCTGAACAGCATTGGTAGATTTGTTCTCTAAAACACACTTATTTTCTTCCACCAAGCTAATTAATAATTGTTTTTACTCCATGGTATAATTTATTCTTTTTTTGTCCGCCATTTCAACACAAAATAAAATAATAAACACCGAACTGTAACTTTATGTGCGACTATCAGCTGATAGCAACAACAGCATGTCACAGGGAGCCGTTTCAACAGCTATGATGGGAATGGCCAATGAAAATTTGCCATTCAAATCTGCTGTTATAATGTGCCGACTTCTTGCAACGTTGCCAAACCGAGTTCTAACTTAGCTGAGATGTCTAACAGATTCCGGAATATGTTTTCTGTGCAACGCATTGGTAACTTGAGACGAACTTAAATATAAGGCGGTCTTATATAAGTTCGATCTTGAGATGTGTCGGAGAAACCGGGCATAAGAAACAGAAACATAAAAGTTAATGGACTTAAAAATGAATCAAACATTTTGTATTTAAAATTTATTACAAAATTTAGAAAATAATCACGCCAAATTTGTTTTTATTTAAAGGCGAAGTATGGTGATTTACGTACAGATGGAAAGTATTTATAATCTAAATAATTAAATATTCGAATGATTGGGGTTTCATCGTATTATTAGAGTTGCCAACAAAATCATTTTAACATGTGACGATCGTTTTTTATAGAGTTCTTTGCTCTGAAAATTTGTAAAAAGAGAGTGGTCACTAAGAAACATAGGTCCTCGAGTTGATAAGAAAAACGATAAAACCGGATTTAACCGTTATTAAACTTCGGTTCACGTAAACGAAAACGAAATTTTATGGGTGGGAACGTAAAGAACGATAACGAAATATTTCGTTTTCGTTCGGATCAGAAACAAACCAAATATTTTTCGTTTTTAGTCCCTGTTTTAAAGTATTAGGTAGGTACTTTATTTTACAGTATGTCGTCAACTCACACTAACGGCTGCTCAATTTACGACTTTTGCCAGCAACTTTGTTGTTAAACTCGTACCAACTCGGATATACGACTTCAAACAATATCGAATAATGCAGAGTTTTCATTAAGAATTCGTTATAGGTTAGAAACCAATAAAGTGTTAATGTAAGGAAACTACTTTAAATAGTTTTGTGATACTCAAATTAAACTTGCTAGATATTTTTAGCTCTCTGTCCATATACAGGATGGTCCACATAGAAGATACACTATTGGGATCTCGTAAACGGTAAACTATCAATGGAAATGTAATAAAAATAAATTTTTAATAAAAATAAAAACAAATAATAAGCGTTGACATAAAAAATTAGACTCTAAAAAAAAGCAGTTACACATAAAGGACAACTGTGTTTGGAAGTCTAATTTTTTTATGTCGACGTATATTATTTGTTTTTATTTTTATTAAAAATTTATTTTTATTACATTTCCATTGAATAATTTTTAAGATTTGATCGTTTTTTGTTAAATAGACTGTTTGCTATAATTTAAATAAACTTTGAACTGATTTTTCTCGAAAATTTTCTTATGTATGCATACTTTTTTAATACAAGGTCGGATTCAGAATTAAATTCTCTATCCGAATCAACAAAAAAATGTATACTATGTAATTTTAAAAAAACAGTTGCCTATCGCGGATTTGACATACGTCATCGTAGAGATAACAAATGCACATCATTTAATAGAGAATTTGTCGCCGTTTCCAAAAATATAAGGTTTGTTGGCGTTATTTTCAATAATTAAAAAGTTATAGGGGTGCGACAGTCAAACTGAATCACCCGGTATAGTGCCATGAATTTAAAACAATATTGAAACAAATGGATGTTTTCATTGTACAGTGAGTAAAATTATCTACAGGATGAGTCATAAGTGTGGGATCGGTCGATTTTGGCTTAACGGTTTGAGATAGAAAGTTGATTCAAACGCTATTTCATACAGTTTTTTCTTCCCAACACGATAAAAATATTTTTAAATATACCTCTCAGGAACTAATAGCAGCTTTTATATTTCAAATTCAACAACCCATTTTTTATTTAATAATTATGACCGCCTTTATTTTAGCTTTGCATCAATATAAAATACTACAGGTTTTTATGCTGCCTGGTCAAAATTTTTCAAGGTTTTAAGTCTTTATTTAAAAAAAATTCCTAAAATTATTTTTTAAAGTACAGCGTTGTAATTTGGTAAGGACATGCTGAAAACATTGCTCTATACGCGGGATATAAAAAGTTTGAATCACGCGTACAGGGTGTTCATAAATATATGGCAACTTACATGATTTTCAAAAGCTCGTAACTAAATTTTTTTAAATGCACACCTTTGTACTTTCTTAAGTATTTGAATTCGTCTTTGAGAGAGCTTCATTTTTTGTTAAGGACGTCTTATACCTAAAACTGATACTTTTTGAGTTATTCGAGATTTTTTCTTCAAATTGTTATTGACGCAAATAGAGTGCCGTGGAAATCGAAAAAACTGACTGTTCACTTCACTAACGTCCAAAACTTGTCTTCATTTCTTGAATTATTGCATTTCCACAATAAATTTAAATATACACGAGCAAATTGATATGGTTTATTGCCTGGGAGAAGATGAAAGAAATCCTTTGCTGTCGGCACAACGATGTCATGAGAGACGCTATCCAAAACGAGATGCTTTTGAAAAGTTGAAGGAGCGATTTGAACGTACCGGGCATGTGGATTATAAAAAAACTGATCGCAGGAAAAATATTTCCAATGAAGAAATTTTTAAATAACGACTTAAAACCTTGAAAAATTTAGAATTTTTTTTGTGACAAGGCCGCATAATATCCTGTAGTATTTTATATTAATGCAAAGCTAAAAAAAAGGCGGTCATAAATATTAAATAAAAATGGGGTTTTGTATTTGAAATATAAAAGTTGCTATTGATTCCATAGAGGTGACTCACCCTGTATATTTGAAAATATTTTTATCGTGTTCGGAAGAAAAAACTCTATGAAATAGCGTTTGAATCAACTTTCTATCTTAAACCGTTTAGCCACAATTGACCGATCTCGCACTAATGACTCACCCTGTATAACTTTTTTCCCAAATTTTTTTTTTACCTTTACATACAACCGAGTTATTAATAATTTAAAATTGCAATTTTGATTTTCGTTTATTATCTAGCGTGCCATGACATTTTTTTAAATCATCACTGAATAAGTGTCAGCAAGGGGCACAATTTGTCTAATGTACCTACACTTCTTTGTAGCTCTTCCCGTTTACGAGATCCCAATAATGGCCCTTATATGTGGACCACCCTGTATATTAGCATTTGGCAAAAGATAACGTGCTAAATAAATCGGATTCGTAGGTTGATGATTTTGTTTCAGCTAGATCGCTAAATGTAGCTCAAGATTTAGAGATAAATAGGTCTTGCGCTAGAACAGATCAAGCATAGGTCGTTTGTTTTAAAATACACTTAACACACATACAGTAACGGTAGAGTTCAGAATGTGATATATTCATGAGTCTGCTTGCCATTTCATTAGCATCGCTAATGTCTCTCGCCCTAGTGCCATAACTCTTAAAGTCTACATTTATTGGCAAATAACAGGGATGATGGCAGGGCTCTTTAAAATATTTTCAGAGCTATCTAAATTCTCGGTGTTTACGATACTCTTAAAGCGCGTTGTATATAGGCGTGATATTGCGACGTTAATCGGCTTTATGGAAATATAGAGCTCAATATCGGCGAAAAGGAGGCATTAATCATAATTAAGTGTTCGGTAACGACCGGAGTCGTGCAGGAAATGGCTCCAATAAACGTAGACATGTCTGCGAACGGAAGATCATATTGGTAGTGCCAGATAAGGTGAAAATTGCATTCCTTATCCTAACCCCAAATGGAACTTTGAACCGAGCACACGTATCGACTTCCAAATTGACATCGGCTCTCGGGAAATCGAACATTTAGTGGTGTTAGACTGTTTACGAGCGTCAGGTGACGATTACGTAAACAAATCTGAAAAATCCGAGAACCAACCGGATAATTTAACGTTTTGTTTTTGACAACCAGGTGCTTCTAGTACTATTAAGTAATGGCATTTTATCATGTAACGTATAAAAATAAATCACGTGGCGTTTATAAGAAATCTGAGAGTTTTTCGTGCCGTCGACATCTGAAAACAGATTCGCTAGTCGGATCAAAAGATTTATACAAACACCAACATTTTTTTACATATATTTGCTGTTATATTCTATTAGTTAATTTATAAAATAAAGTAAAAAAATGTACGAGTTACAGTGACGTTCTTGACACATTTTTTAAGCACAATGTACGCTAGAATAATAAGGTCTATAATCAAGAACAATTAACTTCACATAAATGTATTAAATGCATTAAAATATTTTTTAAATAATTTTTTTGTTGACATGCAAAAACCAGTTAGTTTCAAGACCCGCGTCTTAATCATTTGCAGTTGAATATCCGAGTCTTAAAACTGTTAATTAATAAATGGTCACTTAAGTAATCAAACAATGCATTAATAGTTATTTATGTATCAAGGCCAAAAAGTACGTTTTGGCCGAGGTGCATATTAAATTTTTTGTGCGATAGAATTAAAAACAATTTAAATTTTTAGTAATTTTCAAAATTATAGGTTAGAAACTACGTGACATTCTGTCACTGACAGATGACGGCGTATGTACTTCATTACCGGCCCTCTCCTTAGCAACGGCCGTAAAAGTTACTTTTTCGGCCGTTGCTAAGGGTAACGCCCTGAAAAGTAACTTTTTCGGCCGTTGCTAAGGATAGGGCCGGTAACGCAGTACTTTATGGTTGCTAACGCGTCTGTCAAACAGCTGTTTCTAGTACGATCGCACAAAAAATATGTTTGTGAGATAATTAAATAACAGCTCAATCAAAAAATTTGTAAATGACAACATAACCTAATACCTACTACCTTCTAATTAATGAGACATCATAAACTATTCATATTGTTTCTCACTTCGTTCGTCCTATTTCAGGCAAAATTTTATACTAAGCTTCTAAGTTGTTATGTGCTATCACGTTAGGACAAGATTTTCTCTTTATGTAGTGATACAATTCTTCTTCCTAAAGTAATATTGAAATCCTGTCAATATAAGATCGCTCGTATTTTAACAACTAATTACTAAAGTTTATTTTTTATTGAAAGAGTGTTTTAAATGTACTGCACTACAAAGTAAATTCATAATAATTGATTGGCTACATGTTGTTCTAGCAATAATGTATCATTGAAAGAGGATTTAACACTAAATTTTTGTGAAGGGTACACTAAAAATATAATTTTATTTACTATACAGGGTGATACTTAAATATTGCGAAAAATTAAGGGGGGCTTTTGTATAAAGTTTTTTTCTTAGACGTCTCCTTTTAAAGTTACACTGCCCTATAGAGGAGCTGTTTTTATTTTATTATTCAAATTTGGAAACTTGTAGCAGAATGACATTTGTTAGATGTTGTATACTTATTGAAAGGTTTTCCCATGGTAATGTTTTTAATTATTTTCCACCCCCACAAGGGACTGAAAAGTGCGACCCGTGTAGGTTTTTTTATCAGAAACTTTATGAAGGCTTAAAACTTTGCAATTTAAAAAATTTACTTTTAAACTTCGATTCACTTAGAGTTTTTTTTTTAATTCTTTAAATTTTCCTGCAAAACCTACAGTTTTTAAGTAAAAAATTAAATGAGTGAACATGAACCATTAAATATTCCAATATAAAACGAATCATTTTGATGGTTACCATGGTTTTTTTATGATCATGTTGGGTAGAAGTGACGGGTGTAATTCATTTTGCAGTTTAAGAGGTGACAACACGACAACACCTGTCAATTCTACTCAATATGAACATGAATAAACCATGGTAACCACCAAAATGAATCGTTTTATTTTAGAATATTAAATGGTTGGTGTAAACTCATTTAATTTTTTTACTCAAGAACTGTAGGTTTTGTAGAAAAATTTAAAAAATAAAACATAAACTCTAAATGAATCAAGCTTTGAAAGCAATTTTTTTAAATTGGAAAGTCTTAAGTCTTCAAAAAGTTTTGATAAAAAACCAACAGGGGTTGCATTTTCCAACCCCTTGTGAAGGTGGGAGATAATTAAAAATGCTACTATAAAAAACCGTTTAATAAGTGTAAAACATCCACCAAATGTCATTCTCCTACACATATTTATTCAAATTTGAGAAATAAAATAAAAACCTAATCTTACCGCTCTTATTTAGGGGCATGTAACTCCGAAAAAAAAGTTTAAAAAAATGTATGGTAAAGTCCCACTTTATTTTCGATAAAGAAATACCTCCGGAAGTTTTTCGCAATATTTAAGAAACACCCTGTATAATCTGCTGTAAACTGAATTTAATTCGTGTTTTCAAAACCTTATTCTTTAAATTTGGAGAGGATGGTTGTTTTTGGTACACTAAATAGTATATTTTACGTTGATACAAAAGACATACAGGGTGTCCCAGCCAAGACGAATTATTCGATAGCTCTGTTATTAGTGATAATATTAAAAAAAGTTAAATATAAAAGTTGTTTTTAATCATTTACTGCATAACCTAAAATTATTTTCAACCATACACAGTGTTTTGTTTTTGCGCTCTGATACTAAACATTGTTTTTTTTATACGGAACACCCTGTATATTTTGTAATTGTTTGATGTAAAATTAAATTCTCTTTCAAAAATATTATAGGTTGTTTATGTCTAAAATGAACCGTTTTTGAGTGATTAACGTTTTTTTGAAAATTTTGACAGATGCAGATCTTTATAAAAATATTTATATTTATTAACATAAAAATACCAGAGCAATTTACTCTGGTAATTTATTAGGCAAAAGTGTCATAGTGATTTTTGACTAGTTAAATTTTTAAAATAATATACAGGGTGTTCGTTATACTCGGTCCATTTCGCTAAACTTGAAACGCATATAAATCTTTTTTTTTTTAATGGAACACCCTATATATTTTTACATTTTCTTATAGGAAATTTAATAATCTGTCAAAGTTGTTAAGCATGTTTTATGTCTAAATATAATATTTTTGAAGTTATTTCGTTTCATGATTATTTGCGAGTATTTTACCTAAAATATCGGTAGTAGCGGTTTGAAAATTCAAAACAATTTGTATGAACTGTCAACCAGAACAGTTAATCGGCACAATTTTTACTATTATGCCATTAAAAATCCATATTTTTTAAGAGCTGTAGATACACAGCATTAATGGCAGCAAATAACACCAGAATGCTGTGTATCTACAGTTCTTAAAAATAATAGATTTTTAGTGGCATAATAGTGTAAATTGTGCCGATTAATTATTCTGGTTGACAGTTCAAACAAATTGTTTTGAATTTTCAAAGACTACTACCGATATTTTAGGTAAAATACTCGCAAATAATCATAAGAAACAAAATAACTTCAAAAATATTATATTTAGACATAAAACATGCTCAACAATTTTAAAAGATAATTAAATTTTCTACGAGAAAATGTAAAAATATATAGGGTGTTCCATTAAAAAAAAAGATTTATATGCGTTTCAAGTTTAGCGAAATGGACCGAGTATAACGAACACCCTGTATAATATTTTAAAAATGTAACTAGTCAACAATTACTATGACACTATTGTCTAATGAATTACTAGAGTAAATTGCTCTGGTGTTCTTACGTTAATAAATATAAATATTTTTTAAAGATCTGCATCTGTCAAAATTTTCAAAAAAACTTTAATAACTTAAAAACGGTTCATTTAAGATATAAACAACCTATAATATTTTTGAAAAAGAATTTAATTTTACATCCAAAAATTACAAAATATACAGGGTGTTCCGTATAAAAAAACAATGTTTGGTATCAGAGCGCAAAAACAAAACACTGTGTATAGTTGAAAATAATTTTAGATTATGTAGTAAATGATTACAAACAACTTTTATATTTAACGTTATTTAATATTATTACTAATAACAGAGCTATCGAATAATTCGTCTTGGGTGGGACACCCTGTATAACAAAAAAAGTTGCACAAATCTCCGTTAAAAAATAACCAAGGAATAAAACGTTTTAACTAACGATAGTTCTCCATAAAATAATTTTTATTAATAAAGACTTTATTTTGAACCATTTTTAAATTTTTTTTTTAATATCCTGAGTGATCTTATGATATAGGTAATAGATGTAAATGATTTTATTATACTAGTTACAATTTGTTTTGTAGAAAATGTGCTATATTTTGCTTCTAAAGGTAGTTTATTGGATTAAAATTACATTTTTTGACGGTTTCTCGCGCTGCTTATAAGACAATGAACTTTTTCTCTGTCGTCACTTGTCATTTAGTTTGATATACATTATTATTATTTAGTCATGAGTCCTTCTACTGTTAGGTGTAGGACTGTTGAGTTGTGTTGTGCTGACTTTTTTCCATGTTTTTCTGTCTTGTGCTAGCCTTTTTATGTCTTTCCATTTGATGTTTCTATCCGCTGCTGCTTTTTTAACTTCGTCGTGCCAGGTTTTTCTTGGTCTACCTCGTTTGTTTTTTCCTGTGTTCTTGCTTCATATGCTCTTCTGGTTAACCTTTCTTCTTTCATCCTATAAATGTGACCCAACCATCCCAGCTGCCTTTCCTGTATTTTTGTTTCAACTGATTTTATCTTTAATTGTTCTTTATATGTTTCATTTCTGATTCTATCTTTTTTTGTTTTTCCTTGGATTTTTCTTAGAAATCTCATTTCAGCTGCATTCACTCGGCTACTATTTTTATCTGTGATTGCCCACGTTTCACTTCCGTACAAAAGTGCCGCAGTTACTACCTTTTTGACCACTTCCGCTTTTGTTCGTTTTGGGACTTCTCTATTTCCAAAAAAGGTTGTTCTTAAACTATTAAATATTCTTCCCACATTTCCTGTCCTTTCGCTTATTTCCTTGTCCATTCCTCCATTTTTCTCTATGATCACTCCTAAATATTTAAAGCTTTTTACCTGTTCTAACCTAAGCCCATTTAAAGTTTTCTGTTGTAACGATCATAGTTTTAGTTTTTTTGGTATTTATTTTCATATTAATTTTTTCCAATTCCAGGTTTAGAGTTTCTAAATTATGTTGCAGGTTTTTTCTGTTTCCGCGACTAAGACCATGTCTTCAGCGAACATTAGCTCCGTTATGTTAATTTTTTCCATTTTCCAGTTGCCTAGGTGAAACGGTCTCATTTTTTGTTTTACTTCTTTAATTACCCCATCTATGACTACTGAGAATAATAATGGACTGAGCACGCATCCTTGTTTTAAGCTCTCTTTTGTTTCAAACTCTTCCGATTCCATTTTGTGTTCTTACAATATATACTGTTTTTTCATACATCGCTTTTATTATGTCGATTGTTTCTATTTCTATTCTCTTCCTTCTAAGGCTACTCCATCCGTCTTTTCTTTTGATTTTATCGAATGCTTTTTCCAAGTCTATAAAACATAAATGTATTTTCTTGTTTTTTGTTAAGCTCTTTTCTATTGTTTGTCTTAATATAAAGACTGGGTTTTGATATACATGTTGTCTGTAATGTTTACCATTCAAGTAATAAAACAAAGAGACATAATTATTTGCCCGAAATATAAATCTGTTCAGTAAATTCTTGAGCAATTAATTTTATAATTTAGATGTTTGTTTACGGCTTCAGAGCTTTGAAGTTATTACGCAGTAAAACGGAATACAGACTACTAAATTTAAACACTGTAGGCCAATATTTATGAACGGATAATCAAACGTATTAATTTTACAGAAGCTTGTTTAATAGCAGACAATTCTACAACATAAATTTCAAATTTTAATGGACTCATGTACACAAATAATACCGCCATAAATTCTTATAATTCTTTTAACGTGTATTATAAATAATAAATCTTTCATATCTTAATATATTGCGTTGTTAACGACCTCGAAGCAGCTGAGAATGACCTCATGTGCTTGGCAGCGAAATTTATTAAATCCTGAAAATATTAAGACACGAAAACAAATTAATTTATCTTATGCGATGCACTCTTACAGATTGGATATGTGTTTTCTCAAAAATTGTTTAAGTGAAATTTGATGCTTTCCTAACATTGCGAAACAAGAACAAAACCTCAACAACTCTGTTATCTGTACAGAAAGATACATGAAACAAAGCCGGCTGGTTTTAAATCTTTTATATGACTTTCATAACTGCTTTTATTATAAGATTACTCGCTTGCGGTTGAAATAATAAATTTGTACGTTGGAACATATATTTTAAATATTATCTACACGAAGATCTATATATTATGTTACACTTTAAAACTGTACATACACAGCTGGCACCTAATTTCTCAAACACATTAATTTATTTCCCGAAAAAGTGCCGGTTAATCTAAAATTTGATAATATTTCTTGACAAATACCTTACTTTGTTTTAAATGAATTGGTTCAGTAGCAAAATATCCGTGGAATTTTCCTTGGTTGGTGCATGACAAATTGATATATGGGTTTGTATATAGTAAAATAGCAAACATACTGTTTGCAACAGTTTTCAAATGTCGAGTTACATAAACTTTAGAAATAAATAACAGTGTTATAACGCAAAAATGTATAAATTATGACAACACGTAAATAATACATTAGAGCAACAAAAAAAACAAAGAAGTGATAAAAGGTTTTCGTTAAAAACCTGATGAAAAGACGAAACGTCGTGATATAAAAACTCCAATTACGCATATAAAGTATAGGTACATATTGTCTAAAAAAAAAACCAATGTGACAAGTTTTAAATACACCAATGCAACATGTCATTGGAAAAAATTAAAAATAAACTTAACTCTGAAGTGGTCGCGCCCCTTATTTTACACGAACGGGCGCGCTGCGTACTTTGTCCATAGCATCTTTTGCAACGAGTAACTCTTCTGTTTTATAGTATTATGGGTTTATTTATAATTAAAATGGTTTTTTGTTTTACAAATACGATGTATTATGATATTTCTTCATAAAACAAATTAAGTATATTCCATAATAATTAATTTTTTTTTCTTAAATCTATATATACAAAAGAGCTTGTTTGTGTGTTTGTTTGTTCGCTATAGAATCCTAGGTCCGTTGGCCAATCGGGACCAAATTTTGCACAGTTACTATTTAGGACCTAACGGATCAAACGTCGTATAAAGAACGTCCAAAAATGCCCGGGAACGGCCGGAAACGTCCGCCGAGCGCGAGCGCGGAGCGCTAGCAGTCTGTAATTGAACGTCTGAGAACGTCCACCGGGAGCGAGCGCGGAGCGCGAGTAGTCTGTGATTGATAAAAGAGAATTGTTATCACCCGTGCAACGCCGGGTAAATCGCCTAGTATTCTATATTTGAACACACAAAGCTAAACAATAGTTGTGAAATTTCCTTTATTTATCTGAATTACATTCTTCAGCACTGATAAATACATCTGGTTATAACATGATTTTTTCAAGAAAATTTATTTTAAGAATTACATTTAATTGTTGCGTCCACATTATCTTCCTTCAGACTTGCAGTGATAAAGAGTTATTATTAGCTCACTAAAGATCTTTTAGTTACGAAAACGTTCTCAATTAAAAGTCAAAATGACACCGAATGAACACACACAATGTTTTACGATTAGATGTAGACACAAAGTTTATTTTTTTGCCACCTGCCATGAGCCCCAATTGGAACTTTTTTATAAAAACCTATATTTGATTGCCGGATGTGTTTTATTTCGTTAAATTGATGAACCTACTAGTGCTATTTTTCAATAAAAAAGAAGACAAAAGTCGTAGAAAAAACGAAAAAAATTTGGCAGGTAATAGATTGAGCCCTCTATTGTTTCAAACTCTGCCGATTCTTCATTCTCGGTTCTTACAATATTAACCGCTTTTTCATACATCGCTTTTATAGTGTCGATTATTTCTATTTCCATTCCCTTCCTTCGTAGGCCCCTCCATACGCCCCTTCGTTTGATTCCATCAAATGCTTTTTCCAAGTCTATTAAACATAAAAGTATTTCCTCTTTTTGGTAGACAGAGTTACCACATTCAAATTCACACCATTGGTGTAGCCTGCTTAAGAGGGACTAACAACGAAAAAAATTCGTTAGTTTCTGTTCGGAACGAAAACGGAAGATATCGTTTTCGTTCTTCTCGTTCCCACCCAAAAAAATCCTTTTTTGTTTTCGTGCACCGAAATAATAACGGTTAAAACCGGTTTTACAGTTATTTTTTGTCGTCAAAAAATCGAGGACTCCAATTTTTTTCCAATTCAATACAACTCTCTGTTAATACGATAACAATATTTGCGTGTCCACTAAATTATAAACAATGACGATGGGTTTTGACGCTCACGGACAGCATATTTTAGACTGGTGAACCGCCGCCATATTAAATTTACCAAATTGTTAAACACATTAACATTTAACCATTTATTAAGTATAACACCCGTAAGGTGCAAAAGTACAACTTGCTTAGTTTAAATTTTACACACGATTTTTATCTAAAAGTATAAAAATATAGCAGTGCTGTTTTAAATTTGTTTTTGTAGGTACTTAAAATCTAAGGATTTGAATTATATTAGATCCTGCTGCAATTATTCAAAAAGACAAAAGAATTCATTCAAGTGCATAATTTACTAAATGTTTCCATGAATGTTATGAATTAAAAAAAGATATTAGAAAAAAACTTATATTAACTTTAAACGCAAATAAAACATACACATTAATAATATATATCCAATCAAGTGTATAGATAGAGAATATCTGTACCTACCTACCGTTACTTGTGTTACACGAAATTTAAAGTACAAATAATAAAGTTGTTAATACATATGAATTTATATGAAGAAAAGTGAAGCTCACTTATTTCAAGTAAAATTTTTTACTTACTCGTGGAACCTTCCCAGCATAGAAGGTAAATTCGTGTTTAACAAATAAAATTTAAATAGTGATAAAACCGGTTAAACCGGTTAAAAACGGTTAAAACCGGTTTTGGAAAATATTTATTTGTTTTTCGTTCTTGAACGAAAAATAATAATTTCGTTTTCGTTTTCGTTCTTAAAAAAAATCGGTCACATTCGTTTAACGTTTTCGTTTACGTTTCGTTCTCAGTCCCTGTTACGTAATACCTTTTCCAGCGCGCTCGTCTGAGGGTTTAAAATCCATCAATTTTTAAGGAAATTATCATTGCTCTGGAAATTATAGCACAAAATTGAAACACAATATTTTAAATTATAAATATTTGTGGCTCTCACAAAAATTACAAATTTTGTATGGGTAAAATAATGTACCTAATATTCATAAATAGTTTATTAAAACGTCAAAATTATAAAACTGAGCTATAGAATTACCTTTTAAAATATTTTAGAAGCAGCAGCAAAAAAAAAATAAATAAAGTGGTGCATATAAAATATTAAATAATTTGTTTTCATAACCTGACAAAATAATTATATTTCCTTGATTTAAAAAATACATTTAGACTGTCTTTTAGTGTTTTTAATGTTTGTGTCAAGATTTGGATAAAATAAACAAAAGCTTAGTAAACGATTCAAATTTGGCGCATAAAAGTACTAAACAAATTGATGATGCACAATACACTAAAAGTTCTTTAATGAGCTACGTCAACAAATACCTGTAGAAATTAGCTTTGCAATAGTTGTTTTATGTTTTTGGTATCACTAAATGTTAAAGAACGAACGAAAAAATTATTTTATTTCCTTTTTTCTCCAATAAGTAGTGAATTAGGATAAAGGCCAAATTATTGTTTTTTAAATTATAAGTATGGAATTTAGTTAACAATTTTCATGTAATTGACTGATTGTAAAATAATAAGGATATTAATAATGGTACCTACATTATTTAAAAAACAATCTGTTGAAGTGCATCGACGACTCCCTTTTAAATATTTTAATTTTTAATAAATCATTCGTCCTAAACGTAAATCACGGAATTATTGTGGATAGGTACTGTATTTTGCACTCGGTGTATTAAAACATTTTAAAAACATGTATTTAGCTTTGTTGGCTGAATAAATTATAGTTTATCTGCATGATGTAATAATGCAATGTTCAAAACAATCAATTTGAAAATCGCATCACATAAATACAAATGATCCTCATTTGTTTGTGTCAAATATAAAAAAGATAAATGTGGCAATTTAAGTGGTTATATCTCCCCCTTTGCAATCAATTATGAAATATGCGAGAACATAAAAATGTATTTTATGTGGAAAGAATTTCCAGGGGTTCTTTGAAACTTTCCGATTTTTTCGATACAAGAAAGCGCCAGTAAGCTTGTTGAAAATCTATCAATTTCTATGTGATACAAAATCCCCTTTATAACTGGTGGCAGAGATTGTGTCTCATCCCTGCCTTTACAAAGTAATTTAAATAAACTGCAAATAGGGATATCAGCGATTTGATGGCATGTATCAGGCGAAAAGAACATTTAAGCGAGAATAGAGAATTTAGCTGTGTGTATATGTTGCGTAGTTGTCGGCGCCCCGCTGGTCACGTAGAGTTCACCCAGCGGGAACCAACTCACTGCTTGTCATTTAACCACCCTCGCTCTATTCGAACTCGTCCCGCCCAACCTGTCATGCTAACATGTGCTAATTACTGTTACATTATTGGATTTTCAAAATATGACTGACACTGACGACTGACAAGGGACAGATGTTAAGTCCACTCAGGTTTTTGTTGTGTTACGGTCGAGAGCTTTAGTTGTTTTATATGGTGTTAACATAGTTATGACAGCTAGGGAAGTTTGTCACAAAAATGATAACACACTTGGTTTAATTTAATGAGGTATTATAAAAACCCAAGCAATTATTTTAGAGTTAATGAGACGACCACTTCGAAAAATAACAATGTACATACATTTTACATCCTTAAATGTTAAATAGGCACACTGAGGTTTTCAGAATCTTTCAACAAATTACTTTAATTTTAATAGAAATAAATAGTTTATAGAAATATGCCAGCTTAGGATATACCGATTATCAGTAGATAATTTTTAATTTATTTTGCCAATCAATCTGTTGCAAGGTTTGGGCGATTAATCGGCTCTCATTTACATTAACTTATCGCGTTTTGCCCATAGAATGAACTATAGCAATATATTGGCTGCCAATTTGTCTATGGTTTGATACAAAAGCAAACAAAATTAAGCAATACATTTGATTAAAAAAAAAACATACTTTTTGGACCCCTGCAAACAAGGAAATAATTTTGGAACAAAAGAAAAATTAAATATAAGTAGTTAGTCTTTTTCATTTCTTTTAACCCTAATTCCATACTCCTAATATTATGTAATTAATTTATAATAATAATAATTAATTAGCTCTACTGGCCAAGCTGGCCCATGGCTTTAGTGCTAGTTTTACTCCATTCCTTTTTATTCTTTGTCAGTTTATTATTTCATTTTTTAGCTACCAGTTCCTTTAGATCTTTTTTCACCGTTTCTGACCATTTAGTTCGGAGTCTTTCCCTCGGTCTTCTTTTCAATACTCTTCCCTTGAGCACTTATTTTGTTATTCCTTTCTCCGGAAATCTTGATACAAGTCCCAACCACCTCATTCGTTGCGTCTTTACTACATTAATTATATTTGGTTGACCATAATTATAATTATTTTAGTTTCTCATTTATTCTTCTTCTCCAAAATTTTTCCTTTCCTTTCCTCCCTCCAAATATTTTTTGCAATACCTTCCTTTTTCAGACCTGTAACGTTTTTCCTTATTTTTAATTCATTGTTCACATCTGATCTCCATACGTAACTATTGGTCTTGTAATAGTTTTGTAGATATTAATTTTTACAGTTCTTGAGATTTTCTTTTAACTAATTATATGACCCAATGCTACTAGACATTTCAGGTTTTTGATAATTCTTTCTTGTATCTCAGCTTCCTCTCCATTGTCTGATAAGGTGACTCCCAAATAGTTCAATTTATCTACTCTATCAAATTTATCTTGAGTTTCATCCTCCATAACCAGCTCAAATTTAATGTTTCGTGTCCTGCTTGGCTGCTCATCCAGTTTCATTATTTCGTTTTCTTTTCATTTTTTGTTTAGTTCTTACACTTTTGCTCTTACTTTTTTTAAAATGTCAAATAAGGTTTTTACACGAAGTCCCATTGCAATTTTTAAAATGACTTTTAGAGTTTTAGATTAACATGCAAATATTATGATTTATTATTGCATTGCAGATTTTGGTTTCGTATTGATTTGAATATCAATTGATTTAGCAGGCGTAATTTATTAGCTTTTCTGGAAATTAAATTAATGCATGTAATTATAGAAATCAGTTGGTAATAACAGGTAGATAAACATGTAACTAATTAGTGGGTATTATGAAATCAGTCAGCATTTGCGAATCGTAAATATTAATAAGGTTACACCTCATAAATGAGATAATTATACATTTTTATAACGTTCGACATCGTAGGTAATTATTTAATTTAAAAAATTGCTGATAAATATTATTTATATATAAAACTAAGTAAATTAATAATATTAAGTCGCAATGCATAATAATTTGCCTCTTATTAAAAAAAATGTATTGAATATGAATTTTACTTGTATAACGCATTTGGACATTTTCGAAATGTTAACCGCATTGATTTTTAAACCTTGTATGATAACTTTCATTAAAATTTTGTTTGGTTTACTCATTTAGTTTAAAGATGAGAGTAATTATGATTTTTTTCATATACCTATGCAATACTACTTTTAACTCACATTTATTTTATTGTTTACCGCACACCACACGAAATTTTCGCCAACAACAGTACACGCTCCAGTTGTCAACTGTCATGGAACACTAATACGGTACAAGTTTTGACATCTGTTATTAGGATGCGAAAATTGAAAAACCGAGGCAGCTCTCCCAGAATTACGTTTACAAATATTTAAACGCAAAACATAATGCAAACACAGTCATGGTTCTCCTGGACTGATTTACTCTGACTGAATATGCAGACGTGTCCAAGTTTATCACTCCAAAATGGCTCCATATGCAGCCGCTGTGAGCGAATGTGTAATGAGGAATTGAGGAACAATATAGGGCAATGCTTCAGAATTGTTTAATGCCACAGCTAATGAAAGAAGGCGTCAACAACATCTGGTTCCAACAGGATGGCGCAACAGCACACACAGCAAAAAAAATATGCAAATTTTGAGTCAACTTTTTCCAAATCAATTGATTCCTCCTTTGTCAGACTTAAGCGCACTAGACTTCTTTCTGTGGAGCTTCCTACAGGGTATGTCAACGGGTGGCGGTAAATTGCTCGAATACAATTGCTCGAAGGTAAATTGCTCGAATACAATTGCTCGAAATGCAATTGCTCGAATGGGAAATTGCTCGAAAGGTAAATTGCTTGAATGACAATTGCTCGAAAGACAAATTGCTCGAAAAAATTAAAAAATATTACATTTTTATAAATACAAAATATTTTATTTGTCAATAATATGTACATAACATTTACTTCTGTTTTTCTTATTTCAAATATATAAGGGGATGTTGTTATTTTTAATAATGCGCAAGTTACAAAAGTTTTTTTTTTTTAAATTAACATAGGCTGTGAAAACAAAAAACCAACAAGGTGTAAAACCTTTTAAAACTCATTTGCTACATGACGAAGGTTTCTTACTTGTTGTTGAGATAAGCATTAAGAATAGTTGAACATAAGATAACAACAATGTAGTCAGAATGAACAGTTATGTGGTATATAATATTTTCAAATATTTAAAGTGTTTATCACAACAAAAAATTGAATAAGTGTATATGTATTTGTAAATAAATTTAAATACATTTATCTAAGTGTAAACAAATGTAAACAGCTATTCTAGTACATTTAATTATTTTGTATTCATAAAAATGTAATATTTTTTCATTTTTTCGAGCAATTTGTCTTTCGAGCAATTGTCATTCGAGCAATTTACCTTTCGAGCAATTTCCCATTCGAGCAATTGTATTTCGAGCAATTGTATTCGAGCAATTTACCTTCGAGCAATTGTATTCGAGCAATTTACCTTCGAGCAATTGTATTCGAGCAATTTACACCAAACCATGTCAACAAGCCACAAAATTTACAGCAGTTGAAAGCAAATATTTAAGCCGAATGCATTGATATCACAGGAAAAGCTGAGAAAGACAATGGAAAACTGCGTATAAGATAATGGCTTGCATTTTGCATTTACTTGACATAATTTTTCACGCATTATTTTAAACAAAAACCAAACAATCATCTCTTATTTCCAACTGTACTTTCTATTTATTGCATTTCGTTCATAACTTAGATCAAAAATATGCTTTAAACGGAATTTAAACTCAACCTGTATTTTAGGTACACGCACGTGTGAAAAAAGCAATAATTATTAATGACCACACCAGCTAGTTCTTAATTTATATTTGGCAAGTTATACCTAATTGGACAATATTTAGTTGCTCTTTGTGTGCCTAATCCAGAGCACACTGTTCAACAGGAACGTTTCTGACAAATTGAGTTTGATGCTCTCTCCTGGCGGCGGGTAAAATCCTATAATTTGGTATTCCTGTCACAGTTGACTTAATTAAACACAACCTTCATTGGCAGCCACACATACCGTTTACAATTGCAGCTAGTTTATTTCCCCTCTGCGCTTGTTCGCGTGATTACTAAAATTTACGACTTTATTTGACGGTGTCGACAAGATATTTAATTAGGAGATCGATGTAGGTGCGGGCAGTGTGGTCGGGTGCGGCCGAGTCAACACGCCGGTAATTAAGGCGACACAAGATGAGACATTCGGCCGCCAAACAAGCGTGTTTCCGCTTATCCCCAACCTTCACGTAATTTATTGCGGGGAAACGGTTCGCAATCAGATTGCCCGCATAAATCTCCACAGCCACCTTATTGATACGACAACCGCACTAGGGACTCGTAGTCAATGTAGTAGATCGAACACGGTCAGTAGATATATCTTCGAAACATTTTTAAACCTTTCAGTGTTTGATTCATTCGCTTTACAATTTTTCCACTAAAATAATATTCACTAAATCGGTTAAAAAATTTGTTATTTTTTGCAGCAGAAAATTTTAATAACATGTAATAAACCGACACTTACAAATCGAACAGAAAGCAGGTTTTAAAGTGGAAAGACCATGCATCGACAATATTTTCAATCTTAACCAAGTTACCAAAAAAAATTGCAACCAATAGAAAAACTTTTCTTCCATTTGCCAATCTTACAAGGGCCTACGATAACACTTCAACCCAAAAAACTATGGTAGGTGTGAGAAAAAACATCAATTAACATGACAGTGATAAAACCAATAAAATATTAACGCTTAGTCACAAATCACACTCTATGGTCAAATGTCAAAAAGCTTCACAGTAAAAGGTTTTAGACAGGAATTATGCGTTTCACCAACGCTCTGTAAGATATACCTAAATGAAGCTTTAAGACCCGATTGCACAAAGCAATGCTGGTGTAAAATACAAGTTAATCGCTAAAACTAGGCAATATCAGCGCCCACTTTTTCTTCTTCTTCTTAACGCGTCTATCCGTTGCCGGATGTTAGCTGTCCACAACGAGATTTTAATTTTGTTAGCAGCCTTACAGAATAATTCCGTGGTTGTATTGTTGTACCTAGTTCTCAGATGCTTCAACCACGAGATCCTTCTCCGTCCCGGACCCCTCTTGCCATCTATCTTCCCCTGAAGTATCAGTTGCAATAGTCTGTACTTTTCTGGATGTTTCATTATGTGACCCACGTACTCCAGCTAGCTTTCTCATTTTAACAGTATTCACAACTTCAGCCTTTACTTTTAATCTCCTTAGGACCCATTCCTTGGTGACATGGTCCTTTCAATGGATTCTAAGTATGTATCTGTAAGTCCATATCTCGAACGCATTTAGTTTTTTCGTTGTGGCCTCCGTTAATGTCCAAGATTCTCCTCCGTAGAGAAGCACCGAAAAAAACAGCACTTCACCAATCTAAGCTTAAGTTGGAGACTCATTGTCAGACTGTGGTTCTTTATAACTGCATTTATTTGACGAAATACTGCTCTGGCATTTTCTATTCGGCATATTGTTTCAGCCGAATGGTCCCATTGTGCATTCAGTAAACTTCCCAAGTGATGGGTGAATGTTTCTACTTTTGCTATTTCTACATTGTGTAGGAGAAGCCTTCCCGGGTTTAATAGGATGTTTTTATTAATGACCATGCATTTAGTCTTTTTGACATTTAGTTTGAGGCCATGTCGTTTGCTGGCTTCTGTTATGCTATTCAAGAGCATGCTGTCGCAATCCTTCCATGGAGCTTGCAAATATGACCGTTTCGTCAGCATATCATATGTTGTCCATAAGTTTTCCATTGCTCGACCTCGTACAAAGCTTCTTGGAATTTTTTTTTTTCGTAATACTGATTGAATAACATAGGCGATATCACACATCACACCTACTATACTGCGATTTTTCCTAGTTTTAGGGTTAACGTGATTTAATCCCGGGGTTAATCACAGGTTTAGCTTTTATGCAGTCGGGCTTACAAGAATTGAATCGCAAGCGCTAAGGAATGGCCATCTACATAGGAAATGATTTACTGCTATACAACTTTGACTCTGCCAACCTTCAGGTGGTAATAGTTTAAGACAGAGAAGACCTAGAATGCATGAAAATGACAAAAAAACAAATTAATTGACCCAAAAAACATGGGATGATGCTGCAAATGAATTTGTTTTGGTGGTCAGAAGGAAGATTATGTCTTTTTGACGGAATGACGATTGAATCCGGGAAGGAATACATATATTTGGGTACAAAAATTTACCAGAGTGGGGGCATATAGCGAGAAATTAAACATTGAATAACATAAGGCGAGAAAGTAATTAGGACGTTAAATTCTCTGCCATGACCAAATAACAAGTGTGTGTTACATGAGTGTAGCAAATTATTCAGCGGTCAAAATGAAGATTAAAGACGATTAAAATAGATTTTTGGAAACGGTCAGCAGGTTTATCAAGAGATGAAAAAATAATTAATACACAAATAAAATTTAAAATGAATGTCAAAAATATGCTTTTAGAATAAATTCAACAGAGACAACTGTGTTGGTATAAACACACAAAAGATAAATGAACAAAAAATCTTAATCTCAATGCAAGCTATGTAGTGGGTACCTCCGGAAAAAACATGATTTAAACCAAAAAATTATCTACTGGTTGTTTTTTTTTCTCGAATTTTAAACAGGGCTAGAAACCGAAAAAAATGTTGGTTAACGGTTAACCGAAATCGAGAACTTTATTTTTATAACGGTTTTTGTTGAAAAACCGGTTTTTCCATAAAAAAACGGTTTAAAAAACTGGTTAAATTAACCGGTTTTTAACATTATTCAGATTAGGAATGCAAAGAATGAAAATATATCTATTTATAATTTTATAATATAGGTATTAGTGATTGCAATACCGAAACAAATGATGCCTTATGCTTTTTAAAGTCTCACTTTAAAAATAGTTGAAATGGCAATATATAGATATATATAAATTCATATGTCGGTTTGTTTATTTTTTGGGTCTATATTTTTTACATTATGTTTTATTTTAAGTTTCTTTATTTTGTGTAAATTTGTGTTTTTAAATTATACATATATGCACGTGTAAAATATTTGTGTTTTCAAAATCAATACTTTTTTAAAACAGCAATACCGGTATTATACCGGTATACCGGTATTACTTGCGAATAAATACCGATTACCGGTATCGTAATTTTGGTCCGGTATTGCAATCACTAATAGGTATGTACAATCAAGCGTTCAGTAATAAAATTTGGTAAACTAATCGCACTTAATACAGATTTTCTATTTTTCAAAGTAATTTTTATTAAAAAAAGATGTTTAAAAAACCGGTTTTTTATTATTTTGGTTAAGGGTTACCGTTTTTTTTGCCTTTAAAAATAATGGTTTCGGTTTCGGTTAAAAATCACTTTTTCGGACAAAAAATATAGGTTAACAAAAACCGGTTTAAAAAACCGGTTTCATGCCCTGATTTTAAATGGAGTTAAGCAACTTTGGATATAAACACTTCTCAGTCACAATGAAAACAATTGTATGCTTAAGTTATTTTGTATTTAAGGTTATGTAGTAACTGTAAAATTTTAGATGAATAGATATGTATAGGTTCCTTTTTTAAAATTAAAAACAGATTGTAGCTAAATGCACATTTAGAAAACTCATGTTAATGTTTATTTAAGTTTTTAATTATAAATGTATATACGCATTATAGTTGCCCTACTTACCTATTCTTTTTTTTTATTCGTTAGCATAAACTTTTTTGATTTTACGTGTCCCACCTACGCAGGCCATTATTTAATTAGGTAGCTTACTAATGAGAAAATGTATTTTACCTACACCTGTGGTTGCTAATTTATTGCGCTGATCACGAAATGATTTCCTCGCATATGACCATAGGCAGTAGCAGTCGATTTCCTTAATTAAACATGCTTAATAAAGTAAATGAAATGAGACCATTAGCCAGTACGACTAAAATACAAAACAGGACCACCACAACTGAATAACGACCGGCATTAATAAGCAAAAGCCATTATATATAAATAATACTCGTACTTAATCTCCGTTATAAATGATATGAGGCTGAATATTAATTAGAGACTAGTAGTAGGTAATTATTTCACGTCCACAAATCAAGTGACGCGGTCACGCACGGCGTCAAAAGTGCCGACATCCGCTTCGATAGCATTCATTAACGACTTATTATGAATACGGATTATTAAGTCGTTAACAAGCCACTGTTATATTTGGTTTTGATAAATAAACAAGAAAATCAGGCCAATTTGACTGTTTCCGAAATACTATAGGTAAATCTAATTGGTTTCCCATCTTCCGTATTCTCAATATCTGCCCCCTTTCGACCACCATCTGTGTACGAACGTGAAAAACACTTGACAGAACAAAATATTTTATTAGCTGAGGAGGTCAAACGGCTGTAGACGCTTTTTTTTCAGATATCGGCAAATCAAAAAAGGCATTTGAAGTTGGTTCATCGCTAAAATAGGCATTGTGCTTCCAAAAGATTATATAGAAATAAAAGTATAAATCATTTTAAACCCCGATCAACCGACATTCGCTTAAGTGAGTATCCGCAGTATTTTAGGTTATGTATGCGCGGAATTTTATAATTTAAAAATTTTATTTACAACTAGTGAAAGCTTATTCAGAGTTAAACTACACGTTAAAATTATTAATAAAAATTATGTAACTGAATCATAACACAGAAAATTGTCTCATGATAAACTTTTTTTAAATATCTTTTTTTAATACATAATAAATTACTTTCCTTGGGACATTATTTTAACAAAATGAAGGATATAATGTAAGTTTT